>CM057819.1:5560475-6039644 GCA_030067965.1 Latrodectus elegans | reverse complement strand
AACGACTAAATTATTGGAGTCAGAAACTGGGTTTAGAGTAAAAAGTTTGAAACTGGAGGGAATTTAGTGGTTGTTTTTAAGACAAATGTATTTCTCGAATTCATTTTGCTGCACAGTTCGAATCTATCGTTCAGCGTTAGCCAATTCGCTCGCAGTGATAACTCCAGTTTCTCGTTCATGGGTTGCATTACAGTTTTTTATGAATCTTAATATGTAACCTGTGATTCTAAAAACCTTGTTCAATTCACTCAATTCCTCCAAATTCAGTAGAAGCTGTAAAGTTTCAAATTCGTTTGGAAAGACACTGCTACACTTCTTCTTTCATCTTCTATACAATGCAAAATATCCAGTCTAGAGCCTGTCTCTATGCATGGGAAGTCACCTTCTAGAAGCCATGAAGCTCCATGGAACCAGATACTATCATTCACAAGAATTTTAGCCTTAATTCCCTTTGTGAGCTTATCAGCAGGGTTGGTATTTTCCTGACAATGATGACAACTGCTCAGATCTGTTTTATCTTTAATTTCCATGACACAATTGCGGACGAATTGTTTCCAATCGTCGTTATTTCCATTGATCCAATGAAGGCAAATTTGTGAGTCTGTCCAATAATGCATGTTACTGTTGCGTAACTGGGGAAAAGTGTCTCGCAGATAATGTCCCATGCATGCTGAAATTAAGGTTTCTAATATTTCCAACCGTGGGAGTGTAAGTTTCTTTAATGGAACTAAACATGATTTCGACGAAACGAATCTCGTTTCATACCCATCTGAGTGCTTCATTCGAAAATAGCATACAGATCCATAACATTTAGGGCTGATGTCCGAAAATGTGTGGACTTTTAAGAATTCCCAATTGATTTCATGAAAATATAACCTTGGAATTTCAAAGTTTCTTACAATTTCTATTTCGTTTAACCAATCCAAAAATGCTATTTCCATTTCTGGAGGAACGCATTCGTCCCATTGCAGGTCTGGTTCCCAAATCCTTTGGAATTGCAACTTCATTTTTATTGTGAATGGGTTCATTAGGCCTATAGGATCAAATAACATACTACATGCCGCGAGAATAATTCGCATCGTTATTATTTTTGGGCTTTTAAACTTTTCAAATTGATCAATATCGAAGCTAATAACATCATTTTCAAAGTCCCAAATTCGACCTAAAGCTTTTAATGGCACACCTTGGCCCGCTGATGTTTCTCGACAATCAATATTTGCAAGCTTGAAGTATTTATCAAGAATAGAGGAATTCGTCGCCATTGACGAAGGTACATACTAGCTTCACTCGGTATTAAAATCATTAGATTAATTAATTTCAAAGCGTCTTTAACATTAAAGTTCTATTTATAAGGTGATCTACGTAAAGTTCTGTAAGCATTTCACATGCTTCATTATATTTACCTTGATACCTTTTCAAATGCAGTCTTATGGTTGCAGTAAGTAAAAAGGCACTGCATTTGATACCAAACGTTACTCTCTTATATTTAAAATTTGAAATGTTTTGAGGGCTGAGACTGAAATTAGGACCCCCTTATCTTTTAACCATAAAAAAATTTTAAAAACTCGCTATCTTGTTCAGCAATTTCCATTTCTGAATATGCACGTTGAATATCTGCGCAAAATGCCACTTTTGTAATCTGAATCTCAAAATTATTTTTAATAAATCGGGATTTAAATGTAGCCCGCTTTCTAAGCAATCATTTAACAACTCGCCTTTTCCTTTAGATGAAGCGTCAAATACTGTCTTAACTTTAGAACTATATTTTTTCTCGCGCACGACTGCGTGATGCTGGAGGAAATAACCAGTTTTCACATTTTGATTTGAATTCGAGCCAACTATTTCAATAATGCCATCCCTTGAATTTTCGTTAATTATCGTACCTAGCATATAGATCCTCGTTTTTGATTAATGAACAAGTTAAACTGGATAAACGACGTTTTGCTTGATTTCTTGATTATTGCTTAATTCCTTATTACTAACCTTTCATAAGAATTTGGTTTTATATCTTTTATCTGCGTATGTGGTGTTTTACTTAAAGGTTTCCAAAATATCCTTGTCTGATAGAGACATTTCCTTATCCCCATTAACTCCAATTGGTTTCCAATAGCCATAATTTTTTTTATTCTATCACAATCTAATCCTTTATTCTCTACAATTAAATGAATCACAGATACCCCTTGGCTAGAATCTTCATCCCCACCTTGAATTAAATATCCAAATATGCTCTCTTGAGCAATTAATCTCTTAGTAAGTATTACAATATTATCGCCTAATATTTCTGAAATATAATTTTAACCGATTAAAATGTGAATTTTTTCAGTAATACTAACATCAGCTAATTCAATTCCCTTTCCAAAAGCAATGTTCCTCACGAATTTTGACGGAATTCTTATTTAAGTAATCGAATCAATCACTATGGTTTGTATTTTTACACATTGGTTTGGATATTTTATACTATGGAAAGTTAATTCAACCAGATTATACATTCGCTTTTCAGTAGTTTTGGATCCAAATGTATGGATTATTAAAGGTTCCTTCTTAATAACCTTCAAATTTAACGCGTCGGCTACTTTTAAAATAAATGATTTATTTGCTCCGCCGTCTACCATGCAGCGTAACTGTAAGCTGCTTTCTTTCGATTTCACTAAAGCCGAAAATGTTTGTAGCAAAACAGAGTTATGCGAAGCTCTGCTTACATTAAGTTACCTGGCGGAAAATGAAACCATAGACGAGACCACTTCTTGTTTCGAATCGCCTTCCCGGACTGAAACTGAAACATCCTCAGCAAAACATTCACCCCCAAGTTAAGGGAAAGAGAAGAGCTCCCCAAAACTGACACCGTAAATAGCCGCAGATGACGTAGTCAGGCATCGAAGGAGAATAAGCTACCTGTACTTTCTAAGCAACATACTCATTTTTTACTTTATAGTTCATTTTGTTTTAAATCAGAGTGAAAAAAACTACAAATTCCTCTCAAATATTTAGTAATTATTATTTAATAAACCCAAAAAAATAGTAATTAATATTGAATTTAATTTAAAATTGTATAACCCCCCAATAAAAAAATATATTTACTTATTAGCTTGAGTTTATCGAGATTTTTTGACTATTGACCCATTTTTTGTCTTTTTGTTGAGCTTTATTATGAAGTACTCTATTGCTGCATTTCTATTTAAATACCTAATTAGTATAAATGTTCACAAGTGACAAAAAAAAAATAATAATTAATTGCTTTTCGATTTACAGTAGGAAAAGAAGACTCCATTTCAATTCACGATTTAATTCCTCATCTTGAGAATCAAAAGGATTGATAATATCTTGACGTTCTTTTACATTAAATGCAGTGTCTAACATTTCATTTGTTAAATAAACGTCTGGTCCATGTTCTAGAGTTTATTTTCGGTAACATATAAGGTAATTTATTTGCGAGCAATAATTTTTTAAGCGAATAATTACTTCAGAAGGAGAAGGATGGTCATTGAATCTCCCGAGACCTCTAATTTGGCTGAGGAGGCTTTTGAGCGCAACTTGAGTAAGTCTACTTGTTAAAATATAACATTTATAGAATTTAAGTCTTCATATAATTCATAAAAAGAATGAATTGAAATAATAATCTCTTTTTGAAAAGGCAAAACTAATTTTTTTCCAAATACACGTAAATTGAAAACTTCCTCCTTGATTGCGCTTAAAGTTTCTTTTTGAGTATCAAAATATTTTTGCATTCCAAAAGCAGCTTTTAAAGGCTTGTTACTAGGAGATATTGGTAGGCAGCTGTTCATAATATCACATAAATTATCGATTAATGAAAAAAATGCAGCTGCTTTAGTATTTCCAGTGAAATGTATTATAGCTTTAGCAGTAGTTTCCGAAAATCTTTGCAGGTGTAAACTTTTGTCTTTCATTGCCTTTAACAGTTAGAAATTGGGGCTTCAATTAATGGCAAATTTTTTTCCCGACATCTTTATTCACTATCTCATAATCTAGAATTTATTATTGTACCGTCACGCAAAACTTAAACCACTATCTAAAAAATGGTTCCTCAATAACTCTATATAATGAGGCATATTAGCGAAAACCCATATCTTCCTTGAATCTTTTGAAGGATGAAGAAAACACGATTTGTCAATAGTTATTTCGAGTTCTTTCCATAAGGTATGATTACCGCCAAGATCCGAAATTGCTCGAACTTGAATACCAGTGAATCCAACTTCTTCTAATACAATAAATAAGTATTTTATTCATTTTACAGTCGAAATAAAAAAAATATTGGCTATTTCCACTTGAAAATTAATCATCTTAATCAAATAACTTGATCTTTACAAAATGGGCCTAATATTTCATCTAATGAAGAGTCGTAACACAATTTCGAATCTATGTGCATTTCTTCAAAGCTCAAAGAACATATCTTTTCCACATCGCTCAAAGTTTCGCAATTTTTTTTCATCAATAACATTACATCTTTAAGAATTCCAGACATGCAACAAAACTTGGAACACCATCTTTTTAAAGTACTTGCACTTGGCATACTTAATCCCATTTTATTTCGCCAAAAATCGTAAGATTCTGAAGATAATGACCGAATCAAAATACATTGTGAAATAGTGTCAGATGACCATTTGATTAGACAATTTATTTTCTTCATCTTCACGCTTATAAGGGAATAAATTATATATCTCCATTTTCCTAAGTTTAACGTTCTCCTTTTGAAGTAATTTTATTTTCATTTTTAATTTTTGTAATTCATTTATATAAAAGCAATTTTTTATTTGATTTCAATCATTTAATTATATTCTTGTTGTTGAAGTTCGATTTCTTTTTTGCTCATTTTTAAGGAATTTCACTGTATTTTCTGAGCATAATATTCTTTTTTTTAAATTCTTCTGTATGTTTCAATTATTTATTGCATTTAAGGCACTTAATGCCATCCCATTGATTTTCTGTTTCACATATATATCACATAAATCTGTATATATTTTCTGTATGTGTGTGGACTCAGACACTAAATTCTTTCAATAGCTTCTACTAATCTTCTTCTTTTCGTTTGTCTGTGTTCTCTTGGAGTATTTCAAATTATATTATTAGCCGGTAATTTAAGATTAGGCAGAGCCGTCGGTTTTCATATTTCTCTCTGGCAAACCAAGTCTCTGGCAGTCAAGTCGATTTTGCATGTCGTTCATATATTCAATTAAATCAAAATGCTCACTGCACACACTAGTATTCTTGATGTTGATTTTATCACTTCTTCGACATCTTTGCACCCATTCCTTCGAAAGCATTTGATTTTCTTTTGGAAATCGATGTGCAGGGTGTTGTGACCTTGAGAACCGCACATTTTATATTTTAAATAATTAAGGTCGCAAAATTTTCTTATATGATTTTGAAAACAAATGAAACAAAGACCCTTTGACATTAAAGCTTTCCTTTTATCATTAACATTTAGTAAGCAATCATGATTCGTGTGATTTTGTGTACAAAAAATGCATTTTAAGTTATTTTCTATTCTATAAAAGTTGCGCTTACACGTAGCCCTCGGTTCGTATTTCCGAGGTCCGCAGGAATATTTATTACCCATTTGAGTGGTCAACACCGCCCCGCTGCTAAATTTATTGCTCGTCTCGCTTCTCCTTGAGTTCGAGAAATGTGACTTATTCAGGTGACTTTGATTTGTTACTTTGTTTCGAAAGGGATATTCCTTTGCGTTAAAATTTCTTGGATTAGCTACACTACTGGCCATTAAAATTGCTACACCAGGAAGAAATGCAGATAACAAAATGATATTTATCGGACAAATATATTATACTAGAAATAACAAGTGATTAAAATTTCAAAAAATTTGGCTGGATAGATCCTGAGAAATCAGAACCCAGAACAACCACCTCTGGCAGTAATAACAGCAGTTATACGCCTGGGCATTGAGTCAAACAGAGATTGGATTGCATGTACAGCTACAGATGCCCATGCAGCTTCAACACGATGCCACAGTTCATCAACCGTAGTGATTGGCGTTTGGTGACGAGCCTGTCGCTCGGCAACCATTGACCAGACGTTTTCTATTGGTGAAAGATCTGGAGAACGTGCTAGCCAGGGCAATAGCCGAACATGTTCCGTATCAAGGAAGGTCCGTACAATACCGGCAACATGCGGTCGGGCATTATCCTGCTGAAACGTAGGGTTTTGCAGGGCACGAATAAAGGGTAGAGCCAAGGGTCGTAACACACCAGAAATGTAACGTGCACTGTTCACAGCACCGTCAATGCGAATAAGATGTGACCGAGACGTGTATCCAATGGCACCCCATACCATCTCGCCAGGCGATGGGTCAGTATGACGATGAAGAATGCACGCTACCAGTGTGCGTTCACCACGATGCCGCCAAACACGGATGCGACCATCATGGTGCTGTACACAGAACCTGGATTCATCTGGAAAGATGACGTCTCGCCATTCGTGCGCCCAGGTTCGTCGTTGAACACACCATTGAAGGCGCTCTTGTCTATGACGCAGCGTCAAGGGAAGCCGCAGCCATGGTCTCCGAGCTGAGAGTCCATGCTGCTGCAAACGTCGTCGAACTGTTCGTGCAGATACTTGCTGTCTTCCAAACGACCCCGTTTCTAGACTTACGGCTCGTGACGTGGTTGCACGATGCATTACGGCCATAAGGATAATATGCCTGCCTTCTTGGCTGTTAGTGATAGGTGGCCGTTGAGATCCCGCATGGCGTTCCGTATTACCGTCCTGAACCCATCGATTCCATATTCTGCTAACAGTCATTGGATCTCGACCGACGCGAGCAGCAATACTGCGATAAGATAAACCGCAAACCCGGAACGCTACATTTCGATCTTTATCAAAGTCAGAAAAGTGCTGGTGCAAATTTCTGCTTTTTACATGAGGCATAACAACAACTTTTCACCAGGCAACAACGTTCAAATGCAATTTGTGTATGAGGAACCGGCTGAACAATTTCCTCATTTAAGCACAATGTAGGTGTTTGCTACTGGCGCCTGCTTTGTCTGAATGCGCTGAAAAGCTAATCATTTGCATATCATAGCACCTTCTTCCTTTCGTATAAATTTCACGTCTGTAGCATGTCGCCTTCTTGGTGTAGCAATTTTAATGTCCAGTAGTGTAATATTAATGACGTTCCTCTACATTCAACTTCTTTTCTTATAAATTCTACTAATTTTACGATATTAAACAGTTCATCTGTTTTGCGCTGACGATTATAATTTCAATTTAATTCCTCAGGCAATTTTTGCAGAATTACAGGACACAATAAATTACTGAATGTGTCAGCGACTATTCCCAAGGGCCTTATTTGTACTTCAGTGGCGTCATACATTTTTCTTAAGCCAATAATATTAGAGCAAGACTTTACTAGTTCTATTACTAAAAGTTTGTGCATATGTGTTGACATAAATATCTGTTCGGCCGAATGTATCCTCTATTAATTGTAATGATTCATCGTAATTTTGATCTGTGAGGGAAAATCCTATAACTGCACTTAGCGCAACTCCTCCAAGATAAGATTTTAAATAAGTAAGTTTTTCAGTTTTTGTAAGAGAAGGATTATTGTGTATCGCGACTTCATAGGAATTCCAAAAATCTAAAAATTGACTACAATCTCCATAAAATGTTTGTATGTTCAATTTTGGAAGTTTTACATTTTTGTTTCAGTTCTAAAGGGATAATTATATATTTGCGCGAATTGCATCGAATCATTATTATCACCTGCAATTTGATCGCTTGTTCTGCTTACATTTATTTCGCTTGGCGGTTAATAGCGTATAGTTTCTAACTGCCTTTCGATTTTCAATTTCGCTGCTGTGCCTTGATCCTTATATTCTTCGCTCGTAATAATCTCATTCGACACATCTTTTATTTCAATTTTTAATTATATTTCCTCATCGGCCCTAGTTTAATCATTCAATTTTTCTGCGAGTTGAGATTTTAAATTGCAAAGCTCCTCAATTTTCGTTTTATTAGAATATTCATTTGAAATTTCCTTAACCAATGTAGTTTCGATTTTATTTAAATGTTTCGTAAATGAAGTTCTTAAAAGTTTACGTTTTCCTTTTAACCGTTCTAAATCTATTATCTTAAAATTATTAAATTTTAATAACGGAAAAATGGGCCTACCTAAAATCTCAGCTCTCTAGTGCCTTGAACAGTCCTTCAAATAATTCAAACCATCACGTCCGAGGGTCGCAGAGATGCTGCGTTTCTTATTAGTTGCGTGTCATACGCATTCATTAAGAAGTCCTGTTGCCTTTAATATTTTATTTTAATCTTTATTGTTAACAAATAAAAATTTTCATGATTACATTCCATAAAAATAAGTTGCATACCATAATACACTGGTGCCAATACGGTCTTCATACGATTGCATCCAAACGGCAACTTGGCTAGATTCCCCATCGGGTAGGGAAGATGAGCTTCTTTTTCCCCTTTAGGGATTTACTGTGGTTGAGTTGCCACAAAGCAGTCGATCTCAAATGTTGCTCTTTTCTTCGGCGTTCATCATTCTGTGTAATTTCACTTTCATGGAAACAATTCCAAACCACACAGGCGGTTGTCCGAAAGCCCGTAGCCAGTCTCTCAAGGGTTTCTAACCCAGCGGAAGATCGATATATTGCGATTTTAGCCAAGTGGAATAGCATAGCGACCTCCCCACACGTGTGACATCCAAAGCATGGTCCCCCTCATCTGTATAAGGTGTAAACTTTTTATACAGATGAAGGGGAATCACGTACCCTATTAATGTCCTTTTTTCATTTTATGCTGTTTATTTTCACTTTATACATAATTCTGTTTAAATCTCCGGTATGTCATTATCTGATAACTTACAATACTTTAATACTGTTTTCATTTCTGTATATAATTGATTGTATTTTATTCGTAAATATGCTACTTTCCTGCCGAATTTTGTGTCAAACCAGTATTGTTTGATTTTTTTTACATTTTCGTTGTTAACTTTTGGAAGTAAGTGTAGTAAAACCAAATTTGTGTGAATTGCTTTCTATTTTAAAGTCACTAAATATTAATCTGTTATTTATATTAGAATCAAATCTTCATTTTTTTCTTTATTCAGTCAGTAATCTTTAATATCACTGGAATGTTCTTACTATTTGATCTCATCAGATATTTTCATATTGCTTAAGCCTTTTAATTAAACATGATTTTTAAATTTTAAGAACACAAAGTGCGTTTGATAAATTTATATAAAAAATGAAATTTAAAGATCGCAAAGTAGTACTGGGCCAAAGAATAGGGTGATTTTTGTCATTGTGATATAAGATAAAAAAAAAAGTTTCCAAGTTATTTCATAGCTTTGATTGCAAATGAGGAACATTGTCACAAAGTTATTTTTATGTTACGTAGTATATCTGGTTAACGTATCAGTAATTTTTGTAATAACGTTGCTTAAGTGAATTTATGGAAAAATAAATTATGGGTTAATGTAAATTTTGTATATTCCCAATAACTCCTTAGTATTTTTATTTTAATACCGAAATTTTATATTAGATGAATGCCAACACTGCTATATTTAAATTAATGTAATAACTACTCTGCCTTGTATGAAAACTGCATTTGAAAATCCAATGGCCACGATACTAATTATAAAAATAGATTTCGACACAAACACATAATATTTAAATTTCTTTAGCGCTGTCTTTATTAAACTCATTTTTTGTAGTAAAAAAGCTGTTAAAAAGTCTGATTTAAAAAAAAAAATTGTTTTATCTTGTAAGCGAGGAATATTTTTGCCTACGTTGCTGATTTTATCGGGAAACTCCTGATTTTTTATCATTTTCTCGATTTCCTAATGTATGAAAATTAACTAATTTTTGGTTCGGGAATTTCAACTAAAGACTTAAAAACAGTCGAAAAGTCTATTGAATTGTTGTAGTAGCTAAAGCAATCTCAAAATAGCTCAAATAATTTCAAAATGAGAAATTTTATAAACAGCAGTTCACCGATTCATTTCTAAAAATGCTAAATCAGCTACGTATGAAAAAATAAGTCACCATATGTTTTTCAAATTTGAAATGCATTGTTTTTTATTTATTTATTTATTTTTATGGATAAAGTATTTGATAATTTCTATATTCAAAGAAGTATTTATCTTTGAATTAAATTTATTTAGTGATATATTTTATGTTTTTATATAATTTTATCTGTTTATAATATTTATAAATTGCGTTTATGTGTTTGTACTAGTGTAGGAAAAGTTTGCCCTATAAAATAAATATTGGAACACACACAAATTTATGTTTATTTTATTTACATGTACTATATCCTCTTCTTTTACATTTCCTTTATGAGGTCGATGTACATTTTATTAAAATATTAAGATTAACCCCTAATATGGTTAACATAATTCATATTCAGAATGTATTATCTAAAAAGTAAAATTGTCTTTTTGCGGTACTACCGTTTTAAACATTGTGCTTTTGGCAAAAATGTCGCTAATAGTGTCTCCTGATTTTTTTCCCTCTAGTTTAGTTGAATCTACCAATTTTTTGCCCTGAAAAGTTGGCAGTTATGGAGGAAGAAAGATTAGTTAGCGGAAGCAACTGGGTGGGAGTTTCCGTAAATAAGTAGCAAGGATCGAGCGGAATACCCCCTAATACTTGACCTGCCACCTCAAGGGGTATCATTTCATTTGGACGACGCGACGACCACAACCTATTTAACGTTTCACAATTGCATTTAGTGAACACGTTGGATTTTCGGTTAAGTCCAGATTCGAATCCGCAACCTACCGATAATATTGACGATATCTTAAACAACCAAACAATGAAACCTACTGTTATGAAACTAACTAACGACTCAGAACAAACATTTAATTAACAAAGAAATAAAATTACAAATTAGTCATATCTGGGTTCGCTAACAACTCTCGCACCTGCGTAGCGCACCAAAGTCAGTATCAATCTCCAAAGAAAACACAGCTTCCACAGACTGCTCCTGGCACCAACAATCTCCCTACTCATCCTCCCTATCTAAGGCTCTTGAAATCGAAATTGCTGAGTGTGAAACGTTACAGACTAAATTATTCCTTCCTTCCCCAGAGTTTTTTTTTTTTTTTTTTTTTTTTTTTTTTTCCTTTTCATTCTACGGAAATCAACCTGCAATAAAAAAGAAAAAAAAAAACACACACAAAAACAACAAGAGCAAAATTTAGTATTACAGATAACCCTGCTCAATCGTTCTCTGGCTGATACACAATACTATATGGAATTATATAATATTAAATATAAAATAAAAATATATCACAAAAGAGAACGCAAAATAATTATGTAACGCAACAGAATTTGCAACACTAGCAAAATTTACAATTAGACACACATCATTATGATAAAAAATATTATAATTTTTTTTTTCAAGGAATCATGTACGCATAAAGCAACAATTTGTATTCAAAGAAATTTGTATTCAAAGAAAACATTTTAATTTAGTATCTGAGAAAAAAAAAGAAAGAAAAAAATTATGTTTGGTTATTCATCATTCTACTGAGACTATCGGCATTTTGATGTAATTTGCCCTTTCTGTGAACAATATCAAAATTTAGGCTTTGAAGTACCAAAGCCCACCTTAAAAGTTTGGGATTAAATCATGTATGATGTTTTAACCAAACTAAAGGGTTGTGATCCGTTTCGATAACAAATTTATACTGACCATCTAAATAATGTTTTAATTTAGTAACAGAGCAAAAATTATTGCTGCACATTTCTTTTCTATAGTGCTATAATTTTTCTCAGACTTTTAAAATTTTTTACTCAGAAACAGGATAGGGTGTTCATTTTCATTTAGATCTCTCTGAGATAAAACTGCACCTATTCCTAAGTTAGTGGCATCACATTGAATAATAAATGGTTCTTGAAAGTCTGGACTGTAAAATACAGGCTTCTTTTTTAAAGTGTTCTTTAATTCTACGAATGCTTCTTGCAGTTATTCCGTATTACAGTTCCCCTCTTAGACTATTTGTTTGATATAGCAGGTGCAACAACTAGCACAAGATCGTTTTCTTTAAATTCTCTTTTCGTAGCCTTACGGTCATACTAAAGTTTCTGTTTTTCTTTAGCATCTGTCATATTTTGCACTGTTAATTCTTGGCATCTTTTCATTCTATTTAAAAGGTTAAATACGTGAGCAATCACATTGTCTTCTTCAACGGTTTTATCAGTTAGATTTTCATATAATATAGTGTTGCGGGAGTTCTTAAGTTCAGACCCCGGACTAATTCTGCAGAAGAATATCCAGTGTTATCATGACTGCAAGTTCTAAGTGTAAAAAGTACCTGAGGTAAAATCTTCTCTCAATCGGTACCCTTTTCTAAACAAAGGACTTTCAGTATTCTTTTTAATGTTCTATGCAATCTCTCAACAGAATTGCTTTGGGGATGATGAACAGAACTATGCACTACTTTAATATCAAATTTTTCTAAAAATTCTGATGTCAGGACACCCATGAAAGATGTTCCTTGATCACTTTTCTAACTCCCTTGAAAAACCCATGCGACTAAATATCTGAAGAAAAGCATCAACCACAGTAATAGAACGTATATCTTGTACTGGGATTGAATCTGGATACTTGGATGACATGCAAATGGCTGTTAAAATATACCGGTTACCACAGGAAGGTATAGGTAAACCAACGTTATCTCGTATTACGAGAATAATATATTTACGAGAATAAACTCAACGTTTATTCTCGTAAATATTTCCGGAATTACTCGAACCAGTTTCAAAGGAGCCTTTTTCTTATCTTGAGGCTTTCCTACTCGTTGACATTTGTCACAAGATTTAACAAAATTTTCTATTTCTGTAAAGCAGTTAGGCCAGTAGAAAGTTTCACACAACATATCTTTTGTTTTAGTTATACCTAAATGAGCTGCACTTACCTCATGGCAGATCCCTTTTAGCTGATTGCGAAACTAATTGGGCACAACTAATAATCTTCTTACAGTTCCATCATTGTCCATTTTATTATAAAACAACATTTGATTTATTGTAATATCTTTACAAGATTGTCGTTTAGAACTCTCTTGCTCAAAAAGAGGTTTCAAATCTTCGCACACTTTTTGTTCCCGAGCAAATTCTTCTGGAGAAATCTTTATCAATCTTTCCCCTCAACTTCGCTTTCTAATGGTGGCAAAATTGCATTTTGCTCTAATTCTTCATTTTGTTTAGTTTGGAGCCAAGACTTGAGGATTCTATTTCAGAATCAATAATCTCTTTATTCGTGCTATTTTCCTTTCGTCTTTTTTTGAGCCCGAGTTTCTATAGCATTTATCATATGTATTTTCACCTCTTCATGTCTTTTAGTTTTCTCAAATAAAGCTGTTTTGTTACCTAGTAAATACCTTCCTTTATCCAAAGAATCTTGAAGAACTGCTGCCTTTGTCAAAATGTTACCTAATTTACAATTTATTTCAACCTCGGCAATAGGTAAGCATACTAAAGTTTCATCAAGAGGTGTTCTTAGCGAAACCTTTTCCTTAGTGAACATATCACATTTCACGTATTTTCCACAAATCAAATCAAGAGTTGCTCCAGTGTCTCTTAAGATTGGCATTTGAATTCCATTAACAGTGTCGATACTTGTGTATGGAGCCATCAACTCATTAAAAGTACTTTTAGCAATTTCATTAGATGCTACCGATTCTAAGTTCTTTTTTTATTTTGTCACTCTGAGGCCGCAAATGACTATAAGAACCACACTCTTAACATCGGAGTTGCTTTCGTTTTTCAAATTCCTTTTCTTGTGAATAATTAGAATTTTTATTCTCAACTCTTTTAGGAACATAAGATTTATTATTCTGAACTATTTCATTAAACTTAAAGACAGAGTTTTCATTTTGTTGACGAAAACCAAAATTATTTCGAGGGAGTTTTGTAAAATCTTTCGTCTTAAAACTATCTCTTAAACTTTCATATTCATCTATTTTCTCTGCCAGATCATACGGAGAATTTATTTTAAGCCATTCCATCAAAAAATGTTCTTTAATTTCAATTGGCACACGACGTTTCAATTGATCTGTTACCATTAGTTCATTAAGCTCTTTAAACGTCGTTCTTTCTAATTCCCTAAAGTAACTATTCAATTCTTGTGCATAATTTCTCCATGATTTTTCTGACGTTTAAGAAACAATTGTCTTAAATTTTCTCTTTTTAGCTTGATTCGTTTAAGAATAAGTTCCTTCACTTAATCCTAATATCAGCTCATTCTGGAGGTTCTCTAGCTAACATGTTAGATATTTCTGAAGATAAAGCACTTACAAGATAAACTACCCATTCGTTTTTTTGGAATATGAGCCATTTCTGCTCTACGTTCAAAATTTATTTAGTATAAACTCATCTCGTTTTTCTTTTCATCGGATTTTGGCGTTATTTGCATTAACTGAATTTTTTGAGCATGCTCAGTCCAATTTCAAACTGATTCTATGTTGGAAATTATAAGCATTTGAAGAGATTTCCAGACGTTTCATTTCCAAAGTTTTTTCTTCGCGTCTAATTCTTTCTTCTTGTTCTAGTTCTTCTCGCCTAATTCTTTCCTCTTTTTCTAGTTCTTCTGGCCTAATTCTTTCCTCTTTTTCTAGTTCTTCTCGCCGAATTCTTTCCTCGTTTTCTTCTTGTTCCTTTTTAACTCTTTACTCGATTACCCTATCTAATATACATTTTACTTCTTCCTCATCAAATTTTTACTAGCTAAAATTGAATATTTAATATCTGGTATTTTAAAGGAATCTGGAACCATTTCCCCTAACACTTCAGCTACTTCTACTAAATCTCCCTTTTTCCCCGTGCTAAAAAAGCCATTTTATTTACTAAACTATTAATTAATCTCAGAAGAGATGCAATGATGAGAAAAAAGCAACAGACTACACCCACCTATAAGCAAAATTTCGTAAATAACTATTGAAATTATTTACCACACACTACTAATATAAAACATATCAATAGCATTTAAAAATTAAATGAAAACAAACTACATTATAATACAACAAATTACTCTCGATTTCAAGTTTTTATCACCAAGCTAATGTTTGATATTCGGATAAATTGAATCATTAATCAAAAATGTAAATTAAAAAAAGTATAAATTTTATATAATCATATTCTTATATAGATACTACTATTTTAAATCGAAAAATGAGATTATACATATTTTTTAATTCAAAATATAGAACACTAAAATATATTTTTTTATATGTAATAGCAACAATACAAATTAAAAGCTTTATCTAATCTAAACTAGAAATCAGCTTTCGATTTCAAATCAATAAACTTAGTTCGTTAATCATACACGACATCAAATAATGATAATAACGTAAAATATTTTAAACATTAAGAAAATGTTTTTTGAAATCCTTAACATTGAAAAAAGAAACATACTCGATTTAAATATCAAACCAGTTTTATATAATGCAAACAAAAATCAAACACATAAATAAGTAGCACATTACTTTAAATTTAAACCTATTTGTAATAATATATTTTCGTTTTCACATAACGAAATCAAAACCTTTTTAAATTGTATTCCTTTCATAAAATCTACTTTATATATGTATCAGTAAAACATATAAAAAAAATGTTAATAATTGTACTTTCGATTTTACACATTAATCTATAACAACATATTTATTTTAACATATTCCTACGTGAATTGAAATGCATCAACCACATAAAAATTATGAAATACACATTTATAATAAGATACACACACTTTTCTTATATAAAATATTACACTGTAAATTCGAATACACGAAATACAGAAACTAGCTTTTGTAATATAGAATACACCATTTACAAACTTATATACAAAATTAATTGATATAACATGAAAAACCACGTAAATAAGATTTGGTATATTATATAAATTTACAGAATATTTAGTTCCAAACTATTTATTTTCAACAGTAGCCAGAGAAAGATTGATCAATCCAACACATTTCGGCACGTAATCCATTATAGTGCATATAATTAATTTCCACAGTGGATGCTAATGCAAAGCACTATAAAAACATCCAAAACCACAGCCAACAAAACATAAGTTTGTTATAAAACAAACTAATAACTCTAAATTTTGAAATCAAACACATTTATATTAACACAGGAATAAAATTACAAAGGAGTCATATCTGGGTTCGCTAACAACTGTCACGCCTGCGTAGAGTACCATAGTGAATCTGAAGCACCAAAGAAAACACACCTTCTACACACTGCTCCTGGCACCACCGTCTCCCTGCTCATCCTCCCCATCAAAGGCCGAGCTGGCAGCCGAATGGTTAGCGCTCTTGCCTTCAGTTCAACAATTCGTGGGTTCGATTCCCACCTTGGGCATGGATGATTGTAGTGGTTCAGAATCCACTGTAAACCGTAGGTCCCGGTCTAATTAGCCCTCGTATGCAAAAAATGACCGTTGAGCGACAAACAAACCAAACCTCCCCATCAAAGGCTCTTGAAATCGAAAGTGCAGGGAATGAGACATTACACTACCTATAAATTGTGAAACAAGACTTGAAGGTTAATCATTCGGCTGTTAACTCCGTGGATATATTTTATGGTTAACAATTGTGAGTGCAAGATATTTCCTAAATTGGAATATATATTAAACATCAGTGCCCATGTGCATTAATTCAGAATTTTTTTGTGGTTTTTATAAAAAATATTCATGCTATGTCAGTAAATATTAATAAATCATCTTTATGATAAGCAATATTCTTCTGGGCCAATTACTGTTGTGAAAATCTTAAATGAAAATTGTTTTAAATATCGTTTTCTACTTGTGAAAAACAGAAATGAATTAGCTTCTCCGAGTAGAACAACTAGGAATAGAATTTATACACATACTTTCGATCAAGAAAATGAATTATGAAATATTGCTAAAATTGGAGCTTGGATGTCAGATCCAAATTCCTCATAGTGAGAGATTTTTAAATAAATTAACCTTTTTGAAAAGAAACCTTAATACGCTTTTTGTATTAGTATCCAATATATTATAATTAATTTCATTCCTGTAACAATTAATATTCTTTTGTGTATTTACAGTTATCACGTAATTCTACCGATATTTTGCTACCGTACTTTAATAAAAAATACGGTTTATTTATAATAACGATATCAATTTTTACCTATTTTAAACTTTCTCGATTTATTTTAATTCCCATAAAGCAGTTTTTGTTCGGTTTTGATTTTCTTATGCCATGTATCAGATGTTTTAAGTTATTCGCTTGATAATTAATGAAATTATTTCTCTTTTATACTTAATTTGTAATTGTTATATTTTTACTATTTATTTCACTGTTAAAAGATTATAATATATTTCGTGCTTTTAATAAGTGTTTATCGGGCTTTGTAATATTTTGCAAAAAATTTAAAATTATACGTAAAATACAAATGTTTCAAATTTTTATCAGAGTTTTAAATCAGATTTTTATCTATTTTAATTAAATTATTGATTTATGCATTTAAGTGATAGTCTAGTTAACCCCTACTCTTATCAAGCTAAATATTATCTAGTGTTTCGATTAAATCGAATAAAATCGAGGGCGTGCAATTGATTTTGCTTATAGAATACAGTTAGGATATTCCTTTTTAAAATGAGTGCATTATTAGCTATTTTTGCACCTTGAAAATGTACCAAGATGAAAAGTTGGATTTTAGATAGACTTATAAAATTTAATATTTTATTGCTTACTGTTCGTTACCTTGTTGTAAGACAGCACTCGTGAGAGAAAAGTTCCGAGTTCAATCCCAGCCAGTGTCGAACTACGGGAAATTCACATTGTGTTTCTCTATTAACTCCCATTATAGTGGGTGCTTGGAAACTATCGCATTTCCTCCCTGGTGACATGTTTCTTTTATCTTTAAAAGCTTTCCCAAGTTGACAAAAATGTCTTACAAATGCAGTAAGCCGTTTGGATGTCCTCTAAACATTGTTAAATAAAATAGCATATTTATTCAGTTTGTAATTGAACTAATTTCTTTATATGCAAGTATATCTAATTTTAGAATCAGTTTAATGAAACAAAAAGGTACTTTATTTTATTTTTCTATTTTTAAAATCAGGAGTGTTATTGCTCATTGAAATTCTCATCACACACCGTGATAATTGATGTTTTTGAATTCTTTATATTAACTTTTGTTGATATTTATGCAAGGAAAACTTTGATAACAAATATGTGTCCACCCAATTATAAATAACACCAACAAATTTTTTCATGCATTGAAAATTTTTAGCAAATAAAAAGTTGTAAGAAGAGTTTTTAATGTTATGGTGTTAAATTTGTATGTGATTTTAAAGCAGCAAATGGTTAGCAATCTGCATTTCAGTGCAGTTGCTCTAGGGCTCAATTCCCACTTTGGACATAGTTGTTTATACTGATCCAAAATCAACACTGCTCGACATTGAAAATACAACAAGAAGGAGTTGCCAGAAAGTGACGAAACTCGGCAAAAAGAGAAACGGAAACGAACAATAAGTGATCTGTATTTTGTAATTATATGCATATATATATATAATACAGAGCGATAATAGTTTCGAGTCTCGGGTCAGTAAGTTGTTAGTCCACCGTGGAAGGCGATACTTGAAAGCAATACATCTAGGAGCAGAGTCAATGAGAGTACAGATGACGCCCTGAGGAATGGCTTTCCATTCCCTGTCAACCATTTTATTAAACTGTGTCTTCTGAAGGAGGCAGTGGCGGGGTTTGCAAATGGCATCCTAATATGTCCCAAACATGTTCAATTGGTGAGAGATCTGACGAGCAACATGTTCAGGCAAGCAGTTGTACACCTTGCAGAACATACTTACTGATGCGATCAATTTGCGATCTCTCGTTATCCTGCTGCTGCATTGGGCACCACCTGAAGGTAGGCGAGTATCACCAGCCGCAGCACATCATCTACGTAACATTGGGCTATCGTATTACCATGAATACGTACTAGAAGTGACCTGAAGTTGTACGCCCCAAACCGTGATGCCGCGTTGTTGCGCGATGGGGTGTTACACAATTGTTGATTAATTGTGTCCACGTCAACGCCACACTCATACACGGCGACTATCACTGAAGAAACAGAAGCGTGACGAGATCAACGCTCTGATCCGGTGCTATTGCAGACGTCGGCATCTATGCTGTAGTTTCAATGCCAGTCTTCCTAACAGACGCCATGAGCGCAGGCCACTAGCAACCAATCGACGGCAAATGTTTCTGTTCGATATGGGAGCATCCAGGGTGTCTTGCATATGCTGCAATATTTCAGTAAACATACTTTGCGGGGCCACCACCGTCTCCTGTCGGACACGTTGATTCAGGTGTGTTGACGCCATTCTGGCTCCACCGGCATCCTCAAACGTTCCGCAGTTCCTTGTTCCATCCTTCTTTCCCCTGAACCTGTGTGCTGTGGTCGTTTTCAAGAGTTTGTCAGCTGTGATTTGCCATGAGGATTAACCTGCCCTTCGAAAACTCATTTGTCATCTAAAACTGATTCCGTCGACGATGGCCCTACATTCTCTGCAATTATCCATTGCGACAAGAACAAACTTTCAATGATTTTTTTTTAAGTAGCAATAACGTCTGGAATATTGCCCACTCTAGCAGTATTTACTCTGAAATTTGCAAAATTTTCTGGTCACTTCTTGGTGTTGCATTTTCTAGTCGTGCAGTTTATGTTAAGCTATCGGTTCCATTCTAATTAGCCTTTCTCAAAATTTAACAGTAGAAGTATAAACAAATCCAACCTATTTGCAAGTCAATAAACTCAATCTGCAGTTCCTAAGACTGTATCAATATTTGCTCTAATTGAATTTATGCTGGAGTTTTTTAAATGTTTTAACTGTTAAAATATTCGAATGATTAAGTCTACAAACCAAATATCTCAATCATCCATTTATTAGGAAAATATAATGAATGAGTTGTTTTAAATATTTTAAATTTAGATTAAAGACTTTTGCTTCGAATGACATTTTTTATTTCATAATTTCATGAACAAACAATCTTTTCCTTTGTGTATAATACCTCAATTAATATCATTTTTGAAATATATCAGCTGCTTTGCTTTTCCACAATCTTATGTTTTCAACAAAATCATCTGATGTCTCCTTCGTTTCTAAAAATAAGAGGTTTTCCATTCTTCATTGATTAGAGATTTTTATCCCTTTGCCGAGGCTCAACCACCTCAAACATTGTATTACTCATTGTATTTAATTACTTCTTCATAATCTGCCTCTCTACACAGCCACAGAAATTTTGATAGTGAATAATAAAGTAGTTCTCTTATTTTATTCACCACACTAGAAGTAGTAAATTCGGCATGCTTTAAGCTCTCTGCACCCTCACAAAGACTTTTTCTTGCATTTTTAATCAGGAAAGACATCTTGTTTTGTGTGTTGTGTTTATAACTTGTTTTTAATTGTAACCATAACATATTTTTTCCTCTTAATAGCTTTGTTTTCCATCAATTTTAATGCTTGCCATTTTGTTCCAGAACAAAATATATTTTTCCCTTAAATTTACTGCACTTACAATCACTCCATAAGACTTGCTTGAATCTTTCTTTGATTATATACTAAATAATTAATCTGATAGCGAAATTTCCGTTGATTAAAAAAGATGCTTGTTTTATCAGTATCTTTATTTGTGCTTTCATCCAGTTCCAAATTAAATCAAAGTTCCTGCTAGCAGTCTCATTGTTCTGCAAGTTTGTCACTGATGAAGTTAATGTTGTACACACTGTGGTCTGGCTTAACAGTGAAATAATTTTTCATTTCCTTCTACCAGGTTATATAATACGGTTCAACTCGCGATACTTATACACTAAATAATTTTGCCATCCAAAATGAATTGTTTTGTTAAATTGTAGGCTATCACATGAAACTCTTACACTCTTTAAATATTTATATAGCTTTAATATTAAAATATTTATATTGCTTTAAATATTTACTTTGATACAATAAACACATTCTTTGTCCTCTACATTAACAAAAATATATTTATATCTTCTTCCTAAAACACCACATTTCTCCCACATTTTATGTTTTTTCGAAGATGGTGTCGTTAAAATTGAAAATTAATTTATTTGCTCTGTTGCACAGAAATTTAACTATTTTAATTGATCAGATTAACCAAAGAAACGCGACTTATACGTACTCCTTGGATCGCCGGTTGACCTTACTAGAAATGTTATGTTTTTTCGCTCTACACACATGTCATCTTATTAGATGGTAGTCACTTTTTTATTTTACTTATTTCCAGAATTTTATTCCCTTATGCATGTTGACATGGCCTTCCTGATGTAAAATAGAAATTAATATTTGGTCCTCGAAAAAGAAGAAAATATAGGTACAAAGTGGACTTTTCTAATCGTTTAAACAGGATGCAGTGAAAGAAAAAACTTTTTGCATATGCCACACATGACATGTGGGTCCCTAATTACTGAACCGTGCATTATGATATTAACTAAATGCTGTTTCAACTTAATAAAGGAGCATATCCATTTGAATGGTGGAATATATAACTGCAATGTTATATCAGGATATTATGACACAATCTTTTCAATGAAAACTAGTTTCTGTTTATATTCCACAATTGTCAGATTTAAGTTCAGGGACACTGAAAATAAGTTTTTAAGCTGCTACCTTACATTGTTGTACTGACTCTTTTACTGGAATAACAGTAACGGTGATTCTAGTTTCTAGTTCCAAAGCCCTTAATTATTTTGCAATGTTGTATCCTAGATTTTACTATTTCCCCCCCCCCACCTCTGAACTTTGGATTTTGACTGCAGTTAGTGTTCCAGTGAAAGTAATGCACCTACTTGTTTCATAAAATATCCAAATAAATCTAAAAATCCTAATAAATCACCAAATTTCATAAAATATCCAAATAAATCACCAATTTACTTCACTGATCAAGCCATTTTTTTCATTAATCATCCATGGGTACTGGTAGGAACACTCGTAGAGGAAATGACTAATATGAAAACATAAGGTGTAAAGTTTTTTTTAAGTATAAATTTACTTTTATTTCATACATTATTTTAAAAAGTAATTTAAATTTACTTTAGCTTTGTAAAGTGAAGATGCTATATAGACAATCGTTCTCGACAAACATGCAAAGTAATCATGTAAATGTTTTGGTGTTTAGCGTTAATTATTACTGGTCACACAGATCAACATTCACTACAAGCTTTATCGTTTTTATCATCTCATAAGAATAACGTATTCCACTTAATATTTAATTAGGTATTTAGTTACCGTAGGAAAAATATATTTCAGCAAAAATTTATTATAATTTCGAAATGTTTTAGCTCTAATATAATTAAACTATTTCTTTTTAAAACAAATTAAGAATTTTTTAAACTTCTACAAGGACTCATCTTTAGACACCTTTGAATGTTTACAAGTTAATAAATTTTGCACCTTGATTTGAATGATAAATTTATTTATTGCTAAATAAGTAAATATAAATGTGTGCTATTTAAAAATAATGATTGTAATAATTTTTTTTATATTTGAATTTTAAATAATTTTGTATTTAATTATCTGTTAATCATTTCAGGTTACTTCTATGCAACGCTCATTTCAATTTGGATGGTCAAATTTTTTGGAGATGGGTATATTCACACACGCATATATTCAAGCTTTTCACCTAATCATTATATATATGTTATTTAATATAATAATTAAGTTATTCCTCATTAAATTCTAAAAATATTTAAATATTTTAAGTTACAGTAATGAAATTTTTATTTGTTGTTTTATTTATAAAAAGCTTTAGGGATTTATAAAATTATCTTTAGACTAAATTGTTAATTGTATATGTATTTAGAAATTTAAAAAATATGCATTCTTTCAATTATTTAAATATCATAAGAGCTGATTATAATATTTCAGAAAATGATAAATCTCAACGTTGAAAAAAAATTGTACTTTTACAATTTTTTAGTTAGTAAACTTTTCTTTGGTGTGGTGTCTTTATTTCTCTGACATAACATAAGAGCATTATTTCTATTTTTCGTTAAATATGATTGCTGGGTACTATTTTTTGATAGCAAACATTTCAGGAGAAAAGTATTTTAGTTATTTGGAAAATATTGATTATTAGCATAGTTTTAGATGTAAAAAATGAAGGTGCATGCAGACACAAATTAATCTTATGCGAAATATTTCATCTCATAAATAAAATTTGTTCATTGCTAAGAGCAATAATTATTCAGCTTGATCGAACAACAGTATCATAAATTGAAAGTGTATATAAAAGTAACTACAATCCCACGTGGACTGATATGATTATTTCACAACCTTAAAAAATCTTAACTTTGATCCCCCCCCCCCCAAAAAAAAAATCTTTTTGCTTGTTTATTGCTAATAGTTACCGTATTGCTAATGCAGTTCTTCTGTAAGAAAAATAATCAGTTTTTTTTTTTGGGGGGGGGGGGGTAATCTCTTCATTTGTGTTAACTGACACGAAAGGAAAAAGAGTTCTTTTTGAAAAAGCTCAGTTATTGACCTCGTCCTTCTCTACTTGTTCAGTGACATGAAATGAGTGTCTAAAAAGCTAAGAACAGTGATTCTCAACTTTTTATTTTGTCGCGGCTTGTTTTTAACGATTTCAAAATTTGGCTTCACAAAGAAAAAGATATGATATTATGATAGAAAGCATTATGATATGTTCATAAGTAAACAATTTTTAAATTATGTAAAATTGTTTATGATATTAATTTTGAATGTAGTGTAAAAAAATAATATACTGTTACTTTTGTAGTACATATATTATTTATAAAGGAATTAATAGCAAGGTAATAATGAGTATGCTTTTAATGAGAAATTTTAGCTTCATGTTTTTTAATAATTTCATTTATTTTCTGTTGTAAAAATGAATGTTACTCTCGTACAGTTTTCTACATTTAACAGTATTGTATATTTTTATGTTGAGTAATACTTGAAATCCTAATTATAAGATCCAGAAAATTGTAAATTGGGCAAATATTTCCCTGTAATGAAATTTCACGGTTTTTAAAGATAAAAAAAATAGCTCTTAACTTAAAAAAATTATGGTATTTAACTGTAAAAATAAGTTCTTCTTTGCAGTATATTCTAGCCTAAGTTAGGCGAACGGTAATTTTTAAAATTACACATTTTTAAAATTTGACAGCGCACAATAGGACCGTTGCCCAGTGGTTGAGAATCACTTCTTTGGACATTAGATAATCAGTCAAAATCATCACAATAATCTATATGCAACTCATTCCCTGTACTTTTTAATGATTCGCTCTTAAATGTTATAAATTGTGGCACTTTTAATTAGTTAAAAGAGTAAATTTTAATTAAAAGGTCGAAAATTTGTTTTATAGGCATAACATAACTTAAAATGAATTGTTTTCCAAATAGATATGATTTACTGACAGTATTATGGTAAATAAATTTAAGTTTCGATTGTGCTTAAAATATCAGATTTTACTAAGCTGAGTGGTTAGCGTTCTTTGCTTTCGGTTCAACAGTTCGTGGGTTCAAATCCTACATTGATAAAGGATGTTTGTAATGGCTTAGAATCATCTTTAAACCTTAGTTCATGGTCGGATTAACCCTGATGTGCAAATAATGAATGTCGAGCTACAACCAAATCAAACGAGATATGTTATTCAATTAACTGAATTGTCGTCTGCTGTTACTTTCTTCACTGCCCGACATTAAAAATACAAGAGCATAAAGGTTTGCCATAAGTGATAAAGCTTGGCTAACCGAGGACTCTAACGAACAATAACAGATGTATATTTCGAAATCATATGTATAATACAGAACAAAATGGTCAGGTGAGTATGTTATAGGACTATAATAAAAAGCGATATTTGAAGTAACGCGTCTAGACTCAATGATAGTACGGATGGTGTCCTGAGGAATGGCTCTCTTATACCTGTTCCTTATTAATCAAAATGCCTCCTCCGAAGAAGGCAGTGTCATGTTTTACAAATGGCGTCTAATCATATGCACTACGTGTTCTATTGATGAAAGATGTGGTGACAACGGTAGGCAAGGAAGTTGTTGAACACCTTGCAGGGCAAAATGGCGGAAGTGAGCGATATGCGATCGGGAGTTACACTGCTGATAAAGGGCATTGGGAACTCGGTCCGATCACCATGCCTCGTAAACTAGTTTGTCAGCTTGAACTGACTACGTCGACGATGACTTGGGTTCTCTACAATTACAGACTTTTCTGGGACGAGAGGTTCTTAACGATTATTTTCCAAGCAGCAATAATGACGCTTATAACTTCTACACTTCCTGTTTCTCACCGTATACATCTTATCCAAAACGTGCGCTGTAGAGCTGCGCATTTCACATCACTTGTATAATTTGGTAATGTGCTTCTATCAGAAATTTGCATATATCTGACCGCTCCTCCTTGGTGTTGAATTTAATATCGGTTGGTGTATTTATTGTCCATCGAAACCTAAACTTTAGAATTACTTAGTCATTTGAAGATTGGTTGTTAAATTACAAGTTTCGCTTATGAATCGTTATGCTTTGTCATGTGTTCACATTTTATTTATAATTTCACGCGAGTTTACAAATTATTCAAGATATCATATTTTAAGTGTTCCATCCACTATTACAAAACAGCTTTCTTCTGAATAAGATACAATTTCTTCTAGAAGTATGCCATTATATACTGTCACATGTATATTAATATATTATTTAATTGCCATTGTTCAAGATTTGATACAATGCTTATATGTGTGTATGCACCCATACACACTTTTTTGATGCCAGATTTCAAAAAAATGCAACTGGACGTTCAGTGAAAAATAGCTTCAAATGATAATAATCTGGGGAAAAATAGAACAGTTTTCTTAAGATCATGTTTTCAGATGAAATATATTTCGCCCGCAAATGTTGAAACGTGAGTGGGGAATTGAGGTGTGTGTTGGACTGAAGGTGAAAGCTAACCATTCAGCTGCTCGTCTGCTTACTCAAGGATAAAATCATTTTTGAAATTATTTACTACAAACTCTATATAGACTGTAGTAATATTAAAGAATCATTCTAGTAAAAATATTTTTATGCAGCACATGCTGATTTTGAATAATTGACGTGTTCAACATTTCACAATTGCTTGCTTAGAATTTATTCTTTAACCACGGTAAGTTTCAATATTGGTTGTACTAGATTAGCTATTTCTTTACACACAAATCCAATTTAAATGAATTTTGAGCTAGATTACTTTCATACATACGCAAATATATTTATTACCTAATAATTTTCTTCGAGGTAGAGAACTATATCTTTTCTTGTGATGCGTACAAGTAGGTGTTAAGTAATGCAAAGTGAATATATTTTGAAATAAATGTAAATACAATATGAACAAATCTAGTTTTTTTAAATCAATTTTGTTTTATGTTTGAGGTAAAATTTCACAAGCCTATTTGTTATTTTAAAATGTAAAATTCCCAATGCAATTGATTTAATCGATTACACTAAATCCATAATTTTATATTTGTGGTTGTCTATCTGTTGAGTAAAACCTTTTCTTTAATCTGAAGGACACAGTCCGTGAACATATATTGGTAGCAGCCGCCATTTCATGCCCCATCAGAGGAAAATTTGGATTCTTTACGATTGTTTTGATATTGTCATCATGTATATTTCATTGATATATTTTATTAACTTTTAAGGATTTGGTTCACACATACGCATTTACTTGCTTATCTTCGTCATATCTTCCATTTTCATAGTATAGTGACGAGGTCGACACCTGAATCAAATTTTCATATTTAATCACTTTTGACAGGTCACTAAATCATCAACTAGTTTAAATGAATTACGACTTCTTGACAGTCTTTCTCTGTAATAAATATAAGATATCTAGTTTACCATATAATGTATACGTGTGCACAGGAATCGAACCTATAAAAGTAAAGTAGGTTTCTTGTTTTTCCTGGTAGATGCATCCGAATATTTGTAATTAATTTATGATTTTGAATCGTCGTCTGTAACGAAGATGACTTGCAAGAAGGCACTTAGTTTTTGATATAACTTGCATCGTTATTATAAAATATATAATTTAAACACTAAAATATTTATTCGTAGTTTTGAATTTTTTCCATTTAATATTTAAAAACTCTTGTTCCTACCTTCGCTTGTCAATAATTTACGTTATAACAAAAGCATGCGATAAAATTCACAAACTCTTGCTTTCGAGTCAACAAGCGTGCACTTGACTGACTATTCACCTCAGGTTAGAGAAGTCATATTAGTTCAGAATCGCTAAGTTTTAGGTTTTCGTCTGATTACCTTTCATGCGCAAAAAATTAGTGACCAAACAACCTCACTTTGAAGAACAGTTTATATAGAGCTGAGCGTCAAAAGACGGTATTCTAATAACTTACAACGATGATAATTGAGTAAAAATCAGGAATAGTCAACCACAAAAATATTGCAACGTTTATAATTGGTTGTTCACATTTAGTGACTTAGATGAAATATTCTCTTAAAATTGCGAACTGCTGACTATGTCGAAATCTAAGCTATTGTCCTTTCTCCGGGACACATCTATAAATAGAAGTTATTTACAAACTGTCTCAGTCACGCGAACGATGCCTGTTCTCACTGGGCCATCGTTGCATCATCAATTCACACTAGTCATAACAGAAGAAAGGATACAATTGTTTGCAACATTGCAAGGAAAGTTTAATTTACAGAATTACTATTTCTTGTATTTTTTTTTTTTAAGTGTGTGTTAAACTAAAAAAAAAGTTAACAGTTCCTTGTCGGACTAATATCGGAAAATTGTTTATGGTATTGCAAATGTTTCTATTTAAACTGCAAATTAATCGCTGCCTAGCCGTCAAATAGTGATTTGATCTTTGGTATAACAACTCATGCGTTCGAGTATTATATGGGACGTAGATGCTTATAGTGTTTTGAAAACGCATTAAATTTCTGTCTACTTAGCGATACTGAGCAGAAAATCATTGATTAGTCAAGGTCAAGAAATCAAAGTTTGATATCGCTTAATAGATTTACATATGTGCATACCTTAAAGCTTATGCTATTACAGCATTTCAAATTGAGGAGAAAGTAACTAATTAGACATTCATATACAGTGGATGATTTGTTAATGAACAATTCGAAATGCGAACGAAACAACTAGTTCTAACGAATATTTCTCTGAGCACCCAGTGCAGGGTTGACCAAAAATTATTTTTCATCTCTTAAATTGCCTTTTTTTTCCTGTATATAATCCGCAACTTTTTTTTCCAGTAACAAGGAAAAAACTCATAATCCATATCACTTTTATGGCGATTATTCGACTGTTACAGATGCGAATAAAATAAGAAAAAATATACTTAGTATGATTAAAAATATCTGTTGTTTACAGAAAAAATATATGTTTAGATCCGCTTGAACGCTGAGTACGATAAACTGATGTGAAAGCTCAACACCGATTATGATCCAATAATATTTTAATAAAACTTAGTCGATTTTATTTCTTAATGACTTTTAAAAATAAATTGCTTAATTTCGAACTGCGAATTTGATATATATTTTTTCCTTGCGTACCGAGCTAGCTTTGTCGTCATTTTTTGTTGTGAAATTAGAACCTTTTCGAGTCCAATTAACGTAATAGGAAACAGAGAAATGACGTTATCCCAATGCTACTGTAATATTCTGTATAACCGAATTCGGTCTTGAATAATATTGGACAATGCTGATCATACTTAAAATTAATAACAGATGGCGCTACGGCTTGGCTATTTATTTAAGAAATATAATCTGAGTTTCTTTCACACACACACACAAATTTGTATTATAAGATAATCCGCGCTGCATACTACACTCACAACTCGTTATCTGCGGATTATTTACAGGAATTAAAAACTAGAATACTAAAATACTTGAGTGCCTAATAAACTTCAAAGTTGCAGTAGTTGAAAAAGGTAGCCAAAGTAGAACTTCAGTTTTGATACAATTCATAACCGAAATTGGCTTTTACTTTCCTCCAGCCTTATATTTAATATTTTCTGAAATAATTTAGTAGAGAAATAATTTTCTTTGAAAAAACGATGCATTTTTATTTTTTTAATTTTAATCGATTTTTATGTGATGTAAAAATATCAATTATTCAGGAATCATTTGCTGACAGTAACCTGGACTGTTAAAGTAACTCCAATATCCCTTTGTGTACTAGGGTAAATAGGATCAGGCTTATATGGCTAAAAATTAGTTTTCTCCGAACTAAACAGTAATGCATGTCTGGAATTAAAATCGAAATTGACCAATTGTTTTAAACTTGTGAATCGCTGTATTAAATTATTTGCACGCTAGAGTTGATATTACAGTGCCCGACAAATTTAAGAATTCTGAATCGGTATAAAAAATCCAAGTTCGAATTGGGAACTCGCAAACTATTGAACCAAGAACCACTTGTCTGCCATAAGGGCAATTATCTTACCTGAAAAATAACTTTCAAAATGCTTAACGATCAAGTTGGAGTAATCCTCCAGAATTTCTAAATGTGGGAAAATGTAAAATTTGATTATTTCGTAATATTATGTATATGAGTTAATTTCTAGTATTTTATATAGATAAATTTTTCAATAAAAAAATGGTGCAAGTAAGATATACACAACCAAGTGATTTCTTGCCAAATCTACCGCCGTAGATTTTGCGAGGTTCACTGATGCAAGGTCCAACATTTAAAACATAGGTTGTTAAAAGACTAGTCAGATGTATACAAAAGAATGTATTAAAAATTCAAAAAATCATGTATATATTCTCTTATAAAAATGTAAAAAAAAAATAAATAAATAAACTCTTAAAATTCATCTATCCTAAACGGGTAACATTAATGAAATAATTTTAAGGCTTGGGATCCTTATATCTCTATGCCTAAATGTTTTTTTTTTTTTTTTTTTTTTTTTTTTTTTTGTGGAAAATAACAATGTTCATTATTTTTCTAATGATTTTTGAAAAAAATTCTTTTGACTACTGAAACGAACGTGTTTATTCTTTTTCCAAATGAACCAACAACTAACTGGAAACGAATTTATCTGTTATGAAGTCTCGACATCGTTAAAATAACTCAATTAAAAGGAATTATAAGAGTTAATTTTTTTGCAAAATTAATTTACACATTCCATGCCATTTAACTTTAAATTAATTTAAGGTTAAGAACTTTATTTTTCCCGTTACTGTACTATTAGAGAAGTGTATTCTTCATCACTTAATATATTAGACTTCAATTCGATGTGTATTCATTTCTCTCTTGTAAGATTCTGGTTAATAGAGAAAACGGTATTTTTAAAATAATGCCACTGAATTTTTTTTCCAATGGCAGATTGTAGACAGTTACAACTGTAACAAAGTCTATTAATCTATTGTTCCCTGATACCCAAGGAACCGGCCACAAACAGCGACTCTTAGCCGCCGAGGCGTTGCCTCGGGTGCACCACAGGGGGTGGGCCACCATCGCACTTTCACACTTGCCATAGGCACCCGTTTATAGGGTAGGCATCATTTTTATTTCATTCACACACACAAGGAAAGGACAAAGACAGGATTGAGAGAGAGAAAGTACATCCATGCCTGAACTGGGATTCGAACCAAGGACCTTCCTATCCTTAGACAAGTTGGCTGGATTTTCACTGAAATTTATCTGATAAATAATAATCACAACTACTTTAAAATCTAGAGGAGGGGTAATAGCTAGAGTACCATTGCTGTACAAAACACCGTTAATGTTAATTGTTTTTCTCAATCTCGTTGATCACGAATTCTTAGTCTTCAAACTAATAGCCTAATGCGGTTAGGTAATGTTTATTTGAACTCAATTCAAAATTATCTTAGTTTTAAAGTATAGAAATTATATTTGTGCATACAATTAAAAATATTTTTATCTCCCGTGTTTAATTTTTGTTATAATTGAATTTTTGCATTTTAATTCTAGTAATCTGATAATAAGTTGTGTGATAAAGAAATTACAAGCTGGAAAAAAATTACACCTTATTTTAATATATTTTCAAAGTATATTTTTGGAGCTCTATGATAAAATGCTTTTAGCTCATGTTGGAAATATAACATCGCAGTTAATAAATTTTTATAAATTGATACAAATATTAATAGATTTTATATGAAACTTGATATAAAATTCGCTCGTTGATAGCATTCACCTTTCCAGGGGGAAAGTATGGCAGAATTTATTCACTTCTAAAAGTAGAGAATTGGTATACCATCAAATGCATTTATAGATTCGATTTATGCAGTTGATTGACAAACGATATTATGGAAGTTACTATAAACTCTTTGCCAGTGAATTGATTTGAATCTTATGGAAAGGTGATGTTGAAAAAAATCGAATATGAACTTTAGTGCCGAATTTCCCTTTTAATGGTTAAAACTTTTAGACCGTTTCATAAAATCCACGATGCATTCGATTTTATTGAAAGGATTTACGGATAGTTCAAACAACCAAGAAAAAGATAACGCTCCAATATCATTTCTTTGGCGAAGGAGCTCTCGTATCTGCTTGTATTAGGGGCATTGAAGTAATTTGAGATCTATAGTCTCGACCTCTCCACATGTGCATTTGTCTGTATTAGATAAATTAAATCGAGCCAGTAACGCATTTGTTGGAATTGACCTAGTTCTAACCCTAGATATCCAGACATCTTCCATGCGTGATTTTGTAAGGAAACGATGCCAGTTCTTTATAGATAGCAGGTAAGCAAAACTGTTAGCATACTTGCTGTTCAGCCATTCCTTTAGATAAGAGTTTTTAAAATGAATCCGAGCGTAACAGTTGAGATAATCTGGAGAAATTGATTTGTCAATATGTTTACTGTCTGTGGAGTGCAGATTTAGCAAGTCAGTCAGCTCTTTCGTTGCCGTCTATATCAGAATGCCCTGGAACCCATACGAAATTAAATGAATTGCAAATTTTCATTACATTGATAATTGTTGATCTAATTAACTGTATTACTGTAGGAGATTCCTTAGAGATGTGTAATAGAGCTGAGATACAGGAAAACTATCAGACAGTATCAAATAGTTGTGAGATTTTGTACATACTTTTTCCAGTGCTAGTAAAATAGCTAGGAACTTGGCAGTGAAAATTTTATTTTGAGATGCAACCTTTCCAGAAAAATAATTTGGGGTGTAATTTAAGACTGGCATTTTCTTTGAAGCATCTATAAAAATTAAATATGATTTTTCCAAGTTGTATGATAGTAGTTATTGAAAATATTTGTCATAATCTCACTAGGAATGTTCTTAGATTGAAATGGGAGATCTCTCAGTAAAAACACTACGTTGGAAAAGTCCAGAGTCTGAAATCTTGGTGACTTCATTATGTTTATTTCATTAATTTCCTGAGAGCTAATCCAATTTCTGGCACGAAAAACAAGAGGGTGTCCCTTGTTGAAATAATTGAATGATAATGATTTCCACATTTTCGCACAAGGAGACTCTGAATCTAATATTTCGAATGTACATTTTTAGGAAAAGCAATTCTTGGCGATATAATGGAAGTACTCCCGCTTTTTGGTATAGGATAAGAATTGGAGTCCATTTTGGGAGCCCAGTAGCAAATCAGAGCGCTGCATGATATGACATCTAAAATTTTTTATCGCTTTTACTTGTAGACAAAAGTATGTGCACCCATAGTTGATGCTTCCACAAATGCAGGCATTTAAGATATTTAACATATGGAAAGTTCTCAAACCTCGTTTTAATCCAGCAATAGCTTTTAAAGCATTAAATTTCTTCAGACACGCCTTTTTCTTTTGCAATAAATGGTGTTTAAAAGACAAGTTATCGAAAAAATATATTCCAAGGATACGGATATGTTGCGAAGATTTGATCAGTTGATTACCAAAGTTCAACTGAATGTTTCCAATGTCTCTCCTAGACGAGGAGTTTATGAGAGAACATTTGTTAGGATCAATTGTCAACACCCATTGTTCACACCATTAGCTAACTTTGTGTAGAGCCAATTGCATCTTTTTTTCTTAATCTATCAGATGTTAAAGCGGAGCACAAAAGAAACACATCGTCAATATTAATATAGCACAGGACTCCTTCCGGAATTACTTCAAAAATATGTGTCATAAAAATCATAAATAGGAACGGGGATAATACACTTACCTGTGGAAAACCCCTGTAAGATTTTAATTCATTTGAAAAGGTGTTCCTCCATTTCATTTTGAAAAATCTATCTTGAATGAGGATCATCATCCACTTTGAGGCTCTGCCAGTGATATGAGCTTGTGTAAGTTTATAATATAAGTCATCATGATAAACAGAATCGTATGCTTTGATAATATCAATCGATACAAAAACAATAAATTTCCTTTGTTTGTGATCTTGCAGAGATTATATGATGATGTATCATAGATAGAATACTATCACAGCCTCTATAACGTAGAAACACGTGATAATGAGGATGAAAGAAATATTCCAATGTTGTATGGTTAAGAAGACGTTTAAGGACCATTCTCTCTACCCCTTTACATAAATTGCTAGGTAGAGAAATAGGCCTGTAAGATGGTACCTCGTTTAGAGGTTTATTAAGTTTAGGAATGGGAACCACTGTGGTAGATTTCCAAGTGCTGGGAATGCTTCCTGAAGACTATGAGTCATTAAGAGAGAGAAGACACTCAAAGGATGAAGAAGATTAAGCATTTTATTTGACATGTGATCGGGACCAACGGCTGAGTGTTTCTTAGTAATAGCACCCTTAAGCTCTGCTAATGTAAAATCCATATTATATTAATAGGAAATCTCTGAGCTTAAATCTATGGGAATTCCTACCGAAATAGGAGGCCTTGAAAAGTAATTTACAAAAATGTTAGCCTGTTCCTGGGAACCCGACATGAACGTGTCACCAACTTTGAACAAAAAGTGAGAAGTAGAAAATCTACTAGAAATTTGCCCTAGTATGTGAAAAATATCTGTAGATGAACAGGCATATTTAATCGAATCATCCCAATATTTACGGCTAAGAAATACAATAAGTTGATGGATCTGAGCTGCTATTTGCTTATACTTGATCCCAATATTCTTATTGCAAGACCTTTTTGCATCTAATCGTCTCTTCTTACCCAAAGGGAAACTACATCTTGAAGACCACCTAGGAGAATATGATTTCTGCTTAAAAACCTGCCATTTAAGATTATTACGTATTTCTTTATTACAAAGGCTATACAAAAGCTGAAAATAACTTATACTAGAAGATGAAGTTTGATTATTAAGAGAAGCGAGACATCTAGACCATAAGATTCGGGCCCGATAGTATTGGGATATATTTTCCGGTACATTAAAATTAATAGAAATATGCGTTGGAAGATGATCACTGCTACAGCTGTTTCGATGAATTTGGTGATAGCAGAGACTAAAATTATCAGGGGAAACTAAGCAATAGTCTAGAATGGATGGTAGCTGATTATAATCAAAATGAGTAGGAGTATCGTCATTTAGAATACACATCCTCTATCTGCCAATTTAGAAATTCTTTTGGATTGCGGTGAGTTGGAATAGCTGTCTAAGTAAGTATGTTTAATATTGAAATCCCCAACGATGACAAAGGGATGTTCTACTGCTTGAAGGACGTTTTGAATCCATTGAAAAGGAAATTTACCTGGAGGAATACACATGTTAATAATAGAAAGGTTTGTTTTACCAATAGAGATGTGTATAGCAAGAACTTCTTTCCCGTCTGACAAATTCCCAGTTATTGAGATCATTCGAGCGGGTAGAAATTTATCGACGTCTAAAATCAGACCTCCTCTTCCATCAGGTTTATCCTATCTAAATATGATCTTATTTGATAAGCTAGTGTTTACTGCTCTTCAGAAAAGATTCCTGTATTGCAACCATATTTGCATTGGCAATAAATTTGAGTTTTAGAAAATGGCGTTTGTTGAGAATGCTGCATCTTGATGCATGAAATCAGAGAAAACATGCTTTAAAATCAGTAAAAGTTTTTAAACATTTCTAACTCTATTATATTTTGTCGAACTGATACTTAGTGAATCTGATATAGTTCTTCCACTATATCACTTCCTGGTATGAGAATTTCACTTTCTTTATTAGAACTTTCATTTTTGTTAGAAGCGGAATGATGTAATTTCACCTTATCTGATGATTCGATTTTTTTGTACTTGCATTATTACGACTAGTTTTCCGACGTGGTGAAGAGGATAATTCCCGCGAAGTCATCTGGGAATCGGCTAAATTTTGAATAGTCAGCATAATTTTGGGAACATTTTATCTTGTTTATTAGATAGGATTATCAATTTTTCTTCAAATATCTTGCTTAATTATTGAAAAGTTGCCTTTAGAGTAGTCTGAACTGTGTGGTTTATTAAACTTTCTATTTCTTTACGTGATAATGATGGTTCAGTTGCCTTAGTTTTTGCCTCATTGGCATAGCTAGAATTTTATTTGACTGATATTGTTGCCGAGCTTTTGTGTAAGTTAGGTGATTTTCTGCATTTAAAGTTAAGAAACCTCTTTTCTTCTAGCCTGACTGGACAATTTATAAAGTCAGCTGAATGTGAACCTTTGCAATTACAACAAATAGGTGCTGATATCTGACACAACTTATCAACATGAGGTACACCACATTAGCGACATATTGGAGTAGCGATTTGATATTTTTCAGGATAATGTGTAAACTTGCATCCTTTTGGACACTGTCTTGGATTATCAATGAACTCATAGATTTTTACTACTGAGAAAAATAAAGTAATCTCTGCATGCAAATTATGTCCATACACATTTACTAATACAGTTTCAGTTAGTTCAGGGGAATTTTTCTTTGTAAATCTTCGAATACTTTTTACATTAAGACTATTTAGGGAAATTTCTTCTGCTAGGCTTACCAATGATAAGTCCACTGGAATGTCTCCCAAAATGAATCTTGTAGTTATGAAATCTTGATGAATAAAAGGTTTTACTGGTGCATTTAAAATATTGTTAATTTTACATATCTTCAAAGCTGTTTTAACCTTGTTGGTTTTTATAAGTAGTTTTCCTCATAGTATTGCGAGCTTCGATAATACCACTATGATGCTCAACTAAGTGAAATATTCGTTTAAATATTTATTTGATAATTATTTCAACTTCAACACTAATCTTCAATTCTCGTAAAACAAAAAGTCAAATTAATAAATTCAAATTCATTACAGTTCTTCTTATTTTAATAATTAGTCTTATATAGTAAAAAACGAATAGTTAAGCGGTTGTATATACAAAAGGATTTAACTTCTAACAAATTACTCTTCTCGAACTACTGTTCTCAAAGAAGAAGAAAGTCTAGATCACAGATTTTAAATATTCTAAAGAAAAATGAACAACATATAACATGTTAATCTACGTAAATAAGATTTATTCCGAGTGTTTACCGAATTCTTTTCCAAAGTTTATCTGACAATAGCCGAACAGAATTAAACAGAACACGTATCAGAATGTTGTTCACTAGCTTATTTAACTGCATTTACTCGTTTCAACAATTTGATAAAATAATTTAAATTAATGCTGATTTGAATTCATTATAAAATCGCTTATGCTTCAATGGAATTACTTAAAAAAATTTTTCAACGTTCGGACATTTCCCTTGCTTTATTCATATGTGAGCTCCATCCTTTGCAATCATATCGTGTTTTGTCCTCACTGACCAGATAACACCCATAACACATTTTCAGCTGTCCAAGCTTTTTAACATCAGCATACAGGATCCCGTGGAGCTCCTTTTTACAGATAAATCTGTAAAGATCGCCAAGGCTGTTTTCGGCAGCTTCGGGCATATTTAGGGTTTTTGCAAGTACTCCATGGGCACGTACAAAGAAGCAAGCTGGTGTAATAACAGCAATATCACAAAGGGACTTCTACAAGGATGTTTTATTATTATTTCCGTTATTTGAAGTTACAACCAAGGAAACAGGAAAAATAATTCCCTTCACAACTCTAAATTCATGGTTCATGTTCTCGGATAAGCAAGCAAAGTATGCTAAACTGACGCAAGCAATTATTACTTTTAAATTTTTAAAACACAGTACATGTATACCAACTAGGTTAATAACTATATATATTGGGATCCCTGTGTTACTCTTCCGAGTGAAAAGTCAAGGAATCGATTCCCGCCACTGTTGAAAAATGGTAGATGGAATTTGCATGCACGTCTGTCGTGGTGTGCTAGAGACTTATCCAAGTTACCTCCATAGATTCAGACATATCCTCTCTCCTGGCAGTTAAGCGGTAAGCATTAAAATGCCTCACAACAGCCTTGGCTTCACAACGCAGCGTCAAAATATGGAATAAAAATTTACAATCGGGTGTATCCCTTGATTCTTGCGATTTTTTGACGCCAAGATGTGACTATCAAGAGAGCCGCTAGACATTTGCAAAAGCATCAGTCCAAATGCTTTTTCTAACTTCTTGAAAAATCTAAAGAGTCAGAGGAAAGCAAAGATTAGTAGACTTAAATTATTGACTCTATGTAATCGAAGAAAAATCTTTTATCAATTAAAAAAAATGTGGAAGCCATTGGCAAAGCACAAAACCCATCTTGAATCACAGAGGCAACAAATAAAACACTTTACAACTACACAAAAAGATCGAATACTTTTACATTCAAGTAAAGAAAGCGTTATCTTAAATGGAAGGAAAGGCACATTAAGTACAGCTACTGTGTGTCAAAGAACACATGCCTTAGAACAACGAATGAACTCGTTATTTTTTCTGATGAAAAAAATTCAATTTAGATCACCCAAACGGTTGTCACTATTATTGGAATTGTCGAGGTACACAAAAAGAAATATATTCTTCCAGACAGGTAGGAGGAGGCAGTTTAGTGCTTTCTATCTGTTGCCTACGTTGGGAAGACCAGTCCAGTGTTTTTGGATGAAAGAGAGAAACCGATTCTATTCAAATTTTAAATTTAGAGATTCTTCCCCATGGTGGTGAGCTAGGAGGAGTAAATTGGATATTTCAGCAATTTGTAGCATCAATTCACACAGCCAATACAGTTAAAAATTGGTTTGAAAGAAATAATGTTTGGTTTTTGTTATGGACTGCTAAAAGTACAGACCTCAATATTATTAAAAATATACGGCCAGTAACTGTTCGGCTGCTTACGAAAGAGGCCAGCAATTTAAATATATAATTGAATTTCGAAAAGCTTTAAATTGTATTTCGGAACAATTTTGTCAAACCAAAATTCAAGGCTTACATGATTCATTGGAAAATAGTCTTTGAAGTAGTTACAGCAAATGACAAAAGAATTTCTTGTTAACAAGACTTTTATTTACATTTTTAGAAGAGTATCCTTTTTTCACACTGTATTATGTGAATGAAATTAATTGTTAATTGTAATTAGCGAATAATTTTTATTTCATGTTACTGATATAGCTATCTGATTGTAAATAAGCTTTTAAAGGTGCTATAATGAAATTATTATCTAAAAATTTAAAGTTCTTCCCTTATTAGTAAAAAACCTTGGGTCATTCCAGCAGTATATATATATATATATATATATATATATATATATATATATATATATATATATCTATATATATATATATATATATATATATATATATATATATAATTTTTCAAGCAAGTATTAAGAAAAGTGATAAAATATTAGAATCAATTATAATAAATGAGTATCCTTGCTTTTGTGTGAAAATTGGGAAACAAGTGTGAACACTCGTTTCTTTAAATATTTGAAATTCTATTAAAAATTTCCTGTATTAAAGATTTAGTGAAATTTAATTATTTTAAGGAAGGTTTGTCACGACATATTTACCATTGGACCTCCGTGGCCTGGTTGGTTAGGTTCTTATTTGTAGATGTAAATTACTAAACATTAGTAATTATTTTCTTCAGGTAAATGGGATGCATTGCTTTAAAAAAAGTCCAATGATAATTATCTTTTCTTTGTCTGCAAAAAATTATAAACTAATGTTCTATTACATGAATAAAAATAATTGGTTTGTGGAAACGCAGTTAATAATTGTAAAATAAATAAAAGTTAAAATGTATTTTAAAAATTTTTAAGATAATTTTTTTAATTGCAAAAATATGGTTTCCATTTTTAAAAAAATTGTAAGATCATTTTTACAAATACTGTGCATTAGGGTTAAATATTTCCATATTTCACTCATCAAATCACATTTGCTTACTTCGATAATTTTTTTTTGTTCTTATTTTTGAGATTTTTTTAACATTTCGAATGTTTTTGCTTCTTGTTTTATTTCGTATTTAAATTTCAATAATTAAAAACACACAAATAACATTTTTTGGAGCAAAAAACTGATTAGCTGCTGTGGTTTAATGAAAACCTGAGCTTTCAACAAATTCAGAATAATTCTAGCATATCTAGGTCCAACATTGGCACTAAAAAAATTTATCTGTTTATGCTCAAATTCTGTAACATATGTGTTAATTATTCTCGCTACAGATCTAAGAAATATCTTTTCATCAGAGCCACTGGTTTTGCATCAGGGCCACTTTTTTTTCAGATCCACATTTTTTTCATTCAGGACCACCACATTCAGGGCTGCAGGACAAAGTATTAAAATTAAAAAATAATAAACGGTGATTAAAACCAACACACATACACAAGAAAAGCTTTAAAAACAGTTAACTGGTTCATCACACGCTTCACGCCAGTGGTTTAGTTCATTTAAAAACAAGTGCCTATGTGTGAAGTGTATCTGATAAAATTATTATTTATTATTACATCCGCACTTCGTAGCAGTAAAACAGGTAATGGTGAGAATAATGGAAAACTTGCAGGTAATTTATGGACGTCCTGCATATTTTCAACTAAATTATCTCTTATTTTTGAACTATTTTTCAAATTTATATTCATGTTATTTTAATTAAATATGTGATTAAACATCAGAAATACACGAAGTAGTCTTTTGCAGGTCCTATTGGGTAATAAGCTGGGAAATCCTTTTTCAAACCAACTTCGAAAACGGTAGGAAATCTGCAAGTCTAATGCTCCGTTTTCTCATTCAAATTGCCAAGCACAACCCGAGAAATTCTGTATTGAGACATTCATTGTTGGTAACTTTTTTTTTTATCCAAATGATACTCGCTACATACAAAGACTAACCTAACTGCAGGCATGGATGCATATGGAAGAGATTTGTTCCATGTAATCTTTATGGATTAGAAATTAGTTATTGCCTCATGCAAGATAAACCCTGTCTGCATTTCTAACAAGATATATGTTGAATTTTTAAGAATAGTACATTAAAAAAACAGTAAAATTAGTAAATTAATTTCAAATGAAAATTAGTGCACTGAAAGCTAAATCTGATATTTTTTTATCAAAGATTTCTGCGCAATTATTTTGTTAATTTGCAACTTGTTTTTAGATATAAATATACCAGAAACTATTCATGAGCTTTTACAAATATTATATTAAATATCTTTTATTCTATCATGGGATATTTTTATCTGAATTATCAAAACTGTTCGCACATAACTTATTAAGCATTAACATATTAAAAAAAAAGATAATCATGACAATAATATGACGTGCAATCCTAAAATGAAATTTTCAAACAAATGTTTTAATAATGAATCAAAAGATAATAATCAAACATTTCTAAAATAAAACTTTTAAGAAATTCTTACTTACTTGACATCTTGTAGAAATATCCACCCAATATATTTTCAAATAGCACTACCACCACATGTTTAAAATCAGAGACATTACTTATTTATCAACTTTTTTTCATATCCACTTTTTTTTTTCAGAGCCATTTTTCTTTTCATTCAAGACCACCACATTCGGGGCTGCAGAACAAAGTATTAAAATTAAAAAATAATAAACGGTGATTAAAACCAACACACATACACAAGAAAAGCTTTAAAAACAGTCAACTGGTTCATCACACGCTTCACGCCAGTGGTTTAGTTCATTTAAAAACAAGTGCCTATGTGTGAAGTGTATCTGATAAAATTATTATTTATTATTACATCCGCACTTCGTAGCAGTAAAACAGGTAATGGTGAGAATAATGGAAAACTTGCAGGTAATTTATGGATGTCCTGCATATTTCCAACTAAATTATCTCTTATTTTTGAACTATTTTTCAAATTTATATTCATGTTATTTTAATTAAATATGTGATTAAACATCAGAAATACACAAAGCAGTCTTTTGTAGGTCCTATTAGGTAATAAGCTGGGAAATCCTTTTTCAAACCAACTTCGAAAACGGTAGGAAATCTGCAAGTCTAATGCTACATTTTCTCATTCGAATTGCCTAGCAGTACCCAAGAAATTCTATATTGAGACATTCATGGTAGGCTACTTTTTTTATTGAAATGATACTCTCTACATACAAAGACTAACCTAACCGCAGGCATGGATGCACATGGAAGAGATTTGTTCCATGTAATCCTTATGGATAAGAAATTGTTTATTGCATCATACAGATAAACCCTATCTGCATATTTATAACAAGATATACATTGAATTTTAAGAATATTACATGAAAAAAACAGTAAAATTAATAAATTAATTTCTAATTAAATTTAATGCACTGAAAGCTAAACCTGATATTTTTTAATCAAAGATTTCTTCGCAATTATTTTGTAAATTATTCTATTTTCATTACAAAAAGTAGAATGAGAATTATTTAAAAACGATAGAATTTAATGTACATTCATTACACCCAATCACTAATTCCACATCTTAATGGCACCAAATGTGAACATTTACACAATTAAAATTGCCATTCTTGAAAAATTTTAATATGAATCTAACTTTCAAAAGGAAAAAACAATTCTTTTTTTAATGCTGCGAAAAAACATTCATCGATCATTTATAGAGCATGAAATGATTGCTAAAATAGATTCATCCTATAATTTTAATAACAGATTTTTATCTCTCAAATTATGTATTAACATTTTGCTATCTATTTGTTGAGATATGAGTACTAAATTTTGCTTGCCCTAACTTAGGTCATCAACATTAATAAATAATTGTGTATTACTGTCATAAAAGTAAATTTATAACAAGAGTTTGAAGAGCAAAAATTAACATAGAAACTTATGTAAATAAAACTGATATTTTTAAATAACTCTGAATATTCCAGTTTGTAGTACAAAAAAAGTAACTACAAAGGCCAGGGTTATTTCTTTTCTAGTATATATATATATATATATATATATATATATATATATATATATATATATATATATATATATATATATATATATATATATATATATATATATATATATATAGTTTATAGAACTTCCCCATAATTTTTTATCTCTAAAGTGATGAAGAAAAATACTAATTTTATTAATCCCTACACAGTGGTTCAGCTGCTTTTAATTATATGCTTATTTTTATGGAATAATAATGAAAGTGCTATGGAATATTAATGAGAATTTTCGTGTTTGTCAGATTTCTTCTCACACTAATTGTTTTTACGAGGGTTGCTATTTATATTTCTGGCCTTGGCAACAGTAAGTGTTGCTAGGCGACCGAAGACGATTTTAATCGAAAGTTTGATATTTTTAAACATAAATTCAGCAGACGATTTACCATTATAGCTTTATTTGTGTTGTTGACAGTAAATTGAAAAGTTCTTCTCTGTCAAAAAATGGAATTGAATCGTGAACATTTTCGTGCCATTATTTTTCATAACTTTCGACGTGGATTGTCAAGACAAGAGTGCTTCGATGAACTTAATTCTTTATACAGCGATAAAGCGCCATTCTACAGCACTGTAAAAAATTGGTATAACGAATTTAATCGTGGTCGATATTCGATCCAGGACGAATCCCGTGCAGGTCGTCCAAAATCCGTTGTTGTGCCAGAAAAGATCAATGCTGTGCGTGAACTGATAAAGCAAGATCGTCATGTGACATACCGTGAGATAGAGGCGTCTTTGGACATTAGTATGACTAGCATCAATAAAATATTGCATGAACATTTGAGCGTAAAAAAATTTGTTCGCGTTAGATCCCGCATAATCTGACAAACGCTCAAAAAAAGGCTCGTGTCGATTGGTGCAAGGAAATGTTGGAAAAATACATTCAAAGGTACATCAAAGGCTGTGTATAACATCTACACAGGTGACGAATCATGGATCTATGCATATGAGCCGGAAACAAAACAGCAATCAACTGTATGGGTCTTCCAAGACGAGGCAAAACCAACAAAAGTTGTTCGAGGAAGAAGCACATCGAAACAAATGATTGCCTGTTTCTTCGGCATTAACGGTCATGTGGCAACAGTGGCGTTAGAGCAACGCAGGACGGTCAATTCTGAATGGTACACGACCATTTGTTTGCCAGAAGTCATCGGAGAAATTCGAAAAATACAGAAGAACAGGCGAATCATTCTTCATCATGGCAATGCGAGCTCTCACACATCGACTCAAACAAAGGCATTTCTGACGGAGCGAAAAATCGAACTGATGGGTCATCCGCCGTACAGGCCTGATTTGGCACCCAATGACTTCTTCTTATTCCCACACATCAAAAATAAATTACGTGGACAACGATTTTCGACCTCCGAAGAAGCGGTTGATGCATTCAAAACGCATGTTTTGGAGTTACCTCAATCGAACTGGAAAAAGTGCTTTGAAAATTGGTTCAAACGCATGCAAAAGTGTATTGATCATCATGGAGAATATTTTGAAAAACAATAAAACCAATTTCGATCCAACATATTTGTTTTTTCATTATTAGGTCAGAAATATAAATAGCAACCCTCGTAGAAGTACATTTTGATGGATCTCAAATTTTAAAATCTGGTCTAAAATTTTGTAATAGAGAATTTCACAATTTTTTGCACACAAGTTTTAAGCATAAAAGTCTTCACCCTATTTTTAACACTATGTACATTTTTAAAGTGTTATTCCCTACCCATTAGCATTAGAGTTTTATAAAATGATATTTGGTTTGATACTATAATTCTCGGTTACTTTACATTTATTTTTCTGTAAATGCAACATTAGGCATTAAATCTGCAGACACAAGCATTTACTTAGCAATAATTGTGTTCAGTATACACTTGCATAGATTTTTTTTAATGTTTAATCAATTTTATGGCATTTTCATGAGTGATTTAAAGAGTAAACAATTTCTAATTTAGGTCTAATTTAAAATAATTGGCATTAATATTTTTAGACGAAATTCATCTTTTTAGACTTTTATGAAAAAATATACAAAGTTTAAATTCAAAATATTATGAATTATGCACTAAGTATTTTTCACTGAATAAATTTAGTAATTAATGGGTTGAATAATTTAATTTGTAAATTTAACGCTTTTATAAGAAGAAAAATATCCAAAATTATATAATAAAGAAGAGTTTGCTTACTTTTCAGTATTTGCATAACGCAATTTATCCTTCCCTATCTTACAATAATGTGACGACTTAAGTTTGTCATTTGATATTAATTTGAAAACTTTAACAGATTTTACGAATTATTAATTAAAATACTGATTAAAAATTTAAAATTTGAATTGAATTTTGCAAACAGGGTGACCCCACATTCAACATTAAGTTTAGTGAGACAAAACTTTTATTCATTTGTATATACACATAAGAATTTTTCTTAAAACTAAAGAATTTACAGATATAACAGAAAATGCTTTATTAAGACAATCATTATTCTTTATATTACTGAAGTATACATTCTATATAACAGTTAATTTTAGAATTTTTTTAAATATCTTCATTAGATTCTTATCTATTAATTTATTGAGTATTTCAAGATGTGAATAACAACTCCTTTTTAAATAAATATAAATATTGAAAACAAAATAAATACAACTATTAAATAATGTTTAAGGTTTTATTAACCCTTTCAGACGCACTACCCTTTAAAGTTGAAATATTAACAAACAATTTTATAGGCTATCTATTTAGTCCTATATGAGTAAGCAGTGAAAATTTTGTAAAGATTGCATGAACCATTTCGATTTAGTGGTTTTTCTATCACATGGAACACTGTGCCGCAAAAGTCGTAAATCGCAAGCATTGCAGTGAAGCCAATATACGCGAAAGATTTTTGCATATGATTAAAAAAACAATACATTACATCTACTTAGCAGATTTAACGTGGCACAGGGTGCTTCATAAGAAGGCCTGTTACTCTACCCCATAAAAAGTAAATAAAATAAAATAAAGATTTATGTATAATCTTTTTAGTTATCCAAGTAAGGTTTTGGAGCTGCATAGAGGAGTCCGGTTGAGATAAATCACTGCTATCATTTTCACTGGCATCCGACACAAAATTATCAGACTGAGACTGATCAAGTGGTTTATTTTTGAAACATTTTTATAGATTTAAAAGGACTAAGACCTCTCTCTCTACATGCCATTCATTTGCAATTAACAAGTTAAAAAAATTAACTAGAAATTAAAATTTTATTTCAAAAAGTAAACTAAAAATATATATATTCAAAGATATAAATGTACACAATATTATAGCAGCGAAAAGAAAATTTAGAGCACAAAAATGATGCTTTTCTAACTAGAGATGATTTGAACTGAATTTTGAACTAATTTTGAACTAATAAATTGAACTAATTTTTTTCCACACTGAAGCTTCCCAATTCACGAGGCCAATAAGGGTGTAGAAATATTACCCATAAGTAATCCTTCCTTGTACATTCCTCAACATTAGTTTATTATGCACCAAAAGAGAGGAAAATAGTAAAAAAAAATAAACACAGCTGTTCCCCTCAACATTGAGTTCAAGGCTAATCGTGCTCTAAATGGCGTAAAGGAAAAGTGACGTAGTGGCGCCGCAATGTTTCAGGTGATGGAATATTTTGTTTTATCAGATAATTCAGCATATACTTTATGCGTAAAAAATTTAAAGTAATATAGATCAATAGTTCAAGGTACAGGCAACAAAATAGCAGAAAATTTTTTAAACAATTATTTTTAATAATAAAAATAGGAAATATTCCCTCAAATTAAAGGGATTTAAATAATCTGCAATAATTGAAAATTATTGGTCGTCTTTAGTAGTGCTGCCATCTATTATCGAAAAAGAACATTTTTAGCCAAATTTCATCCTTTTATATTAAAATGCAAGGACTTGGTAACAATTTAAAAATTGGTGTTCCATTACCTGGAACATTGAACTGCAAAGGGTTAAGCAAGGGTCTACACTTTAAAATTCCTTGAGTCATAGTTCGATTATTCAAAAAGGATTGAAGAATACTTTTAGAATATGACAAATACAGAATCATATGATTTCATAATTGTAAATTCCGCAAATAAATAACACCTCGCCGAATATTGCGATTCAGCGCCAATTTAATGACTGCATTGCTTTAGCACTTACAAATTTCATACCTTGAACTCCTGCATGTATATTTTAAACTCATGATTAAATTTTCAGCAACCATGTCTATAAAAGTATTGAATAGGAATTAGTTTATTTCAATGAATATATACAAGTTAACTGCTTTATAATTTTTAACAAATGTAAATACTTTGGCAGTCAATGGGATAATGCACGGGTGTAAAAAAAAGCATGATGGTATGCAAAAAAGAATTTGTGGGAAAACTTACATCATTTAAAATAGCAGAAGAATCCATTTTTCCAACTTCTGTGTCCCCTTTTCCTGCTTAGCAAAACACTTCTTTAATTCCTCCAAAGAACTAGAAATTTTACTGCGGTCTGTATAATTTTTTTACAGAACCAACTGGAATCTCAGGATGTTTAACCAAGGTACTCCTGTCTGACAATAAACAAATTGGATGAAAAATAAAAAAAAAAAAATAATAATGTGATAGTATAAAAGCAAATTATCCTAATATTTGTTATTCACTCAATTATTAAAGTGTAATTCTCCAAAACATTTTTTATATTATAAAACAAGTTACTACAAAAATTGAAGCCAATGCTACTTCTACATAAAATTTTTTATCATGATACAAAATTCATTACGTTTAAAGAGTTAGCTTTTGTTATTTATATCTTTAACTGCTACAACTAAATGCAACCATCATTCAGAAAGTGGGGATTGCTTAATAATATATTTGTAATGATTTTTTCCTCTTTTTCTTTACACAATCACCTACTTTTTAACATTTGTACTACAATAAATACAATATAGATTCAAATTTTTTCATATACTTTTCTGATAGCATTAAATTACGAAATTGCAATTAAAACTGCACAAATGATTCGGGAAAATAGAATGCAGAATCCTTCAAAAACAAAATGCAAAAAATGCTTTTTCAGTTTCTTTATAACTTCTAACAATCCTCATATTACTGCTAAAACTCAAAAATTATTGCATCAATTATGAAGGAAAATTTGAAAGTTCGAATTTTGTTTTAAGAAATCTCAACATTATACTTAACCTGAAAGAATACCTGGGTACAACAATACAAAGCCATGTATAGACTATATGATATAATGAACTGTTAGAGCAGAAGGCTATAACATACGATTTCTAAGGCTTGTGACTGGATACCACAAATATTTAAACATAGGATTGTGTTGTAACTATTTTAATTAAAGTTTAGAAAAGGATTAGAATTGTTATCCTGCATACTTCTGTAAGTGAGGGATATTGCTATAGCAGTTGGGAAACCAAGTGTTTCGAGGATTAATAATCAGAAGAATTTAGGGATGTCTCTGACATAAAAGTGCAGACACAAATACAAGACCACAACTTGAATTTTCTTGCAAGAAATAAAATTACTCCTCGTAAAACAATTATAGATCTTCAAGAAGAATTATTAGCTATTGGTGTGAGAATCAATTCATCAACAACTAAGGGAAGGCTTACTCTTTCTGGGGCATTTACAAGAAAATGTATCACTAAAGATTTTCAATACCTGCAATGATAGGAAAAAGGTTTGAATTGGGCCAGGAAATATGGACAACAAAAGACTAGAAAAAGTTTGTATTCAGTGATGAAACACTTTTTTTGAGGAAGAGTTGATCAAGATTTGTCAACATGAAGAAATTAAGAATGCAAGAAGGAACAACATTACATATGAACAATTAAGCATTCAAAACAGATGCATTTGGTTATCTTTCTTCTGGAGGGTCTGTCAGGTAATTAACAGTTGAATGGATAATACACTTCTATAATCAACTGAAAAATTATATCTATTGTATAAATTTTCGCTGGTGTTGATATCTATCCACAAGGTCTGGCTCCATACTATAACTTCAATGTTAGCAAAGTAATCTCTTTCAAGAACAGAAATTAGCTATTTTTGACTGGTCTGGTAGTTCTGCTGACATAAATTCGACGGGTAATTTGTGGAGAATTGTAAAGGAACATATGAGTAAAATGGACTGTTCAACAAAGAATATAATTAAAAAGTTCTAACAGTTTGGTTTCATGATGAAAACTTAAAAGTTTATAATTTTAGTATGAACTTTTTACACGCCAAACCATGTACCAGATCAAATTCGAGCTAATTTGATTATTGCTCATAGTCATTTCTTTACACATGCAGACTAATCAGAACTTATGGTTTAAAGAAGATTCCAAAGCACTAGAAGCACCAAAGCCAAAGGTGACAATTGGACCCACTAGGTGCTCTTGAACCAAAGGCAAGAGTACTAACCAGCCCTGCTCTCATTCAAGGAATATGACTATTTCATATTAGCTACTTTAACTAGGATTTAAGTTAACCTATACTAGTCACAAATATTTGACACTTATTGTGTTTGTCCCAGAAAATTTATATAATAGTGTACATCTTACAAAATGATAAACAGTTTTATGTCTGCAATAACTGAATGTTTATAGATTTAACTTAACAAATCTAAAACCAAATCAACTGTAAGGTGTAAAAAAATACTAGCATTTAAATATCAATGCAAATTAACGATACAAACAATTATAATAAAAATAATTGATATTGGTATACATTATCTTAGTGCCTAAAGATAAATATATAAACAGCCTTTATCATTGATTACAATGTGATGCGAGATTACAAAAAACTTTCTAATGACATAAAATTCAACACCTTAAATTATCAAAATAATTACCCCACTCCCCGAAAATAATATCTGGCAAAACAAAAATTGGCGAGAGAAAAATTTAAAAACATTTATCATTTTAGACAATTTTACAGTACATTCTTACAATCTAATTTATAGCATAATATTTTAAAAAAATTAACAATTTAAAAAATATTTAAATAATTTTCATTGACACGTTTCCTTAGCACAACTATATAAATAATTTTTTCTGTATCTGACTTCATTCTTTTATGAACATTAATTTATGGTTAGAATTCTTCTTCTGTAGAGCTTAGTTTTAATTAACTGTCTCCTTTTCAATTTTTAGTGTCGTAAATTTCTTGTGCCTTTCCCAATATATGTGGTTTGAATTTTTTTTTGACTGCCTGTTTTGGAAGGAAACATTGAAATAGCAAATCTACAGCATTTGATAAATATTTTTTAATTTATCATCTACACTAGTTTTAATATCTAAAAGGAACATTCTACAAATTAAGAAAATAACACTAAAAAGAAAAGACAGTTATTTTCTCACTAATCTAATGCTATTTTAAACATATTGATTACAAATAATTTTTCTAAAGCCAGAAACTTTCTGATAAGTATTTCATAATCTTTGTTTTTCGTCATGCACATGAAAAATGTATATTAATGCATGTACATCAAAAATGTATTCCACTGTAAAAGAAAAAAAAATTTAAGATGTTCAACTTCAAAATTCTTATCTACGATCAAAAGATTTTTTTACAGAAAAGTTATATTATACTATTTTTCTAATCCATGGTTGGTCAGGTAAATATCAAACAGAAAATGTAATGTACCTGAATTTCAACAAAATCACTATATACCGTATTTTCCTGTATATAATCAGCGGATTATGTGTTAAATAGCTTCCGAATTTCGTGGTGCGTATTATACGTTGCCGCGTATAATCTAACAAAAAAATATTTTTCATCAGTATTGTCCAATTACGTTCAAAAGCGAATTTAGTTCTTCTAACTGGTTATTAAAGTTGCCATTCGTTAACGTCATTTTGCCTTCTGTTTTGACATGATCTGTTTCGCTCTGAAAACATTGAAATTTATATATTGTCAAAGGGAAGTGAAAATTATTAATCACAGAGAAAATTTTAAATTGAAAGCTATAGGGGAGGCAAATTAAAAAAATGTCGACAAATATGTAGTGTAAGGTGAGGAACAAAACCTGCGGGGTACAAAAGAAAAAATGTATTCCATGCGCAGTAATCCATTTCTTACACTTAACTATTAACGAAACAAATATAGTTTATTTTAAAAAATATTTCTAAACCACGTTTTGAAAGCTATTAAAATCTAAAAATCGATTAAGTTTTACTAGAATCTTCTCGGACATAGATCGATATTGAGCTTTCATCTCAGTTAATCGCACATTGCGTTAAGGTGGATTCAAAAAGATCTTTATGAATGTTTTTTATGAGTAGAATTTATTATATTTTTAATTACAATGAATGTATTTTTTTATTTTATTTTGCATCAAATTATCAGCAGTACAAATTTTCGACTATTCGTTTTAAAAATTGCTACTTATTATACGCCGATGCGGATTATATACAGGAAAATATGGTAATTCCTTAAAAATGGAAAACCCCAGTTATAAAGATCTATTCCTATCAATCACCAAAAATTAGATAATTGAATATTTTGATGTTATTAGGATGTATATTTTTAAATCTAGTTACTTTTAACTTTTCATTAATATGTAAATACAATATTTAAGTAATTCAGTTTTAAAAAAATTCTTTAATAGATGAATTTGGGTAAATAAAATAAATCTGATCAGTTTAAAATTGCTACACAGTACATAAAAGACAACTAAAAAGTAATTTTTCAACCAAAATATGAAAAGGTAAAAAAAAATCTTTGTCAAAAGAATAGTCATTTTTCTCATAATTTATTAGAGTAGGTGAGAAATCAAATGAGAATAAGAATGATTCTATAATTATTAGAATATAGTAAAATTTGGATGCAATTTTATATTTTTGATAAGAGAGTCATTTTCTTATGTGTATCTTTGCTGACAATTACTTCAAAAAAGATAATTGACAAAATCATTTTAGAAATCTCATATTTCACCATTGAAAAATATCAATGCAGTCTGTTTCAATGAACTGTAGGCCAGACCTAATCAGGGATGGAAGGACAAGTAAAGTGTAGGGATCTACACCAACGTCAAGAAAACTTGATTCGGTCAGCTTATCGACCTTCTAAGCTTTCTTGCTCTGATGACTAGGTAGTGAAAATGGGCCTATAAATACATTTTAAAATTTACTATTTTAGTTTTACGTTAACAGTTAAATACAAAATTAGAGGAATTCATTTCAATGAATGAAATTGCTTACAACAAGACAAAAATTCAGTTTTAGAATACTTGTTGAATACAAAAGATAATTGACTATTATTCATTTGCAAAGATTTGAGAAGTCTTTCCCCCCAATTTGTGCATTTTAAAGAAAAGATTTAAAAAAGGCCTCACATACAAATAGAACTAATAAAATATTTCACAAATAAATATTAACATAAATTGGGGTTTTTAAATTCTCAAATTTGTAAAGGTTGGTTGTTGGTGGGTTACTTTTTATGGCGCAAGGTCCAAAAAGGATAAACTGTATCATTGTCAAAATAAAAGCTTGATTAAATATACCTAATTGTAAACATGAAGTACATTTTAAGTTTTTATCCTCTTAAAAAAACTAAGAAATTGGTCGAACTAAGCACAAAAGTTAAACAGAATTAAATCCATATTAATTTTTACTGGAATACAAAATTTTTATAAAACAGCAATACAAAAGTCTAATACAAAAGAATTATAAATAAAATTTTAAGTTATTGGGGGGGGGGACATCTGGAATTTCTTGCTAATAAAATTAATAATAATTCTTTGATCCATTTTTCAAGATTTGCTTCTTTTGACAGAGTCTTTCTTCTAAGACTCACATATAAATCTATTCCTGTTTAATAGACAAATATTGGCTTTATTATTTAAAAAGGAATTCAGGCATGTTTTACAAACTGAAACTGGGTAATGTACTTGCACTTATATTGTTTTTTCTTTAATGATATAAAAACTGGTTTGATCCACACAAGGATTTAAAAAATAAGGGAAATTTAATTAAAAAAAATAAGGGATATTTAATCAAATAAGATGACACTTCGCTGTATCTAGCCAACAGTCTACGTTCTACCAATTAGGTGGAAACTGCAGAATGGGATTCTTTTTCATTTAGAAGCAGAAAAAACCCCAACATTTCATCTTACCCAGAGGTTTCATATTAATAAGAAGACCACTGCCTAGTGAGTGTTCCTCATCCACCTTGATTGAACATGATTCGTCGATTGAGTCTGAGTACTAATTCACTACTTTCCAATGATGAGACTGGCATACTAACCGACTAGGCTACCGCGTTCCTATGTTTAAATGTAAAATAATTTAATGTTGCTGTGTTTATGTGTACTTAGAAAAGTATAAATATTTAACTGTCATTTGAAGAATATATAAAATATACGTGAAAATATGTGAAAACGATTCTAAGAAACTAAAATATCGAAATTATTTTTTTAGACTCAACGTTAATATGTATCGAGAATACAATAAACTATTCAATTAAGCACGTATTTCATCAACTTGCACCTATCAGAAAATTTCAATTAGTTTTGCTTTTAATTCTTTTGCAAGTAATATTAATTCATAAAAAAATGATCAGATTTTTGCGTATGAATTTCGAGAATACCCATCGAGAGCTGAAACGATTTTATTTTATTCTGCATTCATCCCAAATAATGTTCGCCTTTCTGCACACTTTTCTTAGGTTGGATGTGCTTTAAATTTTGTAAGTGGACATTTCAATGAATTCCTTGTTTAAAGACTATTTTTGAAATCCGAAATAGCTTTTATACAAAATGTCATAGAAGTGGAGAGCTGGAAAAGACAAATCAATTTGACGCCATTTGCTGCCAGTATTATTCTCATACCAGTTGCTCCTGGTACATTTCAAAATATATCTCTTATCTCATTATCAACATTTTACAATATTTTATTCTAAATATTTATTTTTACCCAAGCGTTTCATTACACTACAAGAAAAGGTTGGATCGTGAATGATACTGGTTTGCGGTTTCCCGTTGATATCTCCCCCCCCCCCCCTTCAGCTAATAGCGTTTATTCTTTAGGAAACGAAGTAGGTGTAAAGATGGAGAACTTGACGTCATACTGGTTGTCTTGTGACCTAATTCCAGCTACACTTAGCTCTGCTATTGTTTTTGGCGCGTATTTTGAAGCAAATATTCGTTTTTTCACTAGTTCGCTGATCTCCATTCTTCCCCAATTTGATTTCATGTGCTAGTCGCATTGCTCAATGAGTACGAGTCCTAACTTTGATTTTCGGTGAGGTAATCATTTTCACAACTTAAGGCACAGGAAAAATGGAAAATTACAACATCAACATGTAAAGTAAAACAATAAAAAAAATGGACCAAATAAAGAAAAATATTAAATTAATATTATCGAAATATTTCAATTCAGAAGCGTACCAATCATTACAACCCCTTTCCACAACTCAATAAAACAATGAAATATATTAATAGACATGAAATAATCACCCAGTAAAGGATAATTTCAGGATATAATTGAAATTCATATCAAACTTAATACATAGAGTTCAATTACAACTACAGCGAAAAAATATTAAAAGATAATGAAAACAATTAGAAAATTTAAAGTTACAAACTGAACTCTACACATTTCGATTCTAATACATTATAAAACTAAATAAATGTAAATTTAACTTGAAAAACTAAAATCTATGGAAATTCAATTTTATAACGCAACCGGTAAAATTGAAATGGAATCCTAAATGTACTTACTAGCGCGGGTATTGTTTATATGTTCAACAGAGGGAAACACTGTTTAAAAAAACATCTCTTTAGGGCTGTAAAAGCAGTGAAGGTGGGGTGTAAAAGCATCTATCGAATAAAAGTATACAAACACACACGCGAATTCATGGAAACTAACGGTTTTATTTTTTATGGAAACACGATAATATTTTTTTTTTTTATTTTTCATAAAACTGGAAAAGAATTGTTTCGTTCTTACGCTATTCCAGAATTGTCCTCGTAATTTGAGGATATCTCATAGTTATTCTCTGGATATCTATTGTTGAAGAAGAACAAAATATACTACCCTTGAGGTCAATCCATATCATAAAAACTACTGAATATATAAGCACACAAATATTTTATAATGCAATTAAATTTCTAGCAATCATTTTGCATTGAATTTTCAACGCTTTTGCTAATCAAAATGATTATTGACAACCTAACTACAGTTATAATTACTTGTACATAACTTGTGATTTCTTATGATGGACTTTATCATGGCATTGCATCGCCACATGCAAAACTGGATTAGAGCAAGCTGCCCCTAAAAGATGCAAATTCTTGTAGCGCTATTCTAGAATGATTTTAGTTTCTATTGAAGCGCCTTTTTATTTTGAAACATGATCAGGTGACACCCTTAGCTTGCGCTTGCTTCTTCACAGGAGTGGAAGGACTGGATGTTACAAATTAAAATAAACATGTCTCTAACTCAGGGAGTTACAGCAATCCAAAGAGACAGGTGTGTTCTACCTGAAATTCGTCGCTCGTGGCAAACGATGCAACCCTGCTGATATCACGGACCACTGGGGGTTAAGTGGCGTATGGAATACATATTTTTTGTTCAAATTTATAACATTACAAGTAAGGGGGGGTGCAGTGGTGCAAGTGTTGTTCTCATCATCGTAATTTCGGCTTAACCGAAGACTCATCGATGAAAGCAGCTGGGAATTGTTGGTTAGGTCCTAGTCGCAATGTCCTCCAAGTGAAATGATATTTTTGGGTGTGGCAGGCCAAGTATTAGGGCTCCTCATATGCTAAATTATCCAGATCCGGCTGCTTTTAGCAAGCCCATCTCTGTATTAGGCACAAGAAAATACGCTGGTAAAATTTAAACACGTTGCAAGCCTAAACATTTCCTTTATTTAAAGTTCCATTTCGTTTCCAATGGCACAAACTGGTTTGCGATAAAAAAAAAGTGTACATTTCTTAAAAAGTCATCTCGCCTCTTTTCTCAACTCCCCTGTAAGTAAAGATAAAAGTCAAATTTTTTTCCAGTGTTTATACACTACGAAAAGTATATTACGATATCAAGCGTTTCTTCAAATGTAACAAATGGAAGTCAAAATTTTCTGCTTTTTTTTTGCGAAGAAATAAGTTTCCAAGTATTGTGATACAAATTTAAATGTGAACTTGAAATGACTGAGCTGTCTCAAGTATTTCATATGCTCATATATTTTAATTTTAGAATATGGAAATTTTAAATTCATGATTCTGTTTCTTGTCATACTAATTGATGTCAGATTTAGATATAAATGAAAAACGAAGTTTTCTAATTTTATTTTCATAAAAATGAAAGAATAAATTAATGAGTGATCTAGAATTTTGTGAGCAGTAATATTCTTAGTTATTGGAGTGATTCATGATTACAAATTTTCATGCTTTAAAAATCATGTAGCTTCTTTGAAAAGTTGAAATTCAAGGAATCATTTCATTTATAAAATATTATTTCAGGAAAGAATTCCAAACACATGCGGAAAATGCAGAATTCATTAATAATCATTATTGTATCACAAAAGTTTAAGTGAATAGAAATGTCTGGAACCAAACTGAATCTTGTAGACGAGACTGTAGCAATTATTTTGATGTATTAATATTTAGCATCCCATGGTTTGAGTCGTAGCACTCCTCAATTTTCGAAAATCCGACCAAAAATGAGTGCTTATTAGGACATTATAGAAGACTAGAGATGTCTGGAACCTAATTGAATCTTGTAGAGGAGACAATTGCTAACATTTTGAAGTATTAATATTTAAAATCCCATAGTCGATAAAAACAAAAGTTTAATACTTTAAAGTGGGGAGGTTATTAGAACATTTTAGAGGCCTAGAAATGTCTTGAACTAAACTGAATCTTGAAGAGGAGACTGTTGCGAAGATTTTGATGTATTAAAATTTAAGATCCTATGGTTAGAATCAGAACACTCCTAAATTTCCTAAAATCCGATAGGAAACAAAAGTTTAATGTTTTAGAGAGGGGGGGTTAGGACATTTTAGAGGTATAGAAATGTCTTGACCAAAGCTGAATCTTGTAAGGGAGACAGATGCAAACATTTTGATGTCTTAAAATTTAAGATCCCATGGTTGGGGTCGTAACAACCTCAATTTTCTAAAATCCAACCAAAAAGACACAAAAATTTGAATTCTCAAAAAAAGGAGGAACTGATTAGGACATTTTAGAATACTAAATATGTCTGGAACCAAAATGAATCTTTTAGAGGACACGGTTGCAAACCGTTTACTGCATTAATATTTAAGATCCCATGGTTGGAATCGGAACACTTCTCAATTACCTAAAATCCGATAAAAAATCAAAATTGAAATACATTAAAGGTGGGTTATTAGGACATTTAAGAGGATAGAAATGTCTTTAATTAAACTGAATCTTGTACAGGAGAGGTTTGCAAACATTTCTATGTATTAATATTTGAGATCCCATGGATGGAGTCATAACACTCCTCAGTTATCTAAAATCCGACCAAAAAGACACAAAATTGAATTTTTATATGGGGGTTGATTTGGAAATTTAAGTTGCCAAGAAATGTCTGGATCCAAATTGAATCTTGTAGTGCAGACTATTGCAAACATTTTGATGTATTAATAATTGAGTTCCCAAGGTTGGAATCATAACACTCCTCAATTTCCTAAAACCTGATAAAAAAAAAACAAAATTTGAATTCTTTAAAGGGGGTGTGTGATTAGGACATTTTAGGAGACTGGAAATATAGTGAACCAAATTGAATCTTGTAGTGGTAAATGATGCGAACATTTTGACGTATTAATATTAAAGATCCCATGATTGGAGTTGCAACACTACTCATTTTTTTAAATTTCGAACAAAAAGAAAAAAATTTGAACTCTTTAAAAGGGGGTGATTGTTAGTACATTTTAGGAGTTTAGAGATGTCTTGAACCAAACTGAACGTTATAGAGAAGACTGTTGCGAACATTTTGATGTATTAATATTTAAGTTCCTAAACTTAGAGTCAGTTCACTCCTACATTTTCTAAAATCCGTCAAAAAAGACACAAAAATTTGAATTCTTAAAAAAGAGAGGGCTGATTAGGACTTTTTAGAAGACTAGAGATGTCTTGAACCAATGTGAATGATTTAGAGAAGACAGTTGCGAACACTTTGATGTATTAACATTTAAGATGCCTTGGTTGGAGTCGTTGCACTCATCAATTTTTTAAAATACAATAAAAAACATGCAACTTTGACTTTTTATAGGGAGGTTGATATGGGTATTATTGGTGACAGGAAATGTCTGGAACCAAACTGAATCTTTTAGAGGAGACTATTGCAAACATTTTGATGTAATAATATTTCAGATCCCACGGTTTGAATCATAACACTCCTCAATTTCCTAAAATCCGATTAAAAAAAATACAAAAGTTCAATATTTTAAAGTGGTGGGGTTTATTATTACATTATAGACGACTAGAAATGTCTTGAACCAAACTGAATCTTGTAGAGTAGACTGTTGCGAACATTTTGATTTATTAATATTTAAGGTACCATGGTTGGAGTCAAACCACTCCTCAATTTTTTAAATCCGACGAAAAAGACACAAAAATTTGAATTCTTAAAAAAGGGTGGGGAACTGATTAGGACATTTTAAAATATCAGAGATGTCTGGAACAGAATTGAATTTTTAGAGGAGACATTTGCGAACATTTTCATGTACTAATATTTAAGATCCCATGGTGAGAGTCATAACACTCCTCAATTTTTTAAAATACAATCACACAGACACAAAATTCACTCTTATAGGGGGTGTGGTGATTAGGACATTTTCGGTGTAAAGAAACATCTGGAACCAATCTAAATACTGAAGAGGAGACTATTTCAAACATTTTGATGTATTAATATTTAAAATCCCATGGTTGGAATCAGAACACTCCTCAATTTACAAAAATCCGATAAAAAATAGTTTATTACTTTAAAGAGGGGGGTTATTAGGACATTTTAGAGACTAGAAGTATCACGAATCAAACTGAATCTTGTAAAACAGACTTTTGCGAATGTTTTAATGTATTAATATGGTTGGTATGGTATAGATCCCATGGTTGGAGTCGTAGAACTCCTTAATTATCTAAAATCCAACAAAAAAAAACCCGAAAAATTTGAATTCTTAAAAAAGGGAGAGGGGGCTGATTAGGACATTTCAGAAGAATAGTGATCTCTGGAACCCAACTGAATCTTAAAGAGGAGACTCTTGCAAACATTTTGATGTATTAATATTTAAGATCCCATGGTTAGAGTCGTAGCACCCCTCAACTGTCTAAAATCCAACCAAACAGGCACAAATTTTGAATTACTGAAAAAAGGGAGATGATTTGGACAATATTGTGACCTAGAAATGTCTTGAACCAAACTGTATCTTGTAGAGGAGAAGGTTGCGAACATTTTGATGTATTAATATTTAAGATCACATGGTTGGAGACATAACACACCTCAATTTTTTAAAATACAATGAAAAAGACAAAAAATTGATTTTTATATGGGGCTGATAAGGACATTTTAGGTGTCAAGAAATGTTTAGCACCAAACTGAATCTGATAAAGGAGACTGTTGCGAAACTTTTATGTATTTATATTTAAGATCTTATGGTAAGAGTCAGTTCAATCCTCAATTTTCAAAAATCAGACCAAAAAGACACAAATATTTGAATACTTAAAAAAGGGGGGTCTGATTAGGACATTTTTGAAGACTAGAGATGTCTGGAACCAAATTGAATCTTATAGAGGACACTCATGCGAACATTTTGATGTATTAATGTTTAAGATGACATGGTAGGAGTCGTATCACTCTTCAATGTTTTAAAATTCAACCGAAAAGACATAAAAATTTGTTTTCTTCAAAGGCGGGGGATGATTAGGAAATTTTAAGTGACTAGAAATGTCTGAAACCAAACTGAATCTTGTAGAGGAGACTATTGCGAGAATTTTGATGTATTAATATTTAGCATCCTATGGTTTGAGTCGTAGTAATCCTCAATTTTCTAAAATACAATAAAAAAGACTGAAAATTGACATTTTATAGTGTTAGTGATTAGGACATTTTAGGTGTGAAGTAAAGTCTGGAACAAAACTGAATCTTTTAGAGGAGACTATAGCAAACATTTTGATATATTAATATTTAAGATCCCATGGATGTAGTCGCAACACTCCTCATTTTTTAAAAAAATTGACCGAAAAGATATAAAAATTTGACTGCTTTAAAGGGATTAGGAAATTTTAGGTGTCAAGAAATGTCTGAAACCAAATTGAATACTTAAGAGAAGACATTTACAAACATTATGATGTATTAATATTTAAGATCCCATGGTTGGAATCATAATACTTCTTAATTTCCTAAATCCGATAAAAACAAAAGTTTAATACTTTAAATAGGGAAGGTTATTATTACAATTTTGAGGGCTAGAATTGTCTTGAACCAAAGTGAATCTTGTAGAGGAGACTGTTGCGAAAATTTTGTTGTATTAATATTTAAAATCCCATGAACGGAGTCGTATCACACTTGAATTATCTAAAAGCCAACCAAAAAGACAGGAAAATTTGAATTCTTTAAAGGGAAGGGGGGTTGTTATTAGAAAATTTTAGAAGACTAGAGATGTCAGGAACCAAATTGAATCTTGTAGAGTAGACTGATGCGAATATTATGCTATATTAATATTTAAGATCCCATGGTTCGTGTTGTATCACTCTTCATTTTTCAAAAATTCGAACTAAAAGAACACAAAATTGATTTTTTAAAAGGAGTGGGCGGGATTAGGACATTTTAGGTGATTTGAAATGTCTGGAAAGAAACTGATTTTTTTGAGGAGACTGTTGCGAATATTTTTAATTATTAATATTTAAGATCCCATCTTTGAAGTCGTAGCACTCCTCAATTTTCTAAAATCTGACCAAAAAGACACAAAAATTTGAAGTCTTAAAAAGGGGATTTTAGAGGATGATTAGGACATTTTAGAGGACTAGTGATATCTGGAACCAATCTTAATCTTGTAGACTGTTGCTAACATTTTGGTTTATTAATATTAGGATCCCATGGTAGGAGTCGTATCATTCCTCAATTATCAAAAATCCAACCAAAAAGATCTAAAAATTTGAATTCCTTAAAAGGGGTGGTGGTAATTAGGACATTTTTGGAGACTAGAGATGTCTGGGACCAAACTAAATCTCGTAGAGGAGTCTGTTGCAAACACTTTTATGCATTAATATTGAACATTTCATGGTTTGAGTTGTAGCACTCCTCAATGTCTTAAATACAATCAAAATGATTCAATTTTGACTTTTTATAGGGGCGTGATTTGAGCATTATTGGTGACAGGAAATGTCTGGATCCAAACTAAATCTTGTAGAGGAGAATATTGTAAACATTTTGTTTATTAATATTTAGGATTTAATGGTTGGAGTCGTAGCACTCCACAAATTTCTAAAATCAGACAAAAAAACACAAAAATTTGAATTCTTAAAAAGGGAGGGGGAAGTTAATTAGGACATTGTAAAAGACTAGAGATATCTGGAACCAAACTGAATATTTTAGAGGAGACTGTTGCAAACATTTTGATCTATTAATATTTAATATCCCATGGTTTGAGTTGTATCATTCCCCTCAATTTTTCATAAGTCCAAACAAAAAAACAGACCAATTTTAATTCTTGAAATGTAGGGGGGGATGATTAGGACAATTTAGGAGACTAGAGATGTCTGGAACCAAACTGAATATTTTACAGGAGACTGTTGTGAATATTTGGATGTATTAATATTTAAGATCAAATGGTTGTAGTCATAACAGTCCTCAATTTTCTAAAATCCGACCAAAAAGACACAAAATTGAATTTTTATAAGGGGATTGATTAGGACATTTAAGGTGTCAAGAACTGTCTGGATCCAAACTGAATCTCTTAGTTCAGTCTATTGCAAACATTTTGATGCATTGATAATTGAGATCCCATGGTTGGAGTTGTTGCACTTTTCATTTTTCTAAAATCCGAACAAAAAGACACAAAACTTTGAATTCTTTAAATGGGGTGTGGTAATTAGGATGTTTTAGGAGACTAGAGATGTCTGGCACCAAAGTGAAACTTGTAGAGGAGACTGTTGTGAACATTTTGAGGTATTAATATTTAAGCTCCCATGCTTGGAGTCGTATCACCCCTCAATTATTATAAATCCTACAAAAACGACCGAAACATTTGAATACTTTAAAAGGGGAGGGGGGTTGTTAGGACATTTTAGGAGACTAGAGAAGTCTGGGACCAAAGTGAATCTTTTAGAGGAGAATTTTGCGAACATTTTGATGTATTAACATTTAAGATGCCATGGTTGGAGTCGTAAAATTCCTCAATTTCCAAATCCGACCAAAAAGACAAAAAAATTTTAATTCTTAAAAAAAAGGAGGGGATGATTAGGACATTCAAGAAGACTAGAGATGTCTGGAACCAATAAGAATGTTTTAGAGGAGACTGTTGCGAAAACTTTGATGTATAAATAATTAAGATCCCTTGGTTAGAGTCGTAGCACTCATCAATTTTTTAAAATTTGAACAAAAAGAATAAAAAATTTGAATTATTTTATAGGGGGGTTGTGATTAGGACATTTTAAGAGCCTAGAAATATCTGGGTTTAAAGTGAATCTTGTAGAGGAGACTGTTGCTATTATTTTGTTGTATTAATATTTAAGATCTCATGGTTGGAGCGGCAACACTCCTCATTTTTTTAAAATTTGACCGAAAAGATATAAAAATTGACACCTTTAAAGGGGGGTGTTGATTAGGAAATTTTAGGTGTCAAGAAATATCTGAAACCAAACTGAATATTTAAGAGAAGACATTTACAAACATTTTGATCCCAGATAGCAAACGGTAGTCCTTGAGACGTTCAGAGGACGTCCTTTCCGAACCAAATGGACGTAATTTGGATGTGAAAGAACGTCCGCTGGATGTCCATCGACGTCCTACGGACATTCATAGGACATCCCAATGTCCGAAAGTAGTACGTACGTAGGGCGTCCCATGTACCTCCCAGACTGATGTTATTTGGACATTCAGATAATAGCCATAAGGTTTTTAATATATTTTTATTATTAATTAAATGAGAGTTACCATTGTTTTTAAGCAATATTTCAGTTAACTTTATTTTATTATATAAAAATAAAGCTTACATACTTTATTTACAAGTAATTTATATATTTTAGTTTATAACATTTTTCATATAAAGTTCTTTTCAATTATTTTTTAGAATAGTAATTTCAAATAGTGAAATTTGCAGTTTGTTTTTTCAGTGAATGAATTTCTCTTTTCTCCTTAAAGAGAGGAATTTTTTAATTTCGTTAATTTTTTGCTACTATGTTCTGAATTTAGTTTAATACTGTTCTGAAAAATAAATTATTGCAATAAAATTGATGTATTAACTAAACATGTCTTTGAAATGAAAATATTATATATATATATATATATATATATATATATATATATATATATATATATATATATATATACTTCTGAATGAAAAAATTGTTACTTTTTAAGGTAAGATGAATTTAAATGTAAGAGTTTAAAATAATGTAGCATTTTTTAATTTAAAGTAACTTACCAACTAAACATTAAAACTCTTAACTCTTACATTAAAAGTAACTTACCAACTAAAAAATAATTATCTAAATTTTCTTGAATACAGTTCAAAAGATGTTATATATATATATATATATATATATATATATATATATATATATATATATATATATATATATAATATTATATAAAGTTCTTTGTAGGACAAAAGTCATACAGAAGGTTTATAATCAATGTTTCTGGGTAACTAAGATTATTTAATCAAATGATTTTGAGATCACTTGCTTTTTGAGAATAGGAATTATGCATGTGAATGTAAGAGTACTTGATTTTTCTGTTTTCTAAGAACATCGGTGTTTCATATAGAAACATATTTTGGTACCTTTTAAATATTAAAAATATTCAGATTTAAAAGTGCCCAGCTACAAGTATAAATTAAATAAATATGTGGGTAAGTGGAATTAAATGAAACATTAATATACAGTTTTCCATTTTATTATTTTACAATTTATACATGACTTTTTAAGTACAAATTATTTTTTTTGTTTCTCTGCCCTTTCTTTTGCATGGTGCAGCCAATTTGATATGCTCTTTGCCAGTTCCGCTTTTGTTACTTGTGGCACTTGACTTTGGACTGCATCTATAACTAAAAAAGAAAGATTAATATTTTTATAAAATAATTAAAGATTTATAAATATTTTAACAAGTTAAATTTTATTTTAAAGATGTAAATTAGTTTAAAAGAAATATTGTCAAAAAATTCAACATGTGAAAGCAATAAAACAAAATATATTTTCGTATATTACTTATAGTAGTATATTACTCATGATAGTTAAAATAAATAGCATGCACACACACACACACACACACACACACACACACACAGATATGCATAATAAATTTCAGCAACAAAATGGCAAATAGCCTAACATTGGTATTAAGCAGATTATTTTACTATATTTTCAATACAATAGTTAAAGAAGTCATTGAACTTCTTTCATTTTTAACTGAATTATTTTTAAGTATGGCTTCTAATAGTCTCAGATTATGAATTTTATTTTGAATGTTGAATTATGTTAATTTTTTAATAAACTAACTAGAAAACTCACCAAATATAACATCATGAAGCAATAAATTTGAAAAAGATTTTTTCTTTTTCATGCCCAGGTAACTATACTCTGTTGCTAATGAGTTTGAAATTAAATGACTCATTAAGCGACGCACAATGTAACCAACACTGGAACCTCCAAAACGATTTACATAAAATTGCTAAAAAAGGGATAATAAAATATTAGTAACATAAAATTTATGAATACACAAATCTAATTACAGATTACTGTAGTTTCTATAAAAAAATTTAAAAGAATAAAGATTAACTAACTAACAAAGATTGACAAGTTTTAAACTAACACAGTAAAATTTCATATTTAACACATTATTTATCATAGCAAATCTCTAGAATAATCAGTTGTTTGTGTTACAAATAAATATACAAGATAAGGAACAAAAAGCCTGAAATTTCTTCTGCTTAAAGACTACTACACATGCTAATCAAATTCAAAATAACTAGATTGTAAATGATCTTAAAAAACATCAATAATGAAAATAAAAACAAAGGAGCAGGCATAATATTAAATAAATTGCATATATATATTTTAAAGTTCAATTGCTTGATAGCACATATTTTAAAGTTAATTCAATTTGTTTTCAACTTAATTGGTAAATGTAGCTAAAATATTAATCTTATGCAGCAGTAACAAATTATTCAATGATTAAAAATATAAATTAAATTTTATATATAATAAAATCAAAATTGTAGAACCATTGTAAAAAAAGTCAAAAAACAATCCAGACCTGTGCATAAGATAGTACAATGTAGTTATTTTAAATGGGTTTTTAATGTTGCTGTAAGGTTTGAATAGTTATGAGTTTAAAAAAATTAAAATAAGTTTAAAGATGAAAATACTATCAAAATTTAAAGATGCATGCAAAATATGGACAGATAAGAGGAAAAAAGTTCATTACGTGCACTACCTTTACATTAGCAATATCTGGTTCTATAATGTTTATATTGTATTTATTATCAATATGTAAATAAATAAATAGACATTTAATAGAAGTTTATTAATATTTCTAAATTAGAAATTTTTATTGCCTTTATCTGAAAGATATGTATAATTTCTCCTTTGCATTAATGTGATTAAAATTTATGGCATTCAATATATAAAAAAGCATGAAGGTGATAATGGATTAGTGGCTCTAAAAGCCTTTTTAATTTAAAAAATTCTATAAGCTAATATATTTTATGCAATATGTTATTTAAAAACTCACAGTAAGTTAGATCTTTTAAGAGAACTTTTTTTCTTGCGAAACTGAAATTTATAAACTTTCTACATTTTTTTATAAATTACAAACACAATTAAAATTAGTATGATGTTTATATTTTAACTTATCTTTTGGCTTTTTATAATCATCTGCAATAATGCCTACAAAACACATAAATTAAATTATACAAAATACTTACAAAATTTCTTTTAAAATTTAAATTTTGTAGCTTTTGCTCCAAATCTAATAAAGTATCCACATTCCCTATTGGTAAATGAGGCAGTTCAATAGGTTCAGCTTCAAGATTTGATGGTACTGGAGCAGTGAGTTTTTTCAATAATTCGTGCTGGACTTCTTCAATCCTGCCCAACCGTAACTTTATAATTTGCAGTTGTTTCAATATCTCCATTGAATCTAAAATAAAGATTTATAAATAATATTTCTTCTTCACAAGTTAAAAATACATGTAAAGAATACAAATTTGTTTTAGAAAAAAAAAATTTTTAGTGAAAATATCATACAAAATAAAATTTGCTATAATGTTAGAAATCTATGCTTTTCTAGTTTAGAAATTAACTTATCAATTAAAAGCGGTTGTAGAATGCACATAACAAGGATTTAATCTTCATACAACTTTATTGTTTTATAACTCAACACTTAAATGATACTTTGATATAAAATTTTAAATTAAAATTGTTTGAAGTCCTAAGTAAATTTTCCTATTGATTGAACAAAAAATAATATATTATTTTCCAATTGCTAAGGACAGGTGGCTTAAATTGTGGTGATACTAATTATTAAACATATCAACTACTTTTCTAAACTGTAATTTTACAAGCACTTTAAAGTAGTAACTATATTACATGCTAAATTTAAACATTTCTTATTTTCTGAATATCTTTTATATTAAAATTATTTCACATATGAAACATTACCTCCAGTAATTTTTTTTGGAGTGACAACATTAACAACAGCTTCCAACTTTTCCTTTGTTGCATTAATGCAGCTGTTCTTACTTGGAAAATCTGGATAGCTATCGATATTGTCATCCCAAGCTTCACTCATCTCTGAGGCATTCCTGTCTGTGGGTGTAAAATAATCAGATTCATATTCAGCTTTCTTGAGTTTCTTTACACCCCGCTTATATGAATCGAAATAAAAGATAAAAAAAATTATCATTGAATTTTAATATTGGAAAATCACTAAGATTAACAAAACATATAAATAAATCAAATAATCCAAATTTAGAATTAAAAAAATTTAAACAAGTTTATAAGAACTTTCAAGAATATTGTATATTTAACTGCATATAATATACAATATATGTAGTTCAAATATTCTATATAAATAACATTTTTAAATTTCATGATTCACCCATATTAAATAATTTAATACCTGATGATGCAAATATCCTCTTTACAGGATATGATCTCCAATTTTTCTCAGGATGTTCTTTAACTGCTGTCTCAATACGTTTCAGTGAGGCATATTTTGGAAAACAGCAGGTTTTACCATCATTCATTAACCATGTGGATGGTACTAATTGCAAGCCATCATCAAATTCAACAACTGAAAATACTTTGTTTGACATTTCTGAAATAAAGAATAATTTTACAATTCATGCAGGAATTAGGAAATCAAATAGTTAAAAGTTAATTTGTTACGAAGTAATTCTGCACTTGCATATTACCGTCTCCACCATTTTAAGCGAATGTAACAAATTTTAATATTTTCTTTTGTTAATATATGAGAAAAATAAAACAGTGAACTAAAATCTTCATATGGTTAAAAACTTTATTTTCATTCAAACATAGATATTTTAATTATAAATTTAAAACTTGTAATCTTCTTAAGAGCATTTTTTTCAGGAAAACAAATTTTTAAACTGACATATTTTTATTATTTATTAATATATATTTTGTAAGATAATTCCCAAAGGAAAAAATCATAGCACATGAAAATTATAAGCAAATGTGATAACTTGATTATAAAGATTCTCCAAATTTAAAAATCAAATTCCAATTTATTAAATATCGCTCCATTTTAATTTTCATTTTATCGAAATGTATCTTCTGAAATATACAGTGAATTTTATGTATTATCAAGATTAATTATTAACAAATATTGATATAACAATCCTAAGGAAATGATCACTAATAATATTGCTAACCTATTTTTTACTAAACACTACTGATCTATATTTCATGAATAATGTTTAATCATAATTTTAATTTATTAATTACATACATACAAATCAACAACAGTATAGTAAATTTAAAACTTTATTTACCTTAAGAATTTAATTTCTTCTGATATTTTTGCAACATATGAAATTTTATTTAAGTCCTGAAAAATTTACATTCCAAATGTTTGCTTTCTTCAGACCTAACAGTTTATTTAATAAAATTGGAGGCATTAAATTGAATAAAATAGTTACTTTTGGTTTTAGTGATAAATAAATGAAAATAAGAATACGAATAAATCAATGAATATATGCATAATTTTTAATTTAAAAATATAAATCACAAATTCTTAGAAATATTATAAAAGTAATGTCCACACATTTATTGCTTTTCATGTTCACATTTTATCCATAATTTTAATAAATTTATTAAATATATGTATTTATATATCAACTATGTTATATATAACAATATTGCGTTGTTATTTATAATACTATTGTTGATATTTACATATCAACATTAGTATTATAAATAACAATGCAATTAAATAATAAAAATAAACCAATTAATATATGTACAAATATTTTGATTTTCTAATGTAAAAGAGGAAACACACAGCAAAACTGTTTTCATATGGGAAAATAACTAATTTCTTAATAACAGAGGATAGAGGCCATAACTGATTTGCAGAAGGATGAGAAACTACATGTATATTTATCAAGGAAGATTTGCATGGAAGTTCAAACAAATCTTTTCTTTTCTTAAAAACACTTCCTATTATAAAATATTCTCCAACACAAGAGCAAATAAAATTTTTAACTAAAATAATGTCCCCATTTGTCAACAAACAACAGCTGTCACTCAAGGCATTGGCAATTAAGATGAAATCTTTGAATTTTGCTTTCTTATACTGCACTTCAGAAGTGTCATATTCAATAACAGGACCATCAGAATGAGGTGATGAAAAACAAGGAAAATAATTAATTGATGCTTCAAGTATAGAATTACCAAAAGTTATCAGTTCTGAATATCTTCTGATTAATTGTTGCAAAGGTTTATCTGGCTTCCTGATTAAACATTTTAGCCTTGCCATGTAATTTTCATATTTGAAAGCACTAAAATTATCGAGACATCCAAAATTCAAAACATCATCACATAAATGCAACAATCCATGAACATTATAAGACACATATTCCTGCCCATATAATGATGCAAATGTTTTCACAAAATGTTGTAAAAGTGATTGACAATATAAAAGTATTTCCTGCTCAAAATGCTCTGAACACAAAATTCTGAGAGAGACATGTAAGGAAAGGAAATTTAAATACCATTTGTTACACAGTATTTTCGAGAATACAATGGGTCCAGCATATAACAAAATTTGCCTAAATTCTGTGGCTTTCCAATGTGCTAAATCACTTAATGATCTTGGTTTTCTGGCAAATTCAGTAGGGACATATCTTACCAGAGTCAAAAGGTTTTCACTTATAGAATTAACATCTCTATAAGGCAATCGATTTGGTAACTCTCCTTTCACCCAAATATTCAGTAATTTGCGCATTACTCCAAGACAAACAAGATGCATGTAGTCAAGTGGAACATTGGTGACTAGTCTTAAATTAGGAGTTAGATAATTAAATTAGAATGAAGTAAATGGAAATCCTCATCAGATCCAAGCTGAAATTCTTCGTCAGTTCTTCTACATGCATCTTTTTCTGGAAAGCAAACTCTTCTCTTTTTATAAATTCCTTTAGTTTTACATTTTGTGCAGCTATGATAACCACCATGACTTTTTATACCTAGAATAATTGCTTTTGCTGGGGCATCACAAATAATGTGTTTAACACGGAAATCTAAAACTTCACCATTTACTTGAATTCCATTTTGTGAAAGATGTTTAGCTTCCTCAACAAAATCCTTTAAATATTCATTAGCATTATTTGGTTTTTCAAGACCATGATACATACCTATAATAAAAACGTTATTAGTCAGAATAATGCTATCTAAAATAGGCCAAAACACACTAGAAGAACTTTTGCTAATAGGCAAGCCATCAATGTTTACAGAAAGTGAAAGTTCATGACCAGAAAAACCTTGCGAACATATATTTTTTACTCCATTTTCAATCCCAAAATGTACATAATTTCCAGGACTTACAAGCTTTGTTTCATAAACAAGTGAGGTCTTCAAGATGGTTCGAGGATCTTTAGGGAAGCTTTTGAAACAATCATGCCTTTTCAATAATTTCAATAAAGATCCTAATGCATTTTGTGTGATATTATTTTCAACAGACCATTTTACAAGACTGGTGAGAATGTCTTCATGCACTAAATTATCAGCTATAGTATTCTCTGGGGTGTTTGGTTCAGTATCAAAATCTGAACTAGAATTTGATTCGCATTCTGAAGGTATACTGAAAGTAGAATTTTTTTTTAGAGGAATCACTAACAGAAGTACAGGCATATTCCATAGTTGTACTGGTTGATGGTTCAATATTTCTTTTTGACTTGAAATCATTTATAGTAGATGATTTACAACCACTATTTCGAAGAATCACTGAAGTGTTTGATGAGGCAGCAGCAAGTCTCCGAAATTGACGATCAGACAAGGAACTGATTTTTCGTTTATAATTTAAACTCATGATGTAAGGAATTAAAAATACCTTACCTTGTAATAAGGATGCAAAGGTTTTAAATGTGATGTTACTTAAATGGGAAAACCTAACAACTGTATTGCAATAGCCGATTTAAAAAATAAATACATGCACGTTTAATAATTCGTAGTTCCCACCGTGTGTCGAAATATCAACAGCATCAACAAAAGAGCTATTGCCACAAATATTTTCTTAAAATTTCATTCAAATTCTATAATTTAAAAAATCATTTAAAGTTAATTCATAAAAATCTGTCTTTTATATACAAATAATATAATCTATAAATTATCTTAATAGCCATAAATAAAACTTACCTTTAGAATATCCACTACATTTTCTTATTTGGAGTCGTAATTCATGAAAATCTTTTTTAAATTCATGTATTCTAAAGAATATTCTTTTGCCAAACTCTGAAATAGAGCTTTGTTTAATTATGTCGCAATAAAAGATATTTGATTTTTAAAGAGACCACATTTTTAAGTAAATTTTAACACTGAATTATTTTTCAACTCTAAATGTAACTCAGAAGACGTTTTCAAGACGTTTGTTTGAAGACAGACCATAAAAGGATGTAAAAGTACCTTGCATGGAGGTTTATTAGCAGATTGTCCAAACCAAGTCCTTAAACGATGTACTCAGGACGACCTTACTTGGATGTCCCAAGCACTTACTCAAACGACATCCTGGGGACGTCCGAGGATCAAAAATGGATGTTCCGGACGTCCGAGGAACGTTCTTTGGATGTTGTTTGCTATCTGGGATGTATTAATATTTAAGATCCCATGGTTGGAATCATAACACTCCTCTATTTCCTAAAATCCGATAAAGAAAGATAAGTTTAATACTTTAAAGAGGGCTCCTATTAGGATATTTTAGAAGGCTAGAAATGTCTGAAACAAAACTGAATCTTGTAGAGGAGACTGTTGTGAACATTTTGATGTATTAATATTTTAGATAACTTGGTTGTAGTCATAACACACCTCAATTTTTTAAAATACAATCAAAAAGACAAAAAAATTGATTTTTATATGGGGCTGATTAGGACAATTTAGGTGTCAAGAAATGTCTAGCACCAAACTGAATCTGATAGAGGAGACTGTTGCGAAACTTTTATGTATTTATATTTAAGATCTTATGGTAGGAGTCAGTTCAATCCTCAATTTTCTAAAATCCGACCAAAAACACACAAATATTTGAATACTTGAAAAAGGGGGTCTGATTAGGTCATTTTAGAAGACTAGAGATGTCTGGAACCAAATTGAATCTTATAGAGGACACTCATGCGAACATTTTGATGTATTAATGTTTAAGATGACATGGTAGGAGTTGCATCACTCTTCAATTTTTTAAAATTCAACCGAAAAGGCATAAAAATTTGATTTCTTCAAAGTCGGGGGATGATTAGGAAATTTTAAATGACTAGAAATGTCTGAAACCAAACTGAATCATGTAGAGGAGACTATTGCAAAGATTTTGATGTATCAATATTTAAGATCCCATGGTAAGAGTCATAGTACTCCTCCATTGTCTAAAATCTAACTAAAAAGACACAAATTTTGAATTCTTGAAAAAGAGGGAGATGATTAGCACATTACAGAGACTTAGAAATGTCTTGAACCAAACTGAATCTTGTAGAGGAAACTATTGCGAGAATTTTGATATATTAATATTTAAGATCATCCAATGGTTGGAGTCATAATACTCCTCAATTTTTTAAAATACAATAAAAAAGGCAATTGATTTTTATAGGGGGCTGATTAGGAAATTTTAGGTGTCAATAAATGTCTGGCGCTAAACTGAATCTGATAGAGGACACGTTTGCGAATCTTTTGATGCATTTATATTAAAGATCCTCAGTTAGAAGTCGATTCAATCCTATATTTTCTAAAATCCGTGCAAATAGATACAAATATATGAATATTTAAAAAAGGGGGTCGTATTAGGACATTTTAGATGACTAGAGATGTCAGGAACCAAATTGAATCTTGTAGAGGACACTCATGCGAACATTTTGTATTAATATTTAAGATGAGATGGTTGGAGTCGTATCACTTTTCAATTTTCTAAAATTCAACCAAAAAGACATAAAAATTTTATTTCTTCAAAGGTGAGGGATGATTAGAAAATTTTAAATGAATAGAAATGTCTAGAATCAAACTAAATGTTGTAGAGGAGACAGTAGCAATTATTTTGTTGTATTAATGATCAGCATCACATTGTTTGAGTCGTAGCAATCCTCAATTTTCTAAAATACAATCAAAAAGACTCAAAATTGACATTTTATAGTGGTAGTGATTAAGACATTTTAGGTGTCAAGAAATGTCTGGAACTAAACTGTATCTTTTAGAGGAGACTATTGCAAACATTTTGATGTATTATTATTTAAGATCCCATGGTTGGAGTTGTATCACTCTTCATTTTTCAAACATATGAACTAAAAGAACACTAAATTGACTTTTTAAAAGGAGTGGGCGGGATTAGGACATTTTAGGTGATTTGAAATGTCTGAAAACAAACTGAATTTTTTCAGGAGACTGTTGCGAACATTTTTAATTATTAATATTTAAGATCCCATCTTTGAAGTGGTAGCATTCCTCAATTTTCTAAAATTTGACCAAAAAGACACAAAAATTTGAAGTCTTAAAATGGGGATTTTAGAGGATGATTAGGACTATTTAGAGGACTAGTGATGTCTGGAAGCAAACTTAATCTTGTAAAGAGACTGTTTCTAACATTTTGGTTTATTAATATTTAAAATCCCATGGTTGAGTCGAATCATTCCACAACTATCAAAAATCCAACCAAAAAGATCGAAAAATTTGAATTCTTTAAAAGAAGTGGTGGTGATTAGGACATTTTTGAAGACTAGAGATGTCTGGGAGCAAACTAAATCTCGTATAGGAGACTGTTGCAAACAATTTTATGCATTAATATTGAACATCCCATGGTTTGAGTTGTAGCACTCCTCAATGTTTTAAATACAATCAAAATGATGCAATTTTGACTTTTTATAGGGGCGTGATTTAGGCATTACTGGTGACAGGAAAGGTTTGTATCCAAACTAAATCTTGTAGAGTAGAATATTCATATCATTTTGTTTATTAATATTTAAGATCTCATGGGTGGAGTCGTAGCACTCCTCAATTTTCTAAAATCAGACAAGAAAATACAAAAAGTTGAATTCTTAAAAAGGGAGGGGGGAAGTTAATTAGGACTTTTTAAAAGGCTAGAGATATCTGGAACCAAACTGAATATTTTAGAGGAGACTGTTGCAAACATTTTGATCTATTAATATTTAATATCCCATGGTTTGAGTTGTATCATTCCTCAATTTTCATAAGTCCAAACAAAGGAACAGACCAATTTTAATATTTGAAATGTAGGGGGGGATGATTAGGACAATTTAGGAGAGTAGAGATGTCTGGAACCAAACTGAATATTTTACAGGAGACTGTTGTGAACATTTGAATATATTAATATTTAAGATCAAATGGTTAAAGTCATAACACTCCTCAATTTTCTAAAATCCGACCAAAAAACACAAAATTGAATTTTTATAAGGGGGTTGATTAGGACATTTAAGGTGTCAAGAAATGTCTGGATCCAAACTGAATCTCATATTACAGTCTATTGCAACCATTTTGATGTATTAATAATTGAGATCCCATGGTTTGAGTTGTTGCACTTTTCATTTTCCTAAAATCCGAACCAAAAGACGCAAAACTTTGAATTCTTTAAATGGGGTGTGGTAATTAGAACATTTTAGGAGACTAGAGATGTCTGGCACCAAAGTGAAACTTGTAGAGGAGACTGTTGCGAACATTTTTAGGTATTAATATTTAAGCTCCCATGCTTGGAGTCGTATCACTCCTCAATTATTAAACATCCTGCAAAAACGACCGAAACATTTGAATACTTTAAAGGGGGGTGGTTGTTAGGACATTTTAGGAGATTACAGACGTCTGGGACCAAAGTGAATCTATTAGAGGAGAATTTTGCGAACATTTTTATGTATTAACATTTACGATGCAATGGTTAGAGTCGTAAAACTCCGCAATTTTCAAAATCCGACCAAAAAGACAAAAAAATTTTAATTCTTAAAAAAAAGGTGGGGATGATAAGGACATTTTAGAAGACTAGAGATGGAATATTTAAAGAAAGATAAGTTTAATACTTTAAAGAGGGCTCTTATTAGGATATTTTAGAAGGCTAGAAATGTCTGAAACAAAGCTGAATCTTGTAGAGGAGACTGTTGTGAACATTTTGATGTATTAATATTTTAGATAACTTGGTTGGAGTCGTATCACTATTCACATATTTGAAATCCAATAAAAAAGACCGAAAAATTTGAATTTTTTAAAAGTGTTGGTAGTGATTAGGCCATTTTTTGGGCCTAGAGATGTCTGGAAGCAAACTGAGTCTCCTAGAAGTAACTGTTGCGAACATTTTGATGTATTAATATTTAAGATCCTAACCTTAAAGTCAGTGCACTCCTCAATTTTCGAAAATCTGTACAAAAAGACACAAAAATTTGAATTTTTAAAAAAAGATGTGGGTCGCTGATTACGACATTTTAGAAAATAAAGAGGTCTGGAACCAAATTGAATCTTGTAGAGGAGACTATTGCGAACATTTTGAAGTATTAATATTTAAGATCCCATGGTGGTGGTCCCATTTTTAAAAGTGGTTCTGGTGATTATACCATTTAAGGAGCCTAGAGATGTCTAGAAGCAAACTGAGTCTGCTAGAAGTAACTGTTGCGAACATTTTGATGTATTAATATTTAAGATCCTAATCTTAAAGTCAGTGCATTCCTGAATTTTCTAAAATCCGAACGAAAAGAAACAGATCTTTGAATTCTTTAAATGGGGTGTGGTAATTAGGACATTTTAGGAGACTAGAGATTTCTGGCACCAAAGTGAAACTTGTAGAGGAGACTGTTGCGAACATTTTGAGGTATTAATATTTAAGCTCCCATGCTTGGAGTGGTATCACTCCTCAATTATTAAACATCGAACAAAAACGACCGAAACATTTGAATACTTTATAAGGGGGATGGTTGTTAGGATATTTTAGGACACTAGAGACGTCTGGGACCAAAGTGAATCTGTTAGAGGAAAATTTTGCGAACATTTTGATGTATTAACATTTAAGATGTCTTGGTTGGAGTCGTAAAACTCCTCAATTTTCAAAATCCGACCAAAAAGACAAAAAATTTTAATTCTTAAAAAAAAGGGGGGGGGATAATTAGGATATTTTAGAAGACTATATATATATAGAGATATCTGGAACCAAATGTTTTAGAAGAGACTGTTTCGAAACCTTAGATGTATAAATATATAAGATCCCTTGGTTAGAGTCATAAAAGTCATCAATTTTTTAAAATTTGAACAAAAAGTTTAAAAAACATGAATTATTTTATAGGGGGTTGTGATTAGGACATTTTAGGAGCCTAGAAATGTATGGATTCAAAGTGAATCTTTAAGAGGAGACTGTTGCGATTCTTTTGACTGTTGCGACCGAAAAGATAAAAATTTGAAATGTTAAAGGGGGTGGGTTGATTAGGAAATTTTAGGTGTCAAGAAATGTCTGAAACCAAACTGAATATTTAAGAGAAGACATTTACAAACATTTTGATGTATTAATATTTAAGATCCCATGGTGCAATCATAACACTCCTCAATTTCCTAAAATCCGATAAAGAAAGATAAGTTTAATACTTTAAAGAGGGGTCTTATTAGGATATTTTAGAAGGCTAAAAATGTCTGGAACCAAATTGAATCTTGTAGAGGAGACTGTTGTGAACATTTTGATGTATTAATATTTTAGATAACTTGGTTGGAGTCGTATCACTCTTCACTTATCTGAAATCCAATCAAAAAGCCCAAAAAATTTGAATTTTTTAAAAGTTGTGGTGGTGATTAGGCCATTCAAGGAGCCTAGAGATGTCTGAAAGCAAACTGAGTCTCCTAGAAGTAACTGTTTCGAACATTTTGATGTATTAATATTTAACATCCTAATCTTAAAGTCAGTGCACTCCTCAATTTTCTAAAATCTGTACAAAAAGACACAAAAATTTGAATTCTTATAAAAAGATGTGGGGTGCTGATTAGGACATTTTAGAAAATAGAGATGTCTGGAACCAAATTGAATCTTGTAGAGGACACGGATGCAAACATTGTGATGTTTTAATATTTAAGATCTCATGGGTGGAGTCGTATCCCTCCTCAGTTATCTAATATTCAACCAGGAAGACTAAAAAATTTGAATTCTTTAAAAGGGGGGGGGTTGATGATAACGACATTTTAGGAGACTATAGATGCCTGGACCAAACTAAATCTGGTAGGGGAGACTGTGGCAAATATTTTGATGTGTTAATATTTAAGATAACTTGGTTGGAGTCGTAACACTCTTCAATTATCTAAAATCAAACTAAAAAGAGTGAAAATTTGAATTCTTTTATAGTGGTGGTGGTGATTAGGACATTTTAGGAGCCTAGACATGTCTTGAACCAAACTGAATCTTCTAGAGGAGACTGTTGCAAACATTTTGATGTATTAATATTTAAGATCCTAATCTTAGAGTTAGTGCAGTCCTCAATTTTCTAAAATCCATCCACAAAGACACATTAATTTGAATACTTAAAAAAAATGGGGGGCACTGATTAGGACATCTTAGTAAATAGAAATGTCTGGAACCAAATTGAATATTGTAGAGGTCACTGATGCAAACATTTTGATGTAATAATATTTAAGATCCCATGGTTGAAGTTCTATCACACCTGAATTATCTAAAATACAACCAAAAGGACCGAAAATTTGAATTCTTTAAAAGGGGGTGGGGTGATAATTAGGACACAGCTTTTGTGACTAGAGATGCCTGGTACCAAACTGCAATATGTAGGGGAAACAGTTGCAAATATTCTGATGAGTTAATATATTTAACATCCCATGGTTTGAGTTTTAGTATTTCTCAATTTCCTAATAACGGACCAAAAAGACACAAAAATTTGAATTCTCAAAAAAAAAGGGGGGTGCTGCTTAGGACATTTTAGAAAATAGAGATGTCTGGAACAAAATTGAATCTAATAGAGGACCTGGATGCGAACATTTTGATGTATTAATATTTAAGATCCCTTGGTTGGAGTGGAATTTCTCTTCAATTATCTCAAATCAAACCAAAAAGACCAAAAATTTTGAATTCTCAAAAGTTGTGGTGGTGATTAGGACAATTTAGGTGACTAGAGATGTCTGGGACCAAAGTGAATCTTGTAGAGTGGACTCATGCGTACAACATGATGTATTAATATTTAAGATCCCATGGTTGCAGTCGCAACATCCTCATTTTTCTAAAATTTGACTGAAAAGATATAAAAATTTCATTTCTTCAAAAGTGGGGGATAGATTAGGAATTTTTAGGTGTCAAAAATGTCTGAAACCAAACTAAATATTTAAGAGAAGACTATTACAAATATATTGATATATTAATATTAAAGATCCCATGGTTGGAATCATAACACACCTCAATTTTCTAAAATCGGATAAAAAATGAAAAGTTTAATACTTTAAAGAGGTTGTTTTTAGGAAATTTTAATTTAATTAATATTTAAGATCCCATGGTTGGAGTCGTATCACTCCTCAATTATATAAAATTCAACCAAAAAGAACGAAAAATTTGAATTCTTTAAACGGGGTGGTGGTGATTAGGACATTTTAGGTGACTAGAGATTTCTGGGACCAAACTCAATCTTGTACGGGAGACTGTTGCAAATATTTTGATGTGCTAATATTTAACATCCCATGGGTTGAGTTGTAGCACTCCTAAAATTTCCTAATATCCGACCAAAAAGACACAAAAATTTGAATTATTAAAAAGGGTGGGGGCCGATTAGGACATTTCAGAAAACGAGAGATGTCTGATGCCAAAATAAGTCTTGTAGAAGAGACTATAGCGAACATTTTGATCCATTAATATCTATGATCCCATGGTTAGAGTCGTAGCAATCCACAATTTTCAAAATTCCGACCAAAAAAACACAAAATTTGAATTCTTAAAAAAAAGGTCATTTTAGACATTAAAAAAAGGGACATAAAGACATTTTAGAAGACTAGAAATGTTTTGAACCAAACTGAATCTTGTAGTAAAAAAGTTTGCGAATATTTTGATATATTAATATTTAATATCCTATGGTTGGAGTCATATCACTCCTCAAATATTTAAAATCCAAACAAAAAGACAGGAAAATTTGAATTCTTTAAAGGAGGGTTGTGATTTGGACATTTTAGAAGACTAGAGATGTCTTGGAACACAATTCAGTCTTGTAGAGGACACTATTCCTTTTTTCGCATAAAATATATTTTTTATAATAAAATGAATACCACTGTTAGTCTTTGAATGTTATTTAGTACAAAATGAAACCATTTGTTTGTCCATTTACTGGAAATTTATGCAGATTTTAAGTAAAATTTGAAATTATTTTATTCGGGAAAAGGGGATCACTTGTGTTACATTGGCGCACTATAGAGAGAGAGAGAGAGAAAAACTCCTTTTTCTCGCAAAATATATATTATATAATAAAACCAATACCGCAGTTATTCTAGAAATGTGATTTACTACTAAAATGTATCATTTATTTGTATACATAACGGGTATTTTTTAAGATATAAGGGAATTTTGAAGTCAATCTTAGTGGGAATCTGTAGACACACGTACCATATGGGCCTATCATACGAAATCGCTTTTTTCTCAAAAAATATATTTTTTGTAATAAAATGAATACCACTGTTAGTCTCAGAATGCGATTTAGTTGAAAATGAAACTGTTTGTACATATTTGGAAATTTATGCAGAATTAAAGTAAAATTTGAAATTATTGTAATCGGGAAAAGAGGATCACTTGTGTTTCGTAGGCACACAATAGAATAAATCATTTTTCTCATATATATATATTTTATAAAACAAACACCGCAGTTTGTCTACAATGTGTATTTCTACTAACTTTTGTCATTTAGTTGTAAATATAGTGGACATATTTTAAGATATAAGGGAATTTTGAAGTCAATCTTTGTAGGAATCTGAAGTCACGCATACTAACTATATAAGCGCAACAAACGAAATATTTTTTTTGTTATAAAATATTTTTTGGTAATAAAATGAATATCACTGTTAGTCTTAGAATGTGATTTAGTAGAAAATGAAACCATTTGTTTGCACTTATACGGAAATTTATGTAGATGTTAAGTAAAATATGAAATTATTGTAGTCGTGAAAAGCGGATCACTTGTGTTTCGTGGTCACACAACAAAAAAATTCATTTTTCGCGTAATATATATATTTTCTAATAAAAAAATACCACAGTTAGTCTAGAAATTTGATTTAGTACTAAATTGTGTCATTAATTTGTATACATAATGGGCATTATTTAAGATATAAGGGAATTTTAAAGACAATGTTGGCGAGATTCACTGACAATTCAGTTTGGTTCCGGACAACTCTAGTCTTCTAAAATGTCCTAATTAGACCCCCCCCCCTTTTTTTAAGAATACAAATTTTTGTGTCTTTTTGGTCAGATTTTAGAAAATTGAGGAGTGCACCGAAATCTTTCATAGGATCTTCTTTCATAGGACCTCTTCTTTCATAGGATATAAGAAAATGTTCGCAATAGTCTCCTCTACAAGATTCAGTTTGTTCCCAGATATCTATAGTTTCCTAAAATGTCCTAACAACCACCACCACCCCCTTTTTTAAATAATTCAAATTTTCGGTCGTTTTTGTTGGATTTTTAATAATTGAGGAGTGATACGACTCCAAATATGAGAGCTTAAATATTATTTATATTAGAAAAATTTGCTACCATCTACTTTGAAAGGTTAACTTTCATGCTAGACATCTCTGCTCTCTTAAAATGTCCTAATTACAACAACCCATTTAACGAATTCAAATTTTTCTGTGTTTTTGGTTGGATGATTAGGACACCGAAAATGTCCTAATCACCCCCTATAAAAATCAATTTTGTGTCTTATGGATTGTATTTTAAAAAATTGAGGAGTGTTGTGACTCCAACCATGTGATCTTAAATATTAAAACATCAAAATGTTCGCAACTTACTCCTCTACAAGATTCAGTTTGTTCAAGACAATTCTAGGTCTCTAAAATGTCCTAATTATCTCCTACTTTTTTAATAACTTAAAATTTGTGTCTTTTTGGTTGGATTTAGACAATTGAGGAGTGCTACGACTCTAACCATGGGATCTTAAATATTAATACATCAAATTGTTCGCAATTGTCTGCTCTACATGATTCAGTTTGACTCAAGACATTTCTAGTCTCACAAATGTCCTAGTTAGCTCCTCTTTTTTAAGAATTCAAACTTTTCGGTCTTTTTGGTTGGATATTAGATAATTGAGTATTACGAATCCAACCATGGGACCTTAAATATTAATATACCAAAATGTTCACAAAAGTCTCCTCTATTAGATTCTGTTTGGTTCCAGACATCTCAAGTCTTCTAAAATGTCGTAATTATCCCCCTTTTTTACCAATTCAAATTTTTGTGTATTTTTGGTCGGATTTTAGAAAATTGAGAAGAGCTACAACTGCAACCATAGGATCTTAAATATTAATATATCAAACTGTTCCCAAAAGTCTGCTCTACAAAATTCAGTTTAATTAAAGACATTGTTAGCCTCTAAAATTTCCTAATATCCATATCCCCTCTTTAAAGTAAAAGATTTTTTGTTTTTTATCGGCAATTTTAAAATTGAGGAGTGTTCTGATACCAACCATGTGAACTTAAATATTAAAACATCAAAATGTTCGCAACTTTCTCATCTACAAGATTCAGTTTGTTCAATACAATTCTAGGTCTCTAAAATGTCCTAATCATCTCCCACTTTTTTAAGAATTCAAAATTTGTGTCTTTTAGGTTGTATTTTAGACAATTCAGGAGTGCTAAGACTCTAACCATGGGATCTTAAATATTAATAACTCAAAATGTTCGCAATAGTCTTCTCTATTAGATTCAGTTCGGATACAGACATATCCTGTCCCCAATAATGTACAATTCACCCCCCTATGAAAAGTCAAATTTATTGTATTTTATACATTGAGGAATGCTACAACTCAAACCATGGGATAATAAATATATATGCATCAAAATGTTTGCAACAGTCTCCTCTAAGAGATTCAGTTTGATTCCATACAATTCAGGTCACTTAAAATATCCTAATGACCCCCCCCCTTTAAAGAAGTCAAATTTTTATGTACTTTTGGTAGTATTTTAGAAAATATAGGAGTGTTACGCCTACAACCATGGGATCATAGATATTAAAACATCGAAATTTTGCAAATCTGCTCTACAAGATTCACTTTGGTTCCAGACATCTCTAGTCTTTTAAATTGTCCTAAATACCCTCCACCCCACTTTTGATGAATTCAAAATTTTGTGTCTTTTTGGTCAGGTTTTAGAAAATTGAGGAGTCATGGGACTCCAACCATGGCATCTTATATATTAATACATCAAAATATTCGCAACAGTCTCCTCTACAAGTTCCAATTTTTTTCCAGACATCTGTAGATTCTAAAATGTCCTAATCCGCCCACCCCTTTTTATAAGAATTCAAATTTTTGTGTCTTTTTGTTCGGATTTTAGAAAATTCAGAAAAGCAACAACTCCAACCATAGAATCATAAATATTAATACATCAAAATGTTTGCAAAAGTGTCCTCTACAAGATTCAGTTTGGTTCAAGACATTTCTAGCCCTCTAAAATGTCCTAATAACCCCCCCCCATCACCCTTTAAATTTATGATCTTTTGCTTTTTTACCGGATTTTAGGAAATTGAGGAGTGTTATGATTCAAACCATGGGATCTTAAATATTAGTACAACAAATTGTTTGCAATAGTCACCTCTAACGATTCTGTTTGGTTCCAGACATTTCTTGACATATAAAATTTGCAAGTCAACCCCCCCCCCTTCTATTTTAAGAATTCAAATTTTTTAGTTTTTTTTATTGGATTTTTAATACTTGAAGAGAGTGATACGACTCCAAGCATGAGAGCTTAAATATTAATACATCAAAATAATCTCAACATTTTACTCTACATGGTTCACTTTGGTGCCAGACACCTCTAAAATTCAAAAATGTCCTAATTACCACAACCCATATAAAGAATTCAAAATTTTCGGTCTTTTTGGTTGTATTTTAGGTAATTGGGGAGTTATACGACTCCAACCATGGGATCTTAAATGTTTATAAACCAAAATGTTTGCAACAGACTCTTCAGTTTGGTTGCACACATCTCTAGGCTTCTAAAATGTCCTAATCATCCCAAACTTTTCAGAATTCAAAGTTTTGCGTCTTTTTGTTCGGATTTTAGAAAATTGAGGAATGCTACGACTCGAACCATGGGATCTTAAATATTCATAAATAAAAATGTTCGTAATAGTTTGCTCTAAAAGTTTCTGTTTGATTCAAGACATTTCTTGGCTGTAAAATGTTCTAATTAACTCCTCTTTTTTAAGAATTTAAAATTTTCGGTCTGTCTTTTTTGTTGGATTTTATATAATTGAGGAGTATTACGTCTCCAACCATGGAATCTTAATTACTAATACATCAAAATATTCGCAACAGTCACCTCTACAAGATTCATTTTAGTTCCAGACATCTCTAGTCTCCTAAATGGTCCTAATCAGCTCCCCCCACTTTTCAAGAATTAAAATTTGTCTGTTTTTTGTTTGAACTTTTGAAAATTGAGGAGTGATACAACTCTAAGCATGGGATGTTAAATATTAATAGATCAAAATGTTTGCAACAGTCTCCTCTAAAATATTTCCAGATATCTCTAGTCTTCTAAAATGTCCTAATTAACATCCCCCCTTTTTTAAGAATGCAAATTTTTGTGTCTTTTTCGTCGCATTTTAGAAATCTGAGGAGTGCTACGACTCCAAGAGAAAGGGATCTGAAATATTAATAAATCCAAATGTTCGCAACAGTCTCCTCTACAAGATTCAGTTTCGTTAAAGCATTTCTAGCTATCTAAAATGCAATAATAACCCCCTTTCTTTAAAGTATTAATATTTTGTTTTCTTCTCGGAATTTAGGGATTGAGGAGTGTTATGATTCTAACCATGGGATATTAAATATTTATACATCAAAATGTTCGCATGAGTCTCCTATATAAGATTCAATTTGGTTCCAGACATTTTCAGTCTTCTAAAATGTCACAGTCAGCCAACACCGTTTAAAGAATTCAAATTTTTGTGCCTTTTAGTTCAAATTTTAGAAAAATGAGGATTGTTGAGATTCCTACCATAGGATCTTAAATATAAATACATCAAAATGTTTTCAACAGTCTCGTCTACACCATTCATTTTGGTGCCAGACATTTCTTGACACAAAAAATGTACTTATCACACACCTAAAAAATCAATTTTGTGTCTTTTTGATTGTATTTTAAAAAAATGAAGAGTGTTATGACTCCAACCTAGGGATCTTAAATATTGGTACATAAAATTTTCGCAAAAATCTCCTATAAAAGATTCAATTTTGTTCCAGACATATCTCGTTTACTAAAATGTCCTAATAACCTCCCGACCTTTTTTAAGAATTCAAATTTTTGTGTCTTTTTGGTCTGATTTTAGAAAAATGAGGAGTGCTGCGACTCCATCCATGGGTCTTAAATAATAATAAAACAATATGTTTGCAACAGTATCCTCTACAAAATTCAGTGTGGTTCAAGTCATTTCTAGCTATCTAAAATGTAATAATAACCCCCTCTCTTTAAAGTATTAATATTTTGTTTTTTTCTCGGAATTTAGGAAATTGAGGAGTGTAATGATTCCAAAAATGGGATCTTAAATTTAAATACTTCAGAATGCTCGCAAACAGTCTACTGTACAATTTTAAAATTTTTCTAGACATCTCTTGCTTCTAAATTGTCCTAATCAGCCCCCCCCCCCATATAAGAATTCAAATTTTTGTGTCTTTCCGGATGAATTTTAGATAATTGAGGATTGATGCGACTCCAACCATGGGATCTTATATAATTATACATCAGAATGTTCGCAATCAAATGTAAAAGTTTCAATTTGGTTCTAGACATCTCTAGCTTCTAAAATGTACTGATCAGCCCCCCCCCCGGGGATAAGAATTCACATTTTTGTCTTTTCTGTCGGAGTTTAGAACAATTGAGAAAACTACGACTCCAACCATAGGATCTTAAATATTAATACCTCAAAATGTCCTCTACAAGATTCAGTTTGCTTCAAGACATTTCTAGCCATCTAAAATATCCTAATAACCCCTTATTTAAAGTAATAAACTTTTGTTTTTTATACCGGATTTTAGGAAATTGAGGATTGTTATGATTCCAAGCATGAACCATAAATATTAACACATCAAAATATTTTTACTAGATTCCTCTATAGAATTCAGTTTGGTTCCAGATATTTCTTGACAACTAAAATGTCCTAATCACCTCCACCCCCTCCTTTTAAGAATTCAAATTTTCTTGTCTTATTTGTTGGATTTTGAATAATTGAGGGGACTTATACAACTCTAAACGTGGGATGTTAAATATTAAAAGTTCAAAATGTTTGCAACAGTCTAGTCTAAAATATTCAGTTTGTTTCCAGATATCTCTTGTCTTCTAAAATGTCCTAATTAACACCACCCCCCTTTTTTAAGAATGCAAATGTTTGTGTCTTTTTCGTCGGATTTTAGAAAATTGAGGAGTGCTACGACTCCAACCATGGGATCTGAAATATTAATAAATCAAAATGTTCGCAATAGCCTCCTCTACAGGATTCAGTTTGGTTCAAGTCTCAATTGTAGTTAACTAAAATGTAATAATAAACCCATCTCTTTAAAGTACTAATATATTGTTTTTTTCTCGGAATTTAGGAAATTGAGGGGAGTGTTGTGATTCCAACCATGGGATCTTAAATATTAGTACATCAAAATGTTCGCAAAAATCTCCTATAAGAGATTCAGTTTTCTTCCAGACATATCTCGTTTTCTAAAATGCCCTAATTAGCCCCCCGACCTTTTTTAAGAATTCAAATTTTTGTGTCGTTTTGGTCGGATTTTAGAAAAATGAGGAGTGCTGCGACTCCACCCATGGGTCTTAAATATTAATAAAACAATATGTTTGCAACAGTATCCTCCACAAGATTCAGTTTGGTTCAAGACATTTCCACTCATCTAAAATGTCCTAACCGCACCCCTCTCTAAAGTATTAAACTTTTATTTCTTATCGGCTTTTATGATTCAAACCAAGGGATCTTAAATATTACTAAATAAAAAAATTCGCAACAGTCTCCTGTACAAGACTTAGTTTGGATCCAGGCATTTCCTCTCACCAATAATGTCCAAATCAGCCCCCTTATAAAAATTCAAAATTGTGTCTTTTTGGTTGTATTTTAAAAACTGAGGAGTGTTATGACTCCTACCATGGAATCTTAAATATTAATACATCAAAATGTTCGCAACAGTGTCCTCCATGAGATTCATATTGGTGGCAGACATATCTATTCTACTAAAATGTACTATCAGGCCCCCTCTTTTTAAAAATTCAAATTTTTGTGTTTTTTTGGTCTTATTTTAGAAAAGTGAGGACTGCACCGACTCCTACCATAGGATCTGAAATATATATACATCACAATATTCGCAACAGTCTGCTCTACAACATTCAGTTTGGTACCAGACATTTCTTGACATCCAAAATGTCGTAATCAACACCCTATAAAAATCAATTTTGTGTTTTTTTAATTATTTCAAGTCAATTATTTTATTATTTAATTATTTCCCCTTTTCAAGAATTAAAATTCGTCTCTCTTTTTATTTGGACTTATACAAATTGAGGAGTGATACAACTCTAACTATGGGATGTTAATTTTTAATAGATCAAAATGTTTGCAACAGTCCCTTCTAAAATATTCAGTTGGGTTGCAGATACCTGTAGTCTTCTAAAATGTCCTAATTATACCCCCTTTTTAAGAAGTCAAATTTCTATGTCTTTTTTGTCGGATTTTAAAAAATTGAGGAGTGTTCCGACTACAACCATGGGATCTTAAATATTAATACATCAAAATGTTCGCAACAGTCTCATCTACAAGATTCAGTTTGGCTCAGGTCATTTCAATCATCTAAAATGTCCTAACCCCATCTCTCTCTAAAGTATTAAATGTTTGTTTCATATCGGATTTTAGGAAATTGAAGAGTAATATGATTGAAACACCATATGATCTTAAATAATAATACTTTTCTAGGCATCTAATATAGACATTTCTAGGCATCTAAAATGTCCTAACCTCCCCCCTCTTTAAAGTAATAAACTTTTGTTTTTTTTTATCGGATTTTTAGAAATTCAAGAGTCTTCTGATTCAAACCATGGGATCTTATATATTCATACATAAGAATGATTGCAATAGTCTCCTCTTCAGAATTTAGTTTGGTTCCAGACATTTCTTTACACCGAAAATATCCTAATCAAATCCCACCCCTATTTTAAGAATTCAAATTTTTCAGTCTTTTTTGTTGGATTTTTAATAAATGACGACATATACGACACCAAGCATAGGAGCTTACATATTAATACAACAAAACTTTCGCAACAGTCTCCTTTACAAGGTTCTATTTTTTGCCAGATATCTCTAGTCTCCTAAAATGTCCTAATTACAACACCCGTTTTAAAGAATTCAAATTTTCTGTGTTTTTGGTTGGATTTTAGATAATTGAGGAGTTATACAACTCCAACCATGGGATCTTAAATAGTAATACATCAAAATGTTCACATAAGTGTCGTCTATATGATTCAATTAGGTTCCAGACATCTCTAGTCTTCTAAAACGTCCTAATTAGCCCTACGTCCTTTTTTTTAAGAATTCAAATTTTTGTGTTTTTTGGTTGGATTTTAGAAAAATAAAGAGTGGAACGACTCCAACCATGGGATCTTAAATAGTAATGCATCAAAATGTTCGCATAAGTGTCCTCTACAAGAGTCTGTTTGGTTCCAGACATCTCTAGTCTAATAAAATGTCATTATAACCAATGATCCCCCCCCTTTTTAAAGAATTAAAATTTTCGGTCGTTTTTGGTGGATTTTTAATAATTGAGGAGTGATACGATTTCAATCATGAGAGCTTAAATATTAATACATAAATATGTTCGCAACAATCTACTCTACAAGGTTCAGTTTGGATCCAGATATTTCCTGTCACCAATAATGTCCAAATCACTCCCGTTTAAAAAGTCAAATTTGTATCTTTATTATTGTATATTAAACATTGAGGAATGCTACAATTCAAACCATGGTATGTTAAATACTTATGCATCAAAATGTTTGCAATAGTCTCCTCTGCAAGATTCAGTTTAGTCCCAGACATCTCTTGTCTCCTAAAATGTCCTAATCACCACCACCCTTTTTAAATTAATCAAAATTTTCGATCTTTTTGGTTTGAGTTTAGATAATTGAGGATTTGAGTTTAGATACGACTCCAACCATGGGATCTTAAATGTTAATAAATCAAAATGTTAACAACAGTGTCTTATAGAAGATTCAGTTTGATCTCTAGTCTTCTAAAATGTCCTAATCATCCCAACCTTTTAAGAATTCAAATTTTTGTGTGTTTTTGGTCGGATTTTTAAAAAAATAGGATTACTAAGACTCCAACCATTGGATCTTAAATATTAATGCATAAAAATGTTCGCAACAGTCTCCTCTACAAGATTTATTTTGAATCCAGAAATTTCCAGGCACCAATAATGTCCAAATCACCCCCCTTAAAAAATTCAAAATTGTATCTTTTTTATTTTATTTTGAAACATTGAGGAGTGTTATGACTCCAACCATGGGATCTTAAATATTAATACATCAAAATGTTAACATTAGTCTCTTATAGAAGATTCAGTTTGGTTCCAGACGTCTCTTGTCTTCAAAATTGTCCTGATCATCCCCCCTCTTTTAAGAATTCAAAATTTTGTGTCTTTTTGGTCGGATTTTAAAAAAATGAGGAATGCTAAGACCCAACCATGGGATCTTAAATATTAATACATCAAAAGATTCGCATTAATCTCCTCTACAAAATTAGGTTTGTCTCCGGAAATTTCTAGCAGCATAAAATGTCCTAATCAACAGCCCCCTCTTTTTTATAAAGAATTAAAATTTTTTAATCTTTTTGTTCGAATTTTAGAAAATTGAGGAGTGTTATTATCCAACCATGCCATCTTAAATATCAATACATCAAAATGTTCGCAACAGTCTATTCCACAAGATTCAGTTTGGTTCAAGACATTCCTAGACCTCTAAATTGTCCTAAATACCCCCTCACAAAGGTATTTAACTTTTGTTTCTTATCGTGTTTTAGGAAATTTAAGAGTGTTATGATGGAGACTTAGTGTGTGCTATGATGGATATGTTAGGAGTGTTTCGACCATGGGATCTCAAATATCAAGACATCATAATCTAATTATTAATAGATCAAAATGTTTGCAACAGTCCCCCCTAAAACATTCAGTTTGGTTCCAGATATCTCTAGTCTTCTAAAATGTCCTAATTATTCCCCCTTTTTAAAAATTTAAATTTTTGTGTCTTTTTTGTCGGATTTTAGAAAATTGAGGAGTGCTACGACTCCAACTATAGGAACATAAATATTAATAAATCAAAATATTTGCAAAAGTCTCATCTACAAAATTCAGTTTGGTTCAAGTCATTTCCATCATCTAAAATGTAATAATAACTTTCCTCTTTAAAGTATTAAACTTTTGTTTTTTATAGGAATTTATGAAATTAAGGATTGTTATAATTCCAACCATGGTATCTCATATACTAATACATCAAAATGTTTGCAATAGTCTACTCAACAAGATTCAATTTGAATCCAGACATTTCCTGTCACCAATATTTCCAAATCACCCCCTATAAAAAGTCAAAATTGTATCTTTTTTATTTTATTTTAAAACACTGAGGAATGTTATGACTCCAACCATGGGATCATAAATATTAATGCATCAAAATATTCGCAACATTCTCCACTACATGATTCAGTTTGGTTCAAGATATTTCTACTTCTCTAAAATGTCCTAATTAGCTCCCCTTTTTTAAGAATTCAAATTTTTCCAATTTTGTGGATTGATTTTAGATAACTGAGGAGCATTACGACTCCAACAATGTGATCTTAAACATTAACGCATCAAAATATTCACAAAAGTGTCCTCTATTAGATTCAGTTTGTTTCCAGACATCTCTGGTCTTCTAAAATGTCATAATTAATACCCCTTTTTTAAGAATTCAAATTTTTGTGCCTTTTTAATTTGATTTTAGAAAATTGAGAAGAGCTACGACTCTAACCATAGGATCTTAAATATAAAAATATTAAAATTTTCGCATTGTCTCCTCTTCAGGATTTAGTTTGGTTAGAGACATTTCTTGACACCTAAAATGTCCTAATCAACACCCCCTATTTAAACAATTCAAATTTTTTAGTCATTTTTGTTGGATTTTTAATAATTGAGGAGTGATACAACTCCATGCATGGGAGCTTAAATATTAATGCATCAACAATTTCGCAACAGTCTCCTCTACAAGGTTCAATTTGGTGCCAGACATCTCTAGTCTCCTAAAATGTACTAATTACAACACCCCATTTAAAGAATTCAAATTTTTCTTTGATTTTGGTTAGATCTTAGATGATTGAGGAGTGCAACGATTCCAACCATGGAATCTTAAATAGTAATGCATCAAAATATTCGCATAAGTGTCTTCTTTAAGATTCAATTTGGTGCCAGACATTTCTAGTCTTCTAAAGTGTCCTAATCAGATCTCCCACCCTTTTTTAAGAATTAAAATTTTTGTGTTTTGCGTTTGGATTTCAGAAAAATGAGGAGTGCAACGACTCATACCATGGTATCTTAAATATTAATACATCAAAATGTTTGCAACAGTCTCATCTACAAGATTCAGTTTGGTTCCGGACATCTCTAGTCTTCTAAAATGTCCTAATTAGACCCCCCCCCCTTTTTTTAAGAATACAAATTTTTGTGTCTTTTTGGTCAGATTTTAGAAAATTGAGGAGTGCACCGACATCTTTCATAGGATCTTCTTTCATAGGACCTCTTCTTTCATAGGATATAAGAAAATGTTCGCAATAGTCTCCTCTACAAGATTCAGTTTGTTCCCAGATATCTATAGTTTCCTAAAATGTCCTAACAACCACCACCACCCCCTTTTTTAAATAATTCAAATTTTCGGTCGTTTTTTTTGGATTTTTAATAATTGAGGAGTGATACGACTCCAAATATGAGAGCTTAAATATTATTTATATTAGAAATATTTGCTACCATCTACTCTGAAAGGTTAACTTTCATGCTAGACATCTCTGCTCTCTTAAAATGTCCTAATTACAACAACCCATTTAACGAATTCAAATTTTTCTGTGTTATTGGTTGGATGATTAGGACACCGAAAATGTCCTAATCACCCCCTATAAAAATCAATTTTGTGTCTTATGGATTGTATTTTAAAAAATTGAGGAGTGTTGTGACTCCAACCAGGTGATCTTAAATATTAAAACATCAAAATGTTCGCAACTTTCTCCTCTACAAGATTCAGTTTGTTCAAGACAATTCTAGGTCTCTAAAATGTCCTAATTATCTCCTACTTTTTTAATAACTTAAAATTTGTGTCTTTTTGGTTGGATTTAGACAATTGAGGAGTGCTACGACTCTAACCATGGGATCTTAAATATTAATACATCAAATTGTTCGCAATTGTCTGCTCTACATGATTCAGTTTGACTCAAGACATTTCTAGTCTCACAAATGTCCTAGTTAGCTCCTCTTTTTTAAGAATTCAAACTTTTCGGTCTTTTTTGGTTGGATATTAGATAATTGAGTATTACGAATTCAACCATGGGACCTTAAATATTAATATACCAAAATGTTCACAAAAGTCTCCTCTATTAGATTCTGTTTGGTTCCAGACATCTCGAGTCTTCTAAAATGTCGTAATTATCCCCCTTTTTTACCAATTCAAATTTTTGTGTATTTTTGGTCGGATTTTAGAAAATTGAGAAGAGCTACAACTGCAACCATAGGATCTTAAATATTAATATATCAAACTGTTCCCAAAAGTCTGCTCCACAAGATTCATTTTAATTAAAGACATTGTTAGCCTCTAAAATTTCCTAATATCCACATCCCCTCTTTAAAGTAAAATATTTTTTTGTTTTTTATCGGCAATTTTAAAATTGAGGAGTGTTCTGATACCAACCATGTGAACTTAAATATTAAAACATCAAAATGTTCGCAACTTTCTCATCTACAAGATTCAGTTTGTTCAATACAATTCTAGGTCTCTGAAATGTCCTAATCATCTCACACTTTTTTAAGAATTCAAAATTTTTGTCTTTTTGGTTGTATTTTAGACAATTCAGGAGTGCTAAGACTCTAACCATGGGATCTTAAATATTAATAACTCAAAATGTTCGCAATAGTCTTCTCTATTAGATTCAGTTCGGATACAGACATATCCTGTCCCCAATAATGTACAATTCACCCCCCTATAAAAAGTCAAATTTATTGTATTTTATACATTGAGGAATGCTACAACTCAAACCATGGGATGTTAAATATATATGCATCAAAATGTTTGCAACAGTCTCCTCTAAGAGATTCAGTATGATTCCATACAATTCAGGTCACTTAAAATGTCCTAATGACCCCCCCTTTAAAGAAGTCAAATTTTTATGTACTTTTGGTAGTATTTTAGAAAATATAGGAGTGTTACGCCTACAACCATGGGATCATAGATATTAATACAACGAAATTTTGCAAATCTGCTCTACAAGATTCACTTTGGTTCCAGACATCTCTAGTCTCTTAAATTGTCCTAAATACCCTCCACCCCACTTTTGAGGAATTCAAAATTTTGTGTCTTTTTGGTCAGGTTTTAGAAAATTGAGGAGTCATGGGACTCCAACCATGGCATCTTATATATTAATACATCATAATATTCGCAACAGTCTCCTCTACAAGTTCCAATTTTTTTCCAGACATCTGTAGATTCTAAAATGTCCTAATCCGCCCACCCCTTTTTATAAGAATTCAAATTTTTGTGTCTTTTTGTTCGGATTTTAGAAAATTCAGAAAAGCTAGAACTCAAACCATAGAATCATAAATATTAATACATCAAAATGTTTGCAAAAGTGTCTTCTACAAGATTCAGTTTGATTCAAGACATTTCTAGCCCTCTAAAATGTCCTAATAACCCCCCCACCCCTTTAAATTTATAATCTTTTGCTTTTTTACCGGATTTTAGGAAATTGAGGAGTGTTATGATTCCAACCATGGGATCTTAAATATTAGTACAACAAATTGTTTGCAATAGTCACCTCTAACGATTCTGTTTGGTTCCAGACATTTCTTGATATATAAAATTTGCAAGTCAACCCTCCCCTTCTATTTTAAGAATTCAAATTTTTTAGTCTTTTTTATTGGATTTTTAATACTTGAAGAGAGTGATACGACTCCAAGCATGAGAGCTTAAATATTAATACATCAAAATGTTCTCAACATTTTACTCTACATGGTTCACTTTGGTGCCAGACACCTCTAAAATTCAAAAATGTCCTAATTACCACAACCCATATAAAGAATTCAAAATTTTCGGTCTTTTTGGTTGTATTTTAGGTAATTGGGGAGTGATACGACTCCAACCATGGGATCTTAAATGTTTAGAAACCAAAATGTTTGCAACAGACTCTTCAGTTTGGTTGCAGACATCTCTAGGCTTCTAAAATGTCCTAATCATCCCAAACTTTTCAGAATTCAAAGTTTTGCGTCTTTTTGTTCGGATTTTAAAAAATTGAGGAATGCTACGACTCGAACCATGGGATCTTAAATATTCATACATAAAAATGTTCGTAATAGTCTGCTCTACAAGTTTCTGTTTGATTCAAGACATTTCTTGGCTCTAAAATGTTCTAATTAACTCCTCTTTTTTAAGAATTTAAAATTTTCGGTCTGTCTTTTTTGTTGGATTTTAGATAATTGATTAGTATTACGTCTCCAACCATGGAATCTTAATTATTAATACATCAAAATATTCGCAACAGTCACCTCTACAAGATTCATTTTAGTTCCAGACATCTCTAGTCTCCTAAATGGTCCTAATCAGCCCCCCCACTTTTCAAGAATTAAAATTTGTCTGTTTTTTGTTTGAACTTTTGAAAATTGAGGAGTGATACAACTCTAAGCATGGGATGTTAAATATTAATAGATCAAAATGTTTGCAACAGTCTCCTCTAAAATATTTCCAGATATCTCTAGTCTTCTAAAATGTCCTAATTAACATCCCCCCTTTTTTAAGAATGCAAATTTTTGTGTCTTTTTCGTCGCATTTTAGAAATCTGAGGAGTGCTACGACTCCAAGAGAATGGGATCTGAAATATTAATAAATCAAAATGTTCGCAACAGTCTCCTCTACAAGATTCAGTTTCGTTAAAGCATTTCTAGCTATCTAAAATGCAATAATAACCCCCTTTCTTTAAAGTATTAATATTTTGTTTTCTTCTCGAAATTTAGGGATTGAGGAGTGTTATGATTCTAACCATGGGATATTAAATATTTATACATCAAAATGTTCGCATGAGTCTCCTATATAAGATTCAATTTGGTTCCAGACATTTTCAGTCTTCTAAAATGTCACAGTCAGCCAACACCGTTTAAAGAATTCAAATTTTTGTGCCTTTTCGTTCACATTTTAGAAAAATGAGGATTGTTGAGATTCCTACCATAGGATCTTAAATATAAATACATCAAAATGTTTTCAACAATCTCGTCTACACCATTCATTTTGGTGCCAGACATTTCTTGACACAAAAAATGTACTTATCACACACCTATAAAAATCAATTTTGTGTCTTTTTGATTGTATTTTAAAAAATTGAAGAGTGTTATGACTCCAACCTAGGGATCTTAAATATTGGTACATCAAAATTTTCGCAAAAATCTCCTATAAAAGATTCAATTTTGTTCCAGACATATCTCGTTTACTAAAATGTCTTAATAACCCCCCGACCTTTTTTAAGAATTCAAATTTTTGTGTTTTTTGGTCTGATTTTAGAAAAATGAGGAGTGCTGCGACTCCATCCATGTGTCTTAAATAATAATAAAACAATATGTTTGCAACAGTATCCTCTACAAAATTCAGTGTGGTTCAAGTCATTTCTAGCTATCTAAAATGTAATAATAACCCCCTCTCTTTAAAGTATTAATATTTTGTTTTTTTCTCGGAATTTAGGAAATTGAGGAGTGTAATGATTCCAAAATGGAATCTTAAATATAAATACTTCAGAATGCTCATAAACAGTCTACTGTACAATTTTAAATTTTTCTAGACATCTCTTGCTTCTAAATTGTCCTAATCAGCCCCCATATAAGAATTCAAATTTTTGTGTCTTTCCGGATGAATTTTAGATAATTGAGGATTGATGCGACTCAACCATGGGATCTTATATAATTATACATCAGAATGTTCGCAATCAAATGTAAAAGCTTCAATTTGGTTCTAGACGTCTCTTGTTTCTAAAATGTCCTAATCAGCCCCCCCCCCCTTTTATAAGAATTCACATTTTTGTCTTTTCTGTCGGAGTTTAGAACAAGAGAAAACTACGACTCCAACCATAGGATCTTAAATATTAATACCTCAAAATGTCCTCTACAAGATTCAGTTTGCTTCAAGACATTTTTAGCCATCTAAAATATCCTAATAACCCCTTATTTAAAGTATTAAACTTTTTTATACCGGATTTTAGGAAATTGAGGATTGTTATGATTCCAAGCATGAACCATAAATATTAACACATCAAAATATTTTTAATAGATTCCTCTATAGAATTCAGTTTGGTTCCAGATATTTCTTGACAACTAAAATGTCCTAATCACCTCCACCCCCTCATTTTAAGAATTCAAATTTTCTTGTCTTATTTGTTGGATTTTGAATAATTGAGGGGACTGATACAACTCTAAACGTGGGATGTTAAATATTAAAAGATCAAAATGTTTGCAACAGTCTAGTCTAAAATATTCAGTTTGTTTCCAGATATCTCTTGTCTTCTAAAATGTCCTAATTAACACCACCCCCCTTTTTTAAGAATGCAAATGTTTGTGTCTTTTTCGTCGGATTTTAGAAAATTGAGGAGTGCTACGACTCCAACCATGGGATCTGAAATATTAATAAATCAAAATGTTCGCAATAGCCTCCTCTACAGGATTCAGTTTGGTTCAAGTCTCATTTGTAGTTAACTAAAATGTAATAATAAACCCATCTCTTTAAAGTACTAATATATTGTTTTTTTCTCGGAATTTAGGAAATTGAGGGGAGTGTTGTGATTCCAACCATGGGATCTTAAATATTAATAAATAGAAATGTTCGCATGAGTCTCCTATAGAAGATTCAGTTTGGTTCCAGATATTTTCTGGCTTCTAAAATGACCCAATCAGATAACACCCTTTTAAGAATTCAAATTTATGTGTCTTTTCATTCAAATTTTAGAAAAATGAGGATTGTTGAGACTCCTACCATAGGAACTTAAATATAAATACATCAAAATGTTCGCAACAGTCTCCTCTACACCATTCATTTTGGTGCCAGACATTTCTTGACATCGAAATTGCACTTATCACCCCCTATAAAAATCAATTTTGTGTCTTTTTGAATGTATTTAAAAAAATTGAGTAGTTTATGACTCCAACCTAGGGATCTTAAATATTAGTACATCAAAATGTTCGCAAAAATCTCCTATAAAAGATTCAATTTTCTTCCAGACATATCTCGTTTTCTAAAATGCCCTAATTAGCCCCCCGACCTTTTTTAAGAATTCAAATTTTTGTGTCGTTTTGGTCGGATTTTAGAAAAGTGAGGACTGCACCGACTCCTACCATAGGATCTGAAATATATATACATCAGAATATTCGCAACAGTCTGCTCTACAACATTCAGTTTGGTACCAGACATTTCTTGACATCCAAAATGTCGTAATCAACACCCTATAAAAATCAATTTTGTGTTTTTTTAATTATATTTTAAAAAATTGACGAGTGTTATGTCTCCAATCATGGGATTTTAAACATTAATACATCAAAATGTTTGCAAAATTCTCCTCTACAAGATTTAGTTTGGTTCAAGACATTTCTACTTCTCTAAAATGTCCTAATCATCTCCCACTTTTTTAACAATTCAAAATTTGTAACTGTTTGGTTGGATTTTATACAATTGAGGAGTGCTACGACTCTAACTATAGGATCCTAAATATTAATACATCAAAATGTTCGCAACAGTCTCCTCTAAAAGATTCAATTTGGTTTCAGACATCTCTAGTTTTCTAAAATGTTCTAATCATCCCCCACCCCTTTTAAGAATTCATATTTTTTTGTCTTTTTGGTCAGATTTTAGATAATTGATGAGTGCTAAGACTCAAACCATGGGATCTTAAAGACTAAACCATAAACATGTTCGAAACAGTCCCCTCTACTAGATTCAGTATGGTTCCATACAATTCTATTCACTTAAAATGTCCTAATGAGCCCCCCCCTTTAAAGAAGTCAAAATTTTATGTCTTTTTGGTAGTATTTTAGAAAATATAGGAGCATTACGACTACAACCAGGGGATCATAAATATAAATACATCAAATTGTTTGCAACAGTCTCCTCTGCAAGATCCAGTTTAGGTCAAGACATTACTAGATCACTGAAATGTAATAATTCCATCTTTTTGGTTTGATTTTAGATAACTGAGGATTATTACGACTACCGCCATGGGATCTTAAATATTGACACATCAAAATGTTCACAAAAGTCTTGTCTATGAAATTCAGTTTGGTACCAGATATCTCTCGTCTTCTAAATTGTCCTAATTAGCCCCCCTTTTTTAAGAATTCAAATTTTTGTGCTTTTTTGTCGGATTTTAGAAAATTAAGAGGAGGTACGACTCCAACCATAGGACCTTAAATATAAGAATATTAAAATGTTCGCAAAAATCTCCTCTACAATAATCAGTTTAGTCCCAGACATCTCTTGTCTCATAAAATTTCCTAATCACCACCACCCCTTTTAAAAAATTCAAAATTTTCGGTCTTTTTGGTTGGATTTTAAATAATTGAAGAGTGATAAGACTCCAACCATGGGATCTTAAATGTTAATACATCACAATATTCGCAAATATCTCTTCTAAAATATTCAATTTGGTTCAGACATCTCTAGTCTTCTAAAATGTCCTAATCAGCCCCCCCCCCTTTTTAAGAATTCAAATTCTTGTGTTTTTTGGTCGCATTTTATAAAGTTGACGATTGCTACGACTTAGAACATGGGATGTTAAATATTAATACATCAAATTCTTTGCAACAGTCTCCTCTATAAGATTCAATTTAGATCCAAAGTTTTAGTGTCACTTAAAATTTCATAATCAACTCCCACCCCTTTATATATGTCAAATTTTAAGTCTTTTCTTTCAAATTTTTGAAAAATGAGGAGTGTTGCGAATCCAACCATGGCAACTCAATAATCAATACATCAAAATTTTCGCAATTGTCTGCTCTACAAGATTCTGTTTAGTTCAAAACATTTCTAGGCATCTAAAATGCCCTAACCTCCCCCCTCTTTAAAGTAATAAACTTTTGTTTTTTTTATCGGATTTTTAGAAATTCAAGAGTTTTCTGATTCAAACCATGGGATCTTATATATTCATACATAAGAATGATTGCAATAGTCTCCTCTTCAGAATTTAGTTTGGTTCCAGACATTTCTTTACACCGAAAATATCCTAATCAAATCCCACCCCTATTTTAAGAATTCAAATTTTTCAGTATTTTTTGTTGGATTTTTAATAAATGACGACATATACGACACCAAGCATAGGAGCTTACATATTAATACATCAAAACTTTCGCAACAGTCTCCTTTACAAGGTTCTATTTTTTGCCAGACATCTCTAGTCTCCTAAAATGTCCTAATTACAACACCCGTTTTAAAGAATTCAAATTTTCTGTGTTTTTGGTTGGATTTTAGATAATTGAGGAGTTATACAACTCCAACCATGGGATCTTAAATAGTAATACATCAAAATGTTCACATAAGTGTCCTCTATATGATTCAATTAGGTTCCAGACATCTCTAGTCTTCTAAAACGTCCTAATTAGCCCTACGTCCTTTTTTTTAAGAATTCAAATTTTTGTGTTTTTTGTATGGATTTTAGAAAAATAAAGAGTGGAACGACTCCAACCATGGGATCTTAAATAGTAATGCATCAAAATGTTCGCATAAGTGTCCTCTACAAGGGTCAGTTTGGTTCCAGACATCTCTAGTCTAATAAAATGTCATTATAACCAATGATCCCCCCCCTTTTTAAAGAATTAAAATTTTCGGTCGTTTTTGGTGGATTTTTAATAATTGAGGAGTGATACGATTCCAATCATGAGAGCTTAAATATTAATACATAAATATGTTCGCAACATACTACTCTACACGGTTCAGTTTTGATTCAGATATTTCCTGTCACCAATAATGTCCAAATCACTCCCATTTAAAAAGTCAAATTTGTATCTTTATTATTGTATATTAAACATTGAGGAATGCTACAATTCAAACCAAGGCATGTTAAATACTTATGCATCAAAATGTTTGCAATAGTCTCTTGTGCAAGATTCAGTTTAGTCCCAGACATCTCTTGTCTCCTAAAATGTCCTAATCACCACCACCCTTTTTAAATTAATCAAAATTTTCGATCTTTTTGGTTTGAGTTTAGATAATTGAGGAGTGATACGACTCCAACCATGGGATCTTAAATGTTAATAAATCAAAATGTTAACAACAGTGTCTTATAGAAGATTCAGTTTGATCTCTAGTCTTCTAAAATGTCCTAATCATCCCAACCTTTTAAGAATTCAAATTTTTGTGTGTTTTTGGTCGGATTTAAAAAAAAATAGGATTACTAAGACTCCAACCATTGGATCTTAAATATTAATGCATAAAAATATTCGCAACAGTCTCCTCTACAAGATTTATTTTGAATCCAGAAATTTCCAGGCACCAATAATGTCCAAATCACCCCCCTTAAAAAATTCAAAATTGTATCTTTTTTATTTTATTTTGAAACATTGAGGAGTGTTATGACTCCAACAATGGGATCTTAAATATTAATACATCAAAATATTCGCATTAATATCCTCTACAAAATTAGGTTTGTCTCCGGAAATTTCTAGCAGCATAAAATGTCCTAATCAACAGCCCCCCCTTTTTTATAAAGAAATAAAATTTTTTAATCTTTTTGTTCGAATTTTAGAAAATTGAGGAGTGTTATTACACAACCATGCCATCTTAAATATCAATACATCAAAATGTTCGCAACAGTCTATTCCACAAGATTCAGTTTGGTTCAAGACATTCCTAGACCTCTAAATTGTCCTAAATACCCCCTCACAAAGGTATTTAACTTTTGTTTCTTATCGTGTTTTAGGAAATTTAAGAGTGTTATGATCTAGAATTAGTGTGTGCTATGATGGATATGTTAGGAGTGTTTCAACCATGGGATCTCAAATATCAAGACATCATAATGTTTGCAATAGTCTCCTCTACAAGTTTCAGTTTGGATTCATACATTTCCTGCAACCAAAAATGTTCAAATCATCCCCCACCCCTATAAAAAGTTAAAATTCTATTTTTTTATTGTATTTTAAAACATTGAGGAGCGCTACAATTCAAACAATGGGATGTTAAATATTTACGCATCATACTGTTTGCAACAGTCTCCTCTACAAGATTCAGTTTGATCCCAGATATACCTAGTATCCTAAAATGTCCTAATTACCACCACCGCATTTAAAGAATTCTAACTTTTTGGTCTCTTTGTTTCGATTTTAGATAATTGAGGAGAGATACGACTCCAACCGTGGGATCTCAAATGTTAATAAACCAAAATGTTAGCAACAGTCTCTTCTACAATATTCAGTTTGGTTCCAGACAATTCTTGACATCTAAAATGTCCTAATCGCATTTTTTGTCTTTTTGGTCAGATTTTACATAATTGAGGAGTGTTATTACTCTAACACCATGTTATCTTAAATATTAAAACATGAAAATGTTCGCAAAATTCATCTCTACAAAATTCAGTTTTGTTCAAGACAATTCTAGGTCTATAGAATGTCCTAATCATCTCCCACTTTTTTAAGAATTCAAAATTTGTGTCTTTTTGGTTGGATTTTAGACAATTGAGAAGTGCTACGACTCTAACCATGAAATCTTAAATATTAATACATCAAAATGTTCGCAATAGTATGCTATACAATATTCAGTTTGATGAAAGACATTTATAATCTCTAAATGTCCTAATTAGCTCCCCATTTTTAAGAATTCAAATTTTTAGGTCTTTTTGGTTGCATTTTAGATCATTGAGGAGTATTACGACTCCAACCATGGGATCTTAAGTATTTATACATCAAAAAGTTCACAGAAGTCTCCTCTATTAGATGCTGTTTAGTTCCAGACATCTCATGTCTTCTAAAGTGTTCTAATCAGCCCCCATTTTTTAAAAGCTCAAATTTTTGTGTCTTTTGGGTCGAATTTTAGAAAATTGGGAAGAGCTACGACTCCAACAATAGGATCTTAAATATTAATATATCAAAATGTTCGCAAATTTCTGCTCTGCAAGATTCAGTTTGATTTAAAACATTTCTAGTCTCTAAAATTTCCTAAAAATTCTAAAATTTCCTCCATCTTTAAGGTAATAGATTTTTGTTTTTTATCGTATATTTTGAAATTGAGGAGTGTTCTGATACCAACCCTGGGATCTTAAATATTAGTATATCGAAAAATTCCAAAAATCTCCACTAAAAGATTCAATTTGGTTCCAGACATCACTGGCTTTCTAATATGTCCAAATTAGCTACAAGACCAATTTTAAAAATTCAAAGTTTTGTGTCTTTCGAATCGGATTTTAGAAAATTGAAGAGTGTTGACTCCAACCATAGGGATCTTAAATATTTTTACATCACAATATTCGCAACAGTCTCCTCTAAAATATTCAATTTGGTTCCAGATATCTCTAGTCTTCTAAAATGTCCTAATTATCCCCCCCCCTTTTTTTAAATTCAAATTTTTGTGTCTTTTTCGTCGGATTTTAGAAAATTGAGGAGTGCTACGAATCGAACTTTGGGATCTTAAATATTAATACATCAAAATGGTCGCCACAGTTTATTCTACAAGATTCTGTTTGGTTCAAGATATTTCTAGATCTCCAAAATGTCTTAAACCCCCTCTCTAAAGTATTTCACTTTTGTTTCTTATCGGTTTATAAGAAATTTAGGAGTGTTATGATGAAACCATGGGATCCCAAATAACAATACATCAAAAGGTTTGCAATAGTGTCCTCTATAAGATTCAGTTTGGATCGAGACATTTCCTGTTACCAATAATGTCCAAATCACCCCTTAATTAACTAAAATCCAACCAAAATGTCCGAAAAATTTGTATTCTTTAATAAGGGGGCTGTGATTAGGGAATTTTAGTAGTCTACAGATGTCTGGGGCCAAAGAGAATCTTGTAGAGGAGACTGTTGCAAACATTTTTATACATTAACTTTTAAGATCCCATGGTTGGAGTCGCAACACTCCTCATTATTTTAAAATTTGACCGAAAGCAAAACAATTTGACTTCTTTAAAGGGGGGAGTGATTAGGACATTTTAGGTGTCAAGAAATATCTGAAACCAAATTGTAACCTTAAGAGAAAGCTATTGCAAATATATTGATGTATCAGTGCTTAAGATTCCTTGGTTGGAATCCTAACACTCCTCAATTTCCTAAAATCGGATAAAAAAAGAAAAGTTTAATACTTTAAAGAGTGGACTTATTAGGACATTTTAGAATACTAGAAAAGTCTGGAACCAAACTGAATCTTGTAAAAGAGACTGTTGCGAACATTTTGATGTATTAATATTAAAAATCCTATGGTTAGAGTCAGTGCACTTCTCAATTTTCAAAAATCCGTCCAAAAAAACACAAATATTTGAATTCTTATAAAAAGGGAATGGGGGGAGCTGATTAGGACTATTTAGAAAATAGAGATGTCTGGATCCAAATTGAATCTTGTAGACGACACTGATGAGAACATTTTGATGTATTAATATTTAATATCCCATGGTTGAAGTCGTATCACTTTTCAATTATCTAAAATCCAACCAAAATGACCGAAAAATGTGATTTCTTTAATAGGTTGGGGTTGTGATAAGGACATTTTACGAGCCTAGAGATGTCTTGGACCAAAGTGAATCTCTTAGAGGAGACAGCTGCAAACATTTTGATGTATTAATATTTATGATACCATGGTTGGAGTCATAACACACCTCAATTTTTTTAAAATACAATCAAAAAGACAAATTCATTTTTATATGGGGCTGATTAGGAAATTTAAGGTGTCAATAAATGTTTAGCACCAAACTAGCACCCAAATGAATCTGATAGAGGAGACTGTTGCATTTTTTTATATATTTATATTTAAGATCTTATGATAGGAGTCGGTTCAATCCTCAATTTTCTAAAATCCAAACAAAAAGACACAAAGATTTGAATACTTAAAAAAGGGGTTTCTGATTAGGACATTTTAGAGGACTAGAGATGTCTGGAACCATATTGAATCTTATATAGGACACTCATGCGAACATTTGATGTATGATTGTTTAAGATGACATGGTAGGATTCGTATCACTCTTCAATTTTCTAAAATTCAACCGAAAAGGCATAAAAATTTGATTTCTTTAAAGTCGGGGGATGATTAGGAAATTTTAAATGACTAGAAATGTCTGAAAACAAACTGAATCATGTAGAGGAGACTATTGCAAAGATTTTGATGTATCAATATTTAAGATCCCATGGTAAGAGTCATAGTACTCCTCAGTTGTCTAAAATCTAACTAAAAAGACACAAATTTTGAATTCTTGAAAAAGAGGGAGATGATTAGCACATTATAGAGACTTAGAAATGTCTTGAACCAAACTGAATCTTGTAGAGGAAACTATTGCGAGAATTTTGATGTATTAATATTTAAGATCATCCAATGGTTGGAGTCATAATACTCCTCAATTTTTTAAAATACAATAAAAAGACAATTGATTTTTATAAGGGGCTGATTAGGAAATTTTAGGTGTCAATAAATGTCTGGCGCTAAACTGAATCTGATAGAGGACACGTTTGCGAATCTTTTGATGCATTTATATGAAAGATCCTCAGTTAGAAGTCGATTCAATCCTATATTTTCTAAAATCCGTGCAAATAGACACAAATATATGAATATTTAAAAAAGGGGGTCGTATTAGGACATTTTAGATGACTAGAGATGTCAGGAACCAAATTGAATCTTGTAGAGGACACTCATGCGAACATTTTGTATTAATATTTAAGATGAGATGGTTGGAGTCGTATCACTTTTCAATTTTCTAAAATTCAACCAAAAAGACATAAAAATTTTATTTCTTCAAAGGTGGGGGATGATTAGAAAATTTTAAGTGAATAGAAATGTCTGGAACCAAACTAAATGTTGTAAAGGAGAGAGTAGCAATTATTTTGTTGTATTAATGATCAGCATCACATTGTTTGAGTCGTAGCAATCCTCAATTTTCTAAAATACAATCAAAAAGACTCAAAATTGACATTTTATAGTGGTAGTGATTAAGACATTTTAGGTGTCAAGAAATGTCTGGAACTAAACAGTATCTTTTAGAGGAGACTATTGCAAATATTTTGATGTATTATTATTTAAGATCCCATGGTTGGAGTTGTATCACTCTTCATTTTTCAAACATTTGAACTAAAAGAACACTAAATTGACTTTTTAAAAGGGGTGGGCGGGATTAGGACATTTTAGGTGATTTGAAATGTCTGAAAACAAACTGAATTTTTTCAGGAGACTGTTGCGAACATTTTTAATTATTAATATTTAAGATCCCATCTTTGAAGTGGTAGCATTCCTCAATTTTCTAAAATTTGACCAAAAAGACACAAAAATTTGAAGTCTTAAAATGGGGATTTTAGAGGATGATTAGGACATTTTAGAGGACTAGTGATGTCTGGAAGCAAACTTAATCTTGTAAAAGAGACTGTTTCTAACATTTTGGTTTATTAATATTTAAAATCCCATGGTTGGAGTCGAATCATTCCACAACTATCAAAAATCCAACCAAAAAGATCGAAAAATTTGAATTCTTTAAAAGAAGTGGTGGTGATTAGGACATTTTTGAAGACTAGAGATGTCTGGGAGCAAACTAAATCTCGTATAGGAGACTGTTGCAAACAATTTTATGCATTAATATTGAACATCCCATGGTTTGAGTTGTAGCACTCCTCAATGTTTTAAATACAATCAAAATGATGCAATTTTGACTTTTTATAGGGGCGTGATTTAGGCATTACTGGTGACAGGAAAGGTTTGTATCCAAACTAAATCTTGTAGAGTAGAATATTCATATCATTTTGTTTATTAATATTTAAGATCTCATGGTTGGAGTCGTAGCACTCCTCAATTTTCTAAAATCAGACAAGAAAATACAAAAAGTTGAATTCTTAAAAAGGGAGGGGGGAAGTTAATTATTTTCAGGAGACTGTTGTGAACATTTGAATATATTAATATTTAAGATCAAATGGTTAAAGTCATAACACTCCTCAATTTTCTAAAATCCGACCAAAAAACACAAAATTGAATTTTTATAAGGGGGTTGATTAGGACATTTAAGGTGTCAAGAAATGTCTGGATCCAAACTGAATCTCATATTACAGTCTATTGCAACCATTTTGATGTATTAATAATTGAGATCCCATGGTTTGAGTTGTTGCACTTTTCATTTTCCTAAAATCCGAACCAAAAGACGTAAAACTTTGAATTCTTTAAATGGGGTGTGGTAATTAGAACATTTTAGGAGACTAGAGATGTCTGGCACCAAAGTGAAACTTGTAGAGGAGACTGTTGCGAACATTTTTAGGTATTAATATTTAAGCTCCCATGCTTGGAGTCGTATCACTCCTCAATTATTAAACATCCAACAAAAACGACCGAAACATTTGAATACTTTATAAGGGGGATGGTTGTTAGGATATTTTAGGACACTAGAGACGTCTGGGACCAAAGTGAATCTGTTAGAGGAAAATTTTGCGAACATTTTGATGTATTAACATTTAAGATGTCTTGGTTGGAGTCGTAAAACTCCTCAATTTTCAAAATCCGACCAAAAAGACAAAAAATTTTAATTCTTAAAAAAAAGGGGGGGGATAATTAGGATATTTTAGAAGACTATATATATATAGAGATATCTGGAACCAAATGTTTTAGAAGAGACTGTTTCGAAACCTTAGATGTATAAATATATAAGATCCCTTGGTTAGAGTCATAAAAGTCATCAATTTTTTAAAATTTGAACAAAAAGTTTAAAAAACATGAATTATTTTATAGGGGGTTGTGATTAGGACATTTTAGGAGCCTAGAAATGTCTGGATTCAAAGTGAATCTTTAAGAGGAGACTGTTGCGATTCTTTTGACTGTTGCGACCGAAAAGATAAAAATTTGAAATGTTAAAGGGGGTGGGTTGATTAGGAAATTTTAGGTGTCAAGAAATGTCTGAAACCAAACTGAATATTTAAGAGAAGACATTTACAAACATTTTGATGTATTAATCTTTAAGATCCCATGGTGCAATCATAACACTCCTCAATTTCCTAAAATCCGATAAAGAAAGATAAGTTTAATACTTTAAAGAGGGGTCTTATTAGGATATTTTAGAAGGCTAGAAATGTCTGGAACCAAATTGAATCTTGTAGAGGAGACTGTTGTGAACATTTTGATGCATTAATATTTTAGATAACTTGGTTGGAGTCGTATCACTCTTCACTTATCTGAAATCCAATCAAAAAGACCAAAAAATTTGAATTTTTTAAAAGTTGTGGTGGTGATTAGGCCATTCAAGGAGCCTAGAAATGTCTGAAAGCAAACTGAGTCTTCTAGAAGTAACTGTTTCGAACATTTTGATGTATTAATATTTAAGATCCTAATCTTAAAGTCAGTGCACTCCTCAATTTTCTAAAATCTGTACAAAAAGACACAAAAATTTGAATTCTTATAAAAAGATGTGGGGTGCTGATTAGGACATTTTAGAAAATAGAGATGTTTGGAACCAAATTGAATCTTGTAGAGGACACGGATGCAAACATTGTGATGTATTAATATTTAAGATCTCATGGTTGGAGTCGTATCCCTCCTCAGTTATCTAATATTCAACCAGGAAGACTAAAAAATTTGAATTCTTTAAAAGGGGGGGTTGATGATTACGACATTTTAGGAGACTATAGATGCCTGGACCAAACTAAATCTGGTAGGGGAGACTGTGGCAAATATTTTGATGTGTTAATATTTAAGATAACTTGGTTGGAGTCGTATCACTCTTCAATTATCTAAAATCCAACTAAAAAGAGCGAAAATTTGAATTCTTTTATACTGGTGGTGGTTATTAGGACATTTTAGGAGCCTAGACATGTCTTGAACCAAACTGAATCTTCTAGAGGAGACTGTTGCAAACATTTTGATGTATTAATATTTAAGATCCTAATCTTAGAGTTAGTGCAGTCCTCAATTTTCTAAAATCCGTCCACAAAGACACATTAATTTGAATACTTAAAAAAAATGGGGGCACTGATTAGGACATCTTAGTAAATAGAAATGTCTGGAACCAAATTGAATATTGTAGAGGACACTGATGCAAACATTTTGATGTAATAATATTTAAGATCCCATGGTTGAAGTCGTATCATTCCTCAATTATCTAAAATCCAACCAAAAAGACCGAAAAATTTGAATTCTTTAAAAGGGGGTGGGGTGATAATTAGGACACAGCTTTTGTGACTAGAGATGCCTGGTACCAAACTGCAATATGTAGGGGAAACAGTTGCAAATATTCTGATGAGTTAATATATTTAACATCCCATGGTTTGAGTTTTAGCATTTCTCAATTTCCTAATAACGAACCAAAAAGACACAAAAATTTGAATTCTCAAAAAAAAGGGGGGTGCTGCTTAGGACATTTTAGAAAATAGAGATGTCTGGAACAAAATTGAATCTAATAGAGGACCTGGATGCGAACATTTTGATGTATTAATATTTAAGATCCCTTGGTTGGAGTGGAATTTCTCTTCAATTATCTCAAATCAAACCAAAAAGACCAAAAATTTTGAATTCTCAAAAGTTGTGATGGTGATTAGGACAATTTACGTGACTAGAGATGTCTGGGACCAAAGTGAATCTTGTAGAGTGGACTCATGCGTACAACATGATGTATTAATATTTAAGATCCCATGGTTGCAGTCACAACACTCCTCATTTTTCTAAAATTTGACTGAAAAGATATAAAAATTTCATTTCTTCAAAAGTGGGGGATTGATTAGGAATTTTTAGGTGTCAAAAATGTCTGAAACCAAACTAAATATTTAAGAGAAGACTATTACAAATATATTGATATATTAATATTAAAGATCCCATGGTTGGAATTATAACACACCTCAATTTTCTAAAATCGGATAAAAAATGAAAAGTTTAATACTTTAAAGAGGTTGCTTTTTAGGAAATTTTAATTTAATTAATATTTAAGATCCCATGGTTGGAGTCGTATCACTCCTCAATTATTCAAAATTCAACCAAAAAGAACGAAAAATTTGAATTCTTTAAACGGGGTGGTGGTGATTAGGACATTTTAGGTGACTAGAGATTTCTGGGACCAAACTCAATCTTGTACGGGAGACTGTTGCAAATATTTTGATGTGCTAATATTTAACATCCCATGGGTTGAGTTGTAGCACTCCTAAAATTTCCTAATATAAGACCAAAAAGACACAAAAATTTGAATTATTAAAAAGGGTGGGGGCCGATTAGGACATTTCAGAAAACGAGAGATGTCTGATGCCAAAATAAGTCTTGTAGAAGAGACTATAGCGAACATTTTGATCCATTAATATCTATGATCCCATGGTTAGAGTCGTAGCAATCCACAATTTTCAAAAATCCGACCAAAAAAACACAAAATTTGAATTCTTAAAAAAAAGGACATTTTAGACATTAAAAAAAGGGACATAAAGACAATTTAGAAGACTAGAAATGTTTTGAACCAAACTGAATCTTTTAATAAAAAAGTTTGCGAATATTTTGATGTATTAATATTTAATATCCTATGGTTGGAGTCATATCACTCCTCAAATATTTAAAATCCAAACAAAAAGACAGGAAAATTTGAATTCTCTAAAGGAGGGATGTGATTTGGACATTTTAGAAGACTAGAGATGCCTTGGAACACAATTCAGTCTTGTAGAGGACACTATTCCTTTTTTCGCATAAAATATATTTTTTATAATAAAATGAATACCACTGTTAGTCTTTGAATGTTATTTAGTACAAAATGAAACCATTTGTTTGTCCATTTACTGGAAATTTATGCAGATTTTAAGTAAAATTTGAAATTATTTTATTCGGGAAAAGGGGATCACTTGTGTTACATTGGCGCACTATAGAGAGAGAGAGAGAGAAAAACTCCTTTTTCTCGCAAAATATATATTATATAATAAAACCAATACCGCAGTTATTCTAGAAATGTGATTTACTACTAAAATGTATCATTTATTTGTATACATAACGGGTATTTTTTAAGATATAAGGGAATTTTGAAGTCAATCTTAGTGGGAATCTGTAGACACACGTACCATATGGGCATATCATACGAAATCGATTTTTTCTCAAAAAATATATTTTTTGTAATAAAATGAATACCACTGTTAGTCTCAGAATGCGATTTAGTTGAAAATGAAACTGTTTGTACATATTTGGAAATTTATGCAGAATTAAAGTAAAATTTGAAATTATTGTAATCGGGAAAAGAGGATCACTTGTGTTTCGTAGGCACACAATAGAATAAATCATTTTTCTCATAAAATATATATTTTATAAAACAAACGCCGCAGTTTGTCTACAATGTGTATTTCTACTAACTTTTGTCATTTAGTTGTAAATATAGTGGGCATATTTTAAGATATAAGGGAATTTTGAAGTCAATCTTTGTAGGAATCTGAAGTCACGCATACTATATAAGCGCAACAAACGAAATATTTTTTTTGTTATAAAATATTTTTTGGTTATAAAATGAATATCATTGTTAGTCTTAGAATGTGATTTAGTAGAAAATGAAACCATTTGTTTGCACTTATGCGGAAATTTATGTAGATGTTAAGTAAAATATGAAATTATTGTAGTCGTGAAAAGCGGATCACTTGTGTTTCGTGGTCACACAACAAAAAAATTCATTTTTCGCGTAATATATATATTTTCTAATAAAAAAATATCACAGTTAGTGTAGAAATTGGATTTAGTACTAAATTGTGTCATTAATTTGTATACATAATGGGCATTATTTAAGATATAAGGTAATTTTGAAGACAATGTTGGCGAGATTCACTGACAATTCAGTTTGGTTCCGGACATCTCTAGTCTTCTAAAATGTCCTAATTAGACCCCCCCTTTTATTAAGAATACAAATTTTTGTGTCTTTTTGGTCAGATTTTAGAAAACTGAGGAGTGCACCGACATCTTTCATAGGATCTTCTTTCATAGGACCTCTTCTTTCATAGGATATAAGAAAATGTTCGCAATAGTCTCCTCTACAAGATTCAGTTTGTTCCCAGATATCTATAGTTTCCTAAAATGTCCTAACAACCACCACCACCCCCTTTTTTAAATAATTCAAATTTTCGGTCGTTTTTGTTGGATTTTTAATAATTGAGGAGTGATACGACTCCAAATATGAGAGCTTAAATATTATTTATATTAGAAATATTTGCTACCATCTACTTTGAAAGGTTAACTTTCATGCTAGACATCTCTGCTCTCTTAAAATGTCCTAATTACAACAACCCATTTAACGAATTCAAATTTTTCTGTGTTTTTGGTTGGATGATTAGGACACCGAAAATGTCCTAATCACCCCCTATAAAAATCAATTTTGTGTCTTATGGATTTTATTTTAAAAAATTGAGGAGTGTTGTGACTCCAACCATGTGATCTTAAATATTAAAACATCAAAATGTTCGCAACTTTCTCCTCTACAAGATTCAGTTTGTTCAAGACAATTCTAGGTCTCTAAAATGTCCTAATTATCTCCTACTTTTTTAATAACTTAAAATTTGTGTCTTTTTGGTTGGATTTAGACAATTGAGGAGTGCTACGACTCTAACAATGGGATCTTAAATATTAATACATCAAATTGTTCGCAATTGTCTGCTCTACATGATTCAGTTTGACTCAAGACATTTCTAGTCTCACAAATGTCCTAGTTAGCTCCTCTTTTTTAAGAATTCAAACTTTTCGGTCTTTTTTGGTTGGATATTAGATAATTGAGTATTACGAATCCAACCATGGGACCTTAAATATTAATATACCAAAATGTTCACAAAAGTCTCCTCTATTAGATTCTGTTTGGTTACAGACATCTCGAGTCTTCTAAAATGTCGTAATTATCCCCCTTTTTTACCAATTCAAATTTTTGTGTATTTTTGGTCGGATTTTAGAAAATTGAGAAGAGCTCCCACTTTTTTAAGAATTCAAAATTTGTGTCTTTTAGGTTGTATTTTAGACAATTCAGGAGTGCTAAGACTCTAACCATGGGATCTTAAATATTAATAACTCAAAATGTTCGCAATAGTCTTCTCTATTAGATTCAGTTCGGATACAGACATATCCTGTCCCCAATAATGTACAATTCACCCCCCTATAAAAAGTCAAATTTATTGTATTCTATACATTGAGGAATGCTACAACTCAAACCATGGGATAATAAATATATATGCATCAAAATGTTTGCAACAGTCTCCTCTAAGAGATTCAGTATGATTCCATACAATTCAGGTCACTTAAAATATCCTAATGACACCCCTCTTTAAAGAAGTCAAATTTTTATGTACTTTTGGTAGTATTTTAGAAAATATAGGAGTGTTACGCCTACAACCGTGGGATCATAGATATTAATACATCGAAATTTTGCAAATCTGCTCTACAAGATTCACTTTGGTTCCAGACATCTCTAGTCTCTTAAATTGTCCTAAATACCCTCCACCCCACTTTTGATGAATTCAAAATTTTGTGTCTTTTTGGTCAGGTTTTACAAAATTGAGGAGTCATGGGACTCCAACCATGGCATCTTATATATTAATACATCAAAATATTCGCAACAGTCTCTTATACAAGTTCCAATTTTTTTCCAGATATCTGTAGATTCTAAAATGTCCTAATCCGCCCACCCCTTTTTATAAGAATTCAAATTTTTGTCTTTTTGTTCGGATTTTAGAAAATTCAGAAAAGCTACAACTCAAACCATAGAATCATAAATATTAATACATCAAAATGTTTGCAAAAGTGTCCTCTACAAGATTCAGTTTGGTTCAAGACATTTCTAGCCCTCTAAAATGTCCTAATAACCCCCCACCCCTTTAAATTTATAATCTTTTGCTTTTTTTCCGGATTTTAGGAAATTGAGGAGTGTTATGATTCCAACCATGGGATCTTAAATATTAGTACAACAAATTGTTTGCAATAGTCACCTCTAACGATTCTGTTTGGTTCCAGACATTTCTTGATATATAAAATTTGCAAGTCAACCCCCCCTTCTATTTTAAGAATTCAAATTTTTTAGTCTTTTTTATTGGACTTTTAATACTTGAAGAGAGTGATACGACTCCAAGCATGAGAGCTTAAATATTAATACATCAAAATGTTCTCAACATTTTACTCTACATGGTTCACTTTGGTGCCAGACACCTCTAAAATTCAAAAATGTCCTAATTAGCACAACCCATATAAAGAATTCAAAATTTTCGGTCTTTTTGGTTGTATTTTAGGTAATTGGGGAGTGATACGACTCCAACCATGGGATCTTAAATGTTTATAAACCAAAATGTTTGCAACAGACTCTTCAGTTTGGTTGCAAACATCTCTAGGATTCTAAAATGTCCTAATCATCCCAAACTTTTCAGAATTCAAAGTTTTGGGTCTTTTTGTTCGGATTTTAGAAAATTGAGGAATGCTACGATTCGAACCATGGGATCTTAAATATTCATACATAAAAATGTTCGTAATAGTTTGCTCTACAAGTTTCTGTTTGATTCAAGACATTTCTTGGCTCTAAAATGTTCTAATTAAATCTTCTTTTTTAAGAATTTAAAATTTTCGGTCTGTCTTTTTTGTTGGATTTTAGATAATTGAGGAGTATTACGTCTCCAACCATGGAATCTTAATTATTAATACATCAAAATATTCGCAACAGTCACCTCTACAAGATTCATTTTAGTTCCAGACATCTCTAGTCTCCTAAATGGTCCTAATCAGCCCACCCACTTTTCAAGAATTAAAATTTGTCTGTTTTTTGTTTGAACTTATGAAAATTGAGGAGTGATACAACTCTAAGCATGGGATGTTAAATATTAATAGATCAAAATGTTTGCAACAGTCTCCTCTAAAATATTTCCAGATATCTCTTGTCTTCTAAAATGTCCTAATTAACATCCCCCCGTTTTTAAGAATGCAAATTTTTGTGTCTTTTTCGTCGCATTTTAGAAATCTGAGGAGTGCTACGACTCCAAGAGAATGGGATCTGAAATATTAATAAATCAAAATATTCGCAACACTCTCCTCTACAAGATTCAGTTTCGTTAAAGCATTTCTAGCTATCTAAAATGCAATAATAACCTCCTTTCTTTAAACTATTAATATTTTGTTTTCTTCTCGGAATTTAGGGATTGAGGAGTGTTATGATTCTAACCATGGGATATTAAATATTTATACATCAAAATGTTCGCATGAGTCTCCTATATAAGATTCAATTTGGTTCCAGACATTTTCAGTCTTCTAAAATGTCACAGTCAGCCAACACCGTTTAAAGAATTCAAATTTTTGTGCCTTTTCGTTCAAATTTTAGAAAAATGAGGATTGTTGAGATTCCTACCATAGGATCTTAAATATAAATACATCTAAATGTTTTCAACAGTCTCGTCTACACCATTCATTTTGGTGCCAGACATTTCTTGACACAAAAAATGTACTTATCACACACCTAAAAAAATCAATTTTGTGTCTTTTTGATTGTATTTTAAAAAATTGAAGAGTGTTATGACTCCAACCTAGGGATCTTAAATATTGGTACATCAAAATTTTCGCAAAAATCTCCTATAAAAGATTTAATTTTGTTCCAGACATATCTCGTTTAATAAAATGTCCTAATAACCCCCCGACCTTTTTTAAGAATTCAAATTTTTGTGTCTTTTTGGTCTGATTTTAGAAAAATGAGGAGTGCTGCGACTCCATCCATGGGTCTTAAATAATAATAAAACAATATGTTTGCAACAGTATCCTCTACAAAATTCAGTGTGGTTCAAGTCATTTCTAGCTATCTAAAATGTAATAATAACCCCCTCTCTTTAAAGTATTAATATTTTGTTTTTTTCTCGGAATTTAGGAAATTGAGGAGTGTAATGATTCCAAAAATGGGATCTTAAATATAAATACTTCAGAATGCTCGCAAACAGTCTACTGTACAATTTTAAATTTTTTCTAGACATCTCTTGCTTCTAAATTGTCCTAATCAGCCCCCCCCCCCCATATAAGAATTCAAATTTTTGTGTCTTTCCGGATGAATTTTAGATAATTGAGGATTGATGCGACTCCAACCATGGGATCTTATATAATTATACATCAGAATGTTCGCAATCAAATGTAAAAGTTTCAATTTGGTTCTAGACATCTCTAGCTTCTAAAATGTACTAATCAGCCCCCCCCCTTTTATAAGAATTCACATTTTTGTCTTTTCTGTCGGAGTTTAGAACAATTGAGAAAACTACGACTCCAACCATAGGATCTTAAATATTAATACCTCAAAATGTCCTCTACAAGATTCAGTTTGCTTCAAGACATTTCTAGCCATCTAAAATATCCTAATAACCCCTTATTTAAAGTATTAAACTTTTTTTATACCGGATTTTAGGAAATTGAGGATTGTTATGATTCCAAGCATGAACCATAAATATTAACACATCAAAATATTTTTAATAGATTCCTCTATAGAATTCAGTTTGGTTCCAGATATTTCTTGACAACTAAAATGTCCTAATCACCTCCACCTCCTCATTTTAAGAATTCAAATATTCTTGTCTTTTTTGTTGGATTTTGAATAACTGAGGGGACTGATACAACTCTAAACGTGGGATGTTAAATATTAAAAGATCAAAATGTTTGCAACAGTCTAGTCTAAAATATTCAGTTTGTTTCCAGATATCTCTTGTCTTCTAAAATGTCCTAATTAACACCACCCCCCTTTTTTAAAAATGCAAATGTTTGTGTCTTTTTCGTCGGATTTTAGAAAATTGAGGAGTGCTACGACTCCAACCATGGGATCTGAAATATTAATAAATCAAAATGTTCGCAATAGCCTCCTCTACAGGATTCAGTTTGGTTCAAGTCTCATTTCTAGTTATCTAAAATGTAATAATAAACCCATCTCTTTAAAGTACTAATATATTGTTTTTTTCTCGGAATTTAGGAAATTGAGGGGAGTGTTGTGATTCCAACCATGGGATCTTAAATATTAATACATCAAAATGTTCACATGAGTCTCCTATAGAAGATTCAGTTTGGTTCCAGATATTTTCTTTCTTCTAAAATGTCCCAATCAGATAACACCCTTTTAAGAATTCAAATTTATGTGTCTTTTCATTCAAATTTTAGAAAAATGAGGATTGTTGAGACTCCTACCATAGGAACTTAAATATAAATACATCAAAATGTTCGCAACAGTCTCCTTTACACCATTCATTTTGGTGCCAGACATTTCTTGACATCCAAATTGTACTTTTCCCCCCCTATAAAAATCAATTTTGTGTCTTTTTGAATGTATTTAAAAAATTGAGTAGTTTATGACTCCAACCTAGGGATCTTAAATATTAGTACATCAAAATGTTCGCAAAAATCTCCTATAAAAGATTCAATTTTCTTCCAGACATATCTCGTTTTCTAAAATGCCCTAATTAGCCCCCCGACCTTTTTTAAGAATTCAAATTTTTGTGTCGTTTTGGTCGGATTTTAGAAAAATGAGGAGTGCTGCGACTCCACCCATGGGTCTTAAATATTAATAAAACAATATGTTTGCAACAGTATCCTCCACAAGATTCAGTTTGGTTCAAGACATTTCCACTCATCTAAAATGTCCTAACCCCACCCCTCTCTAAAGTATTAAACTTTTATTTCTTATCGGCTTTTATGATTCAAACCAAGGGATCTTAAATATTAATAAATAAAAAAATTTGCAACAGTCTCCTGTACAAGATTTAGTTTGGATCCAGGCATTTCCTATCACCAATAATGTCCAAATCAGCCCCCTTATAAAAATTCAAAATTGTGTCTTTTTGGTTGTATTTTAAAAACTGAGGAGTGTTATGACTCCTACCATGGAATCTTAAATATTAATACATCAAAATGTTTGCAACAGTGTCCTCTATGAGATTCATATTGGTGCCAGACATATCTATTCTACTAAAATGTACTATCAGGCCCCCTCTTTTTAAAAATTCAAATTTTTGTGTTTTTTTGGTCTTATTTTAGAAAAGTGAGGACTGCACCGACTCCTACCATAGGATCTGAAATATATATACATCAGAATATTCGCAACAGTCTGCTCTACAACATTCAGTTTGGTACCAGACATTTCTTGACATCCAAAATGTCGTAATCAACACCCTATAAAAATCAATTTTGTGTTTTTTTAATTATATTTTAAAAAATTGACGAGTGTTATGTCTCCAATCATGGGATCTTAAACATTAATACATCAAAATGTTTGCAACATTCTCCTCTACAAGATTTAGTTTGGTTCAAGACATTTCTACTTCTCTAAAATGTCCTAATCATCTCCCACTTTTTTAACAATTCAAAATTTGTAACTGTTTGGTTGGATTTTAGACAATTGAGGAGTGCTACGACTCTAACTATAGGATCCTAAATATTAATACATCAAAATGTTCGCAACAGTCTCCTCTAAAAGATTCAATTTGGTTTCAGACTTTTCTAGTTTTCTAAAATGTCCTAATCATCCCCCACCCCTTTTAAGAATTCATATTTTTTTGTCTTTTTGGTCAGATTTTAGATAATTGATGAGTGCTAAGACTCAAACCATGGGATCTTAAAGACTAAAACATAAACATGTTCGAAACAGTCCCCTCTACTAGATTCAGTATGGTTCCATACAATTCTATTCACTTAAAATGTCCTAATGAGCCCCCCCTTTAAAGAAGTCAAAATTTTATGTCTCTTTGGTAGTATTTTAGAAAATATAGGAGCATTACGACTACAAACAGGGGATCATAAATATAAATACATCAAATTGTTTGCAACAGTCTCCTCTGCAAGATCCAGTTTAGGTCAAGACATTACTAGTTCACTGAAATGTAATATTTTCCTCCTCTTTAAAGTATTAAACTTTTGTTTTTTTATCAGATTTCAGGATATTGATGAGTGCTATGATTCCAACCATGGGATCTCAATTATTAATGCATCGAAACGTTTGCAATACTCCGAACTACAAGATTCAGTTTGGATCCAGACATTTCTTGACACCTTAAATGTCCTAACCATCACTCTTAGAAAAATTCAATTTTGTGTCTTTTTGGTTAGATTTTAGAAAATTGAGGAGTGTTGACTCCAACCATTGGATCTTAAATATTAATACATCACAATGTTTTTAACAGTCTCCGCTACAAGATTCAATTTAGTTCCAGACATCTCTAGTCTCCTAAATATTCCTAATCAGCCCCCCCCCCTTTTCAAGAATTAAAATTCGTCTCTCTTTTTGTTTGGACTTATACAAATTGAGGAGTGATACAACTCTAACTATGGGATGTTAATTTTGTATAGATCAAAATGTTTGCAACAGTCCCTTCTAAAATATTCAGTTGGGTTGCAGATACCTGTAGTCTTCTAAAATGTCCTAATTATACCCCCTTTTTAAGAAGTCAAATTACTATGTCTTTTTTGTCGGATTTTAAAAAATTGAGGAGTGTTACGACTACAACCATGGGATCTTAAATATTAATAAATCAAAATGTTCGCAACAGTCTCATCTACAAGATTCAGTTTGGCTCAGGTCATTTCAATCATCTAAAATGTCCTAACCCCATCTCTCTCTAAAGTATTAAATGTTTGTTTCATATCGGATTTTAGGAAATTGAAGAGTAATATGATTGAAATACCATATGATCTTAAATATTAATACTTTTCTAGGCATCTAATATAGACATTTCTAGGCATCTAAAATGTCCTAACCTCCCCCCTCTTTAAAGTAATAAACTTTTGTTTTTTTTATCGGATTTTTAGAAATTCAAGAGTCTTCTGATTCAAACCATGGGATCTTATATATTCATACATAAGAATGATTGCAATAGTCTCCTCTTCAGAATTTAGTTTGGTTCCAGACATTTCTTTACACCGAAAATATCCTAATCAAATCCCACCCCTATTTTAAGAATTCAAATTTTTCAGTATTTTTTGTTGGATTTTTAATAAATGACGACATATACGACACCAAGCATAGGAGCTTACATATTAATACATCAAAACTTTCGCAACAGTCTCCTTTACAAGGTTCTATTTTTTGCCAGACATCTCTAGTCTCCTAAAATGTCCTAATTATAACACCCTTTTAAAGAATTCAAATTTTCTGTGTTTTTGGTTTTATTTTAGATAATTGAGGAGACATACAACTCCAACCATGGGATCTTAAATAGTAATACATCAAAATGTTCACATAAGTGTCCTCTATATGATTCAATTAGGTTCCAGACATCTCTAGTCTTCTAAAACGTCCTAATTAGCCCTACGTCCTTTTTTTTAAGAATTCAAATTTTTGTGTTTTTTGGTTTGATTTTAGAAAAATAAAGAGTGGAACGACTCCAACCATGGGATCTTAAATAGTAATGCATCAAAATGTTCGCATAAGTGTCCTCTACAAGAGTCAGTTTGGTTTCAGACATCTCTAGTCTAATAAAATGTCATTATAACCAATGATCCCCCCCTTTTTAAAGAATTAAAATTTTCGGTCGTTTTTGGTGGATTTTTAATAATTGAGGAGTGATACGATTCCATGCATGAGAGCTTAAATATTAATACATAAATATGTTCGCAACAATCTACTCTACAAGGTTCAGTTTGGATTCAGATATTTCCTGTCACCAATAATATCCAAATCACTCCCGTTTAAAAAGTCAAATTTTTATCTTTATTATTGTATATTAAACATTGAGGAATGCTACAACTCAAACCATGGCATGTTAAATACTTATGCATCAAAATGTTTGCAATAGTCTCCTCTACAAGATTCAGTTTAGTCCCAGACATCTCTTGTCTCCTTAAATGTCCTAATCACCACCACCCTTTTTAAATTAATCAAAATTTTCGATCTTTTTGGTTTGACTTTAGATAATTGAGGAGTGATACGACTCCAACCATGGGATCTTAAATGTTAATAAATCAAAATGTTAACAACAGTGTCTTATAGAAGATTCAGTTTGATCTCTAGTCTTCTAAAATGTCCTAATCATCCCAACCATTTAAGAATTCAAATATTTGTGTGTTTTTGGTCGGATTTTAAAAAAAATAGGATTACTAAGACTCCAACCATTGGATCTTAAATATTAATGCATAAAAATGTTCGCAACAGTCTCCTCTACAAGATTTAATTTGAATCCAGAAATTTCCAGGCACCAATAATGTCCAAATTACCCCCCTTAAAAAATTCAAAATTGTATCTTTTTTATTTTATTTTGAAACATTGAGGAGTGTTATGACTCCAACAATGGGATCTTAAATATTAATACATCAAAATATTCGCATTAATCTCCTCTACAAAATTAGGTTTGTCTCCGGAAATTTCTAGCAGCATAAAATGTCCTAATCAACAGCCCCCCCCTTTTTTTATAAAGAAATAAAATTTTTTAATATTTTTGTTCGAATTTTAGAAAATTGAGGAGTGTTATTATCCAACCATGCCATCTTAAATATTAATACTTCAAAATGTTCGCAACAGTCTATTCCACAAGATTCAGTTTGGTTCAAGACATTCCTAGACCTCTAAATTGTCCTAAATACCCCCTCACAAAGGTATTTAACTTTTGTTTCTTATCGTGTTTTAGGAAATTTAAGAGTGTTATGATCTAGAATTAGTGTGTGCTATGATGGATATGTTAGGAGTGTTTCAACCATGGGATCTCAAATATCAAGACATCATAATGTTTGCAATAGTCTCCTCTACAAGTTTCAGTTTGGATTCATACATTTCCTGCAACCAAAAATGTTCAAATCATCCCCCACCCCTATAAAAAGTTAAAATTCTATTTTTTTATTGTATTTTAAAACATTGAGGAGCGCTACAATTCAAACAATGGGATGTTAAATATTTACGCATCATACTGTTTGCAACAGTCTCCTCTACAAGATTCAGTTTGATCCCAGATATACCTAGTATCCTAAAATGTCCTAATTACCACCACCACATTTAAAGAATTCTAACTTTTTGGTCTCTTTGTTTTGATTTTAGATAATTGAGGAGAGACACGACTCCAACCATGGGATCTCAAATGTTAATAAACCAAAATGTTAGCAACAGTCTCTTCTACAATATTCAGTTTGATCTCTAGTCTTCTAAAATGTCCTAATCATCCCAACCTTTTAAGAATTCAAATTTTTGTGTCTTTTTGTCAGAATTTAGAAAATTGAGGATTGCTTCGACTCTTACCATGGGATCTTAAGTGTTAATGCATCAAAACGTTCGTAATAGTCTGCTCTACAAGATTCAATTTGATTCAAGACATTTCTAGTTTCTAAAAAGTCATATTTAACTCCCCTTTTTCAAGAATTCAAATTTTTCGGACATTTTGGTTGGATTTTAGGTAATTGAGGAGTATTACGACTCCAACCATGGGATCTTAAATATTAATTCATAATAAATATTCGCAACAGTCACCTCTACAAGATTCACTTTAGTTCCAGACATCTCTAGTCTCCTAAATTGTCCTAATCAGCCCCCCACTTTTCAAGAATTAAGATTTGTCTGTCTTTTTGTTTAAACTTATGAAAATTGAGGAGTGATACAACTCTAACCATGGGATAATAAATAATAATTGATCAAAATTTTTGCAAGAGTCCCCTCTAAAATATACAGTTTGGTTCTAGATATCTCTAGTCTTTTAAAATGTCCTAATTAACATACTCTTTTTAAGTATTCAAATTTTTGTGTCTTTTTATTCAGATTTTAGAAAATTGAGGACTGCTACGATTCCAACCATGGGATTTAAATGGTAATAAATCAAAATTTTTGCAACAATCTCCTTTACAAGAATCACTTTGGTTCAAGTCACTCATGGCCATCTAAAATGTAATATTAACCCCTCGCTTTCTTTAAAGTATTAAACTTTTTATTTATTAGAATTTAGGAAATTGATAGGTGTTATGATTACAACCTTAGGATCTCAAATATTGATACATCAAAATGTTTGCAATAATCAAACATTTAATGTCTTCTAAAATGTCCTGATCAGCCCCCCACCCATTTTTAAGAAATTAAATATTTGTGTCTTTTTGATCGGATTTTAGACAAATGTGGAGTGACACGACTCCTATCATTGGATCTTAAATATTAATACATAAAAATGTTCATAACAGTCTCCTCTACAAGATTCAGTTTAGATACAGACATTTCCTCTGACCAATAATGTCCAAATCACCCCCCTATAAAAAGTCAAATTTGTATCTTTTTTATTGAATTTTATACATTGAGGAATGCTACAACTCAAACCAGGGATGTTAAATATTTACGCATCAAAATGTTTGCAACAGTATTCTCTAAGAGATTCAGTATGATTCCATACAATTCTGGTCACTTAAAATGTCCTAATGACCCCCCCTTTAAAGAAATAAAATTTTTATGTACTTTTGGTAGTATTTTAGAAAATATATGAGTGTTATGACTACAACCATGGGATCATAAACAGTAATACATCGAAATGTTTGAAAGTCTGCTCTACAAGATTCACTTTGGTTCCAGACATCTCTAGTCTCCTAAAATGTCCTAAATACCCCCCCACCCCACTTTTAAAGAATTCAAATTTTTGTGTCTTTTTGGTCAGGTTTAAGAAAACTGAGGAGTCCTGCTACTCCAACCATGGTCCAATCAAAATGTTAGCAACAGTCTCCTCTACAAGTTTCAATTTTGTTCCAGACATCTGTAGTTTCTAAGATGTCCTATACCATTCCCCCCCCCTATTTTTATAAGAATTCAAATTTTTGTGTCTTTTTGGTCGGATTTTAGAAAATTCAGAAAAGCTACAACTCCAACCATAGAATCTTAAATATTAATACATCAAAATGTATGCAAAAGTGTCCTCTACAAGATTTAGTTTGATTCAAGACATTTCTAGCCCTCTAAAATGTCCTAATAACCCCCACCCCTTTAAATTTATAATCTTTTGCTTTTTTACGAGATTTTAGGAAATTGAGGAGTGTTATGATTCCAACCATGGGATCTCAAATATTAATACATCAAATTGTTTGCAATAGTCACCTCTACATTATTCTGTTTGTTTCCAGACATTTCTTAGCATATAAAATGTGCAAGTCAACCCCCCACCCCTATTTTAAGAATTTAAATTTTTTAGACTTTTTTATTAGATTTTTAATTCTTGACTCCAAGCATGAGAGCTTAAATATTAATACATCAAAATGTTCTTATTATTTTACTCTACAAGGTTCACTTTGTTTCCAGACATCTCTACTCTCCAAAAATGTCCTAATTACCACAACCCATATAAAGAATTCAAAATTTTCGGTCTTTTATTTGTATTTTTGGTAATTGAGGAGTGATACGACTCCAACCATGAAATCTTAAATGTTTATAAACCAAAATGTTAGCAACAGTCTCTTATACAAGATTCAGTTTGATTCCACACATCTCTAGGCTTATAAAATGTCCTAATCATCCCCCCCCCTTTTAATATTTCAAATTTTTGTTTCTTTTTGGTCAAATTTTATAAAATTTAGGAGTGCTATAACTCCAACCATGGGATCTTAAATATTAGTACATAAAAAAGTACGCAACAGTCTCCTCTACAAGACACAATATGGATCCATACAATTCTAGTCACTAAAAATGTCCTAAGGACACCCCCCTATAAAGAAGTCAAATTTCTATGCCTTTTTGGTAGTATTTTAGACAATATGGGAGTGTTAGGACTGCAACCATGGGATCATAAATATTAATATATCAAAATGTTTGCTACAGCCTCATCTACAAGATTCAGTTTGGTTCCAGACAATTCTTGACATCTAAAATGTCCTAATCGCATTTTTTGTCTTTTTGGTCAGATTTTAGATAATTGAGGAGTGTTATTACTCTAACACCATGTTATCTTAAATATTAAAACATGAAACTGTTCGCAAAATTCATCTCTACAAAATTCAGTTTTGTTCAAGACAATTCTAGGACTGTAGAATGTCCTAATCATCTCCCACTTTTTTAAGAATTCAAAATTTGTGTCTTTTTGGTTGGATTTTAGACAATTGAGAAGTGCTACGACTCTAACCATGGAATCTTAAATATTAATACATCAAAATGTTCGCAATAGTATGCTATACAATATTCAGTTTGATGCAAGACATTTCTAATCTCTAAATGTCCTAATTAGCTCCCCATTATTAAGAATTCAAATTTTTAGGGCTTTTTGGTTGGATTTTAGATCATTGAGGAGTATTAAGACTCCAACCATGGGATCTTAAGTATTAATACATCAAAATGTTCAGAGAAGTTTCCTCTATTAGATGCTGTTTAGTTCCAGACATCTCTTGTCTTCTAAAGTGTTCTAATCAGCCCCCATTTTTTAAAAGCTCAAATTTTTGTGTCTTTTGGGTCGAATTTTAGAAAATTGGGAAGAGCTACGACTCCAACAATAGGATCTTAAATATTAATATATCAAAATGTTCGCAAATTTCTGCTCTGCAAGATTCAGTTTGATTTAAAACATTTCTAGCCTCTAAAATTTCCTAAAAATTCTAAAATTTCCTCCCTCTTTAAGGTAATAGATTTTTGTTTTTTATCGTATATTTTGAAATTGAGGAGTGTCCTAATACCAACCCTGGGATCTTAAATATTAGTATATCGAAAAATTCCAAGAATCTCCACTAAAAGATTCAATTTGGTTCCAGACATCACTGGCTTTCTAATATGTTCAAATTAGCTACCAGCCCAATTTTAAAAATTCAAAGTTTTGTGTCTTTTGAATCGAATTTTAGAAAATTGAAGAGTGTTGACTCCAACCATAGGGATCTTAAATATTTTTACATCACAATATTCGCAACAGTCTCCTCTAAAATATTCAATTTGGTTCCAGATATCCTCTAGTCTTCTTAAATGTCCTAACTATCCCCCCCCCCTTTTTTAAATTCAAATTTTTGTGTCTTTTTAGTCGGATTTTAGAAAATTGAGGAGTGCTACGAATCGAACTTTGGGATCTTAAATATTAATACAGCAAAATGGTCGCCACAGTTTATTCTACAAGATTCTGTTTGGTTCAAGACATTTCTAGATCTCCAAAATGTCCTAAACCTCCTCTCTAAAGTATTTCACTTTTGTTTCTTATCGGATTATAAGAAATTTAGGAGTGTTATGATGAAACCATGGGATCCCAAATAACAATACATCAAAAGGTTTGCAATAGTGTCCTCTATAAGATTCAGTTTGGATCGAGACATTTCCTGTTACCAATAATGTCCAAATCACCCCTTAATTAACTAAAATCCAACCAAAATGTCCGAAAAATTTGTATTCTTTAATAAGGGGGCTGTGATTAGGGCATTTTAGTAGTCTACAGATGTCTGGGACCAAAGAGAATCTTGTAGAGGAGACTGTTGCAAACATTTTTATACATTAACTTTTAAGATCCCATGGTTGGAGTCGCAACACTCCTCATTATTTTAAAATTTGACCGAAAGCAAAACAATTTGACTTCTTTAAAGGGGGGGATGATTAGGACATTTTAGGTGTCAAGAAATATCTGAAACCAAACTGTAACCTTAAGAGAAAGCTATTGCAAACATATTGATGTATCAGTGTTTAAGATCCCTTGGTTGGAATCCTAACACTCCTCAATTTCCTAAAATCGGATAAAAAAAGAAAAGTTTAATACTTTAAAGAATGGGCTTATTAGGACATTTCAGAATGCTAGAAAAGTCTGGAACCAAATTGAATCTTGTAAAAGAGACTGTTGCGAACATTTTGATGTATTAATATTAAAAATCCTATGGTTAGAGTCAGTGCACTTCTCAATTTTCAAAAATCCGTCCAAAAAAACACAAATATTTGAATTTTTATAAAAAGGGAATGGGGGGCGCTGATTAGGACAATTTAGAAAATAGAGATGTCTGGAACCAAATTGATTCTTGTAGACGACACTGATGAGAACATTTTGATGTATTAATATTTAATGTCCCATGGTTGAAGTCGTATCACTCTTCAATTATCTAAAATCCAACCAAAATGACTGAAAAATGTGATTTCTTTAATACGTTGGGGTTGTGATAAGGACATTTTACGAGCCTAGAGATGTCTTGGACCAAAGTGAATCTCTTAGAGGAGACAGCTGCAAACATTTTGATGTATTAATATTTATGATACCATGGTTGGAGTCATAACACACCTCAATTTTTTAAAATACAATCAAAAAGACAAATTCATTTTTATATGGGGCTGATTAGGAAATTTAAGGTGTCAATAAATGTTTAGCACCAAACTAGCACCAAAATGAATCTGATAGAGGAGACTGTTGCGTTTTTTTATGTATTTATATTTAAGATCTTATGGTAGGAGTCGGTTCAATCCTCAATTTTCTAAAATCCAACCAAAAAGACACAAAGATTTGAATACTTAAAAAAGAGGTTTCTGATTAGGACATTTTAGAGGACTAGAGATGTCTGGAACCATATTGAATCTTATAGGGGACACTCATGCGAACATTTGATGTATGATTGTTTAAGATGACATGGTAGGATTCGTATCACTCTTCAATTTTCTAAAATTCAACCGAAAAGGCATAAAAATTTGATTTCTTCAAAGGCGGGGAATGATTAGGAAATTTTAAGTGACTAGAAATATCTGAAACCAAACTAAATCATGTAGAGGAGACTATTGCAAAGATTTTGATGTATCAATATTTAAGATCCCATGGTAAGAGTCATAGTACTCCTCAATTGTCTAAAATCTAACTAAAAAGACACAAATTTTGAATTCTTGAAAAAGAGGGAGATGATTAGCACATTATAGAGACTTAGAAATATCTTGAACCAAATTGAATCTTGTAGAGGAAACTATTGCGAGAATTTTGATGTATGAATATTTTATATCCAATGGTTGGAGTCATAATACTCCTCAATTTTTTAAAATACAATAAAAAAGACAATTGATTTTTATAGGGGGCTGATTAAAAAATTTTAGGTGTCAATAAATGTCTGGCGCTAAACTGAATCTGATAGAGGACACGTTTGCGAATCTTTTGATACATTTATATTAAAGATCCTCAGTTAGAAGTCGATTCAATCCTATATTTTCTAAAATCCGTGCAAATAGACACAAATATATGAATATTTAAAAAAGGGGGTCGTATTAGGACATTTTAGATGACTAGAGATGTCTGGAACCAAATTGAATCTTGTAGAGGACACTCATGCGAACATTTTGTATTAATATTTAAGATGAGATGGTTGGAGTCGTATCTTTTTCCAATTTTCTAAAATTCAACCAAAAAGACATAACAATTTTATTTCGTCAAAGGTGGGGGATGATTAGAAAATTTTAAGTGAATAGAAATGTCTGGAACGAAACTAAATGTTGTAGAGGAGACAGTAGCAATTATTTTGTTGTATTAATGATCAGCATCACATTGTTTGAGTCGTAGCAATCCTCAATTTTCTAAAATACAATCAAAAAGACTCAAAATTGACATTTTATAGTGGTAGTGATTAAGACATTTTAGGTGTCAAGAAATGTCTGGAACTAAACTGTATCTTTTAGAGGAGACTATTGCAAACATTTTGATGTATTATTATTTAAGATCCCATGGTTGGAGTTGTATCACTCTTCATTTTTCAAACATTTGAACTAAAAGAACACTAAATTGACTTTTTAAAAGGAGTGGGCGGGATTAGGACATTTTAGGTGATTTGAAATGTCTGAAAACAAACTGAATTTTTTCAGAGACTGTTGCGAACATTTTTAATTATTAATATTTAAGATCCCATCTTTGAAGTGGTAGCATTCCTCAATTTTCTAAAATTTGACCAAAAAGACACAAAAATTTGAAGTCTTAAAATGGGGATTTTAGAGGATGATTAGGACTATTTAGAGGACTAGTGATGTCTGGAAGCAAACTTAATCTTGTAAAAGAGACTGTTTCTAACATTTTGGTTTATTAATATTTAAAATCCCATGGTTGGAGTCGAATTATTCCACAACTATCAAAAATCCAACCAAAAAGATCGAAAAATTTGAATTCTTTAAAAGAAGTGGTGGTGATTAGGACATTTTTGAAGACTAGAGATGTCTGGGAGCAAACTAAATCTCGTATAGGAGACTGTTGCAAACAATTTTATGCATTAATATTGAACATCCCATGGTTTGAGTTGTAGCACTCCTCAATGTTTTAAATACAATCAAAATGATGCAATTTTGACTTTTTATAGGGGCGTGATTTAGGCATTACTGGTGACAGGAAAGGTTTGTATCCAAACTGAATCTTGTAGAGTAGAATATTCATATCATTTTGTTTATTAATATTTAAGATCTCATGGTTGGAGTCGTAGCACTCCTCAATTTTCTAAAATCAGACAAGAAAATACAAAAAGTTGAATTCTTAAAAAGGGAGGGGAGAAGTTAATTAGGACTTTTTAAAAGGCTAGAGATATCTGGAACCAAACTGAATATTTTAGAGGAGACTGTTGGAAACATTTTGATCTATTAATATTTAATATCCCATGGTTTGAATTGTATCATTCCTCAATTTTCGTAAGTCCAAACAAAGGAACAGACCAATTTTAATATTTGAAATGTAGGGGGGGATGATTAGGACAATTTAGGAGAGTAGAGATGTCTGGAACCAAACTGAATATGTTACAGGAGACTGTTGTGAACATTTGGATATATTAATATTTAAGTTCAAATGGTTAAATTCATAACACTCCCCTCAATTTTCTAAAATCCGACCAAAAAACAGAAAATTGAATTTTTATAAGGGGGTTGATTAGGACATTTAAGGTGTCAAGAAATTTCTGGATCCAAACTGAATCTCATATTACAGTCTATTGCAACCATTTTGATGTATTAATAATTGAGATCCCATGGTTTGAGTTGTTGAACTTTTCATTTTCCTAAAATCCGAACCAAAAGACGCAAAACTTTGAATTCTTTAAATGGGGTGTGGTAATTAGAACATTTTAGGAGACTAGAGATGTCTGGCACCAAAGTGAAACTTGTAGAGGAGACTGTTGCGAACATTTTGAGGTATTAATATTTAAGCTCCCATGCTTGGAGTCGTATCACTCCTCAATTATTAAACATCCTGCAAAAACGACCGAAACATTTGAATACTTTAAAAGGGGAGTGGTTGTTAGGACATTTTAGGTGATTAGAGACGTCTGGGACCAAAGTGAATCTATTAGAGGAGAATTTTGCGAACATTTTTATGTATTAACATTTACGATGCAATGGTTGGAGTCGTAAAACTCTGCAATTTTCAAAATCCGACCAAAAAGAAAAAAAATTTTAATTCTTAAAAAAAAGGTGGGGATGATAATGACATTTTAGAAGACTAGAGATGGAATATTTAAAGAAAGATAAGTTTAATGAGGGCTCTTATTAGGATATTTTAGAAGGCTAGAAATGTCTGAAACAAAACTGAATCTTGTAGAGGAGACTGTTGTGAACATTTTGATGTATTAATATTTTAGATAACTTGGTTGGAGTCGTATCACTCTTCACATATTTGAAATCCAATCAAAAAGACCGAAAAATTTGAATTTTTTAAAAGTGTTGGTGGTGATTAGGCCATTTATGGGGCCTAGAGATGTCTGGAAGCAAACTGAGTCTCCTAGAAGTAACTGTTGCGAACATTTTGATGTATTAATATTTAAGATCCTAATCTTAAAGTCAGTGCACTCCTCAATTTTCGAACATCTGTACAAAAAGACACAAAAATTTGAATTCTTAAAAAAAGATGTGGGTCGCTGATTACGACATTTTAGAAAATAGAGAGGTCTGGAACCAAATTGAATTTTGTAGAGAAGACTATTGCGAACATTTTGAAGTATTAATATTTAATATCCCATGGTGGTGGTCCCATTTTTAAAAGTGGTTCTGGTGATTATACCATTTAAGGAGCCTAGAGATGTCTAGAAGCAAACTGAGTCTGCTAGAAGTAACTGTTGCGAACATTTTGATGTATTAATATTTAAGATCCTAATCTTAAAGTCAGTGCATTCCTGAATTTTCTAAAATCCGAACAAAAAGAAACAGATCTTTGAATTCTTTAAATGGGGTGTGGTAATTAGGACATTTTAGGAGACTAGAGATTTCTGGCACCAAAGTGAAACTTGTAGAGGAGACTGTTGCGAACATTTTGAGGTATTAATATTTAAGCTCCCATGCTTGGAGTGGTATCACTCCTCAATTATTAAACATCCAACAAAAACGACCGAAACATTTGAATACTTTATAAGGGGGATGGTTGTTAGGATATTTTAGGAGACTAGAGACGTCTGGGACCAAAGTGAATCTGTTAGAGGAGACTGTGGCAAATATTTTGATGTGTTAATATTTAAGATAACTTGGTTGGAGTCGTATCACTCTTCAATTATCTAAAATCCAACTAAAAAGAGCGAAAATTTGAATTCTTTTATAGTGGTGGTGGTGATTAGGACATTTTAGGAGCCTAGACATGTCTTGAACCAAACTGAATCTTCTAGAGGAGACTGTTGCAAACATTTTGATGTATTAATATTTAAGATCCTATTCTTAGAGTCAGTGCACTCCTCAATTTTCTAAAATCCGTCCATAAAGACACATTAATTTGAATACTTAAAAAAAATGGGGGGCACTGATTAGGACATCTTAGTAAATAGAAATGTCTGGAACCAAATTGAATATTGTAGAGGACACTGATGGAAACATTTTGATGTAATAATATTTAAGATCCCATGGTTGAAGTCGTATCATTCCTCAATTATCTAAAATCCAACCAAAAAGACCGAAAAATTTGAATTCTTTAAAAGGGGGTGGGGTGATAATTGGGACACAGCTTTTGTGACTAGAGATGCCTGGTACCAAACTGCAATATGTAGGGGAAACAGTTGCAAATATTCTGATGAGTTAAAATATTTAACATCCCATGGTTTGAGTTTTAGCATTTCTCAATTTCCTAATAACGGACCAAAAAGACACAAAAATTTGAATTCTCAAAAAAAAGGGGGGTGCTACTTAGGACATTTTAGAAAATAGAAATGTCTGGAATAAAATTGAATCTAATAGAGGACCTGGATGCGAACATTTTGATGTATTAATATTTAAGATCCCTTGGTTGGAGTGGAATTTCTCTTCAATTATCTCAAATCAAACCAAAAAGACCAAAAATTTTGAATTCTCAAAAGTTGTGGTGGTGATTAGGACAATTTAGGTGACTAGAGATGTCTGGGACCAAATTGAATCTTGTAGAGTGGACTCATGCGTACAACATGATGTATTAATATTTAAGATCCCATGGTTGCAGTCGCAACACTCCTCATTTTTCTAAAATTTGACTGAAAAGATAAAAAAATTTCATTTCTTCAAAAGTGGGGGATTGATTAGGAATTTTTAGGTGTCAAAAATGTCTGAAACCAAACTAAATATTTAAGAGAAGACTATTACAAATATATTGATGTATTAATATTAAAGATCCCATGGTTGGAATCATAACACACCTCAATTTTCTAAAATCGGATAAAAAATGAAAAGTTTAATACTTTAAAGAAGTTGCTTTTTAGGACATTTTAATTTAATTAATATTTAAGATCCCATGGTTGGAGTCGTATCACTCCTCAATTATATAAAATTCAACCAAAAAGAACGAAAATTTGAATTCTTTAAACGGGGTGGTGGTGATTAGGACATTTTAGGTGACTAGAGATGTCTGGGACCAAACTCAATCTTGTACGGGAGACTGTTGCTAATATTTTGATGTATTAATATTTAATATCCCATGGGTTGAGTTGTAGCACTCCTAAAATTTCCTAATATCCTACCAAAAAGACACAAAAATTTGAATTATTAAAAAGGGTGGGGACCGATTAGGACATTTCAGAAAACGAGAGATGTCTGATGCCAAAATAAGTCTTGTAGAGGAAACTATAGCGAACATTTTGATCCATTAATATCTAAGATCCCATGGTTAGAGTCGTAGCAATCCAAATCCGACCAAAAAAACACAAAAATTTGAATTCTTAAAAAAAGGGAGGGGCTGATGAAGACATTTTAGAAGACTAGAAATGTTTTGAACCAAACTGAATCTTGTAGTAAAAAAGTTTGCGAATATTTTGATATATTAATATTTAATATCCTATGGTTGGAGTCATATCACTCCTCAAATATCTAAAATCCAAACAAAAAGACAGGAAAATTTGAATTCTTTAAAGGAGGGATGTGATTTGGACATTTTAGAAGACTAGAGATGTCTTGGAACACAATTCATTCTTGTAGAGGACACTATTCCTTTTTTCGCATAAAATATATTTTTTATAACAAAATGAATACCACTGTTAGTCTTTGAATGTGATTTAGTACAAAATGAAACCATTTGTTTGTCCATTTACCGGAAATTTATGCAGATTTTAAGTAAAATTTGAAATTATTTTATTCGGGAAAAGGGGATCACTTGTGTTACATTGGCGCACTATAGAGAGAGAAAAACTCCTTTTTCTCGCAAAATATATATTATATAATAAAACCAATACCGCAGTTATTCTAGAAATGTGATTTACTACTAAAATGTATCATTTATTTGTATACATAACGGGTATTTTTTAAGATATAAGGGAATTTTGAAGTCAATCTTAGTGGGAATCTGAAGTCACGCATACTATATAAGCGCAACAAACGAAATCTTTTTTTTGTTATAAAATATATTTTGGTAATAAAATGAATATCACTGTTAGTATTAGAACGTGATTTAGTAGAAAATGAAACCATTTGTTTGCATTTATACGGAAATTTATGTAGATTTTAAGTAAAATTTGAAATTATTGTAATCGTGAAAAGCGGATCACTTGTGTTTCGTGGTCACACAACAAAAAAATTCATTTTTCACGTAATATATATATTTTCTAATAAAAAATACCACAGTTAGTCTAGAAATTAGATTTAGTACTAAATTGTGTCATTAATTTGTATACATAATGGCATTTTTTAAGATATAAGGGAATTTTGAAGACAATGTTGGCGAGATAATGAAGTCACGTACCATTAGGGCACACCATACGAAGTCACTTTTTTCACATAAAATATATTTCTTATAATAAAATGAATACCAATGTTAGTCTTGGAATGTCATTTAGTACAAAATGAAACAATTTATTTGTCCATTTACTTGAAATTTATAGAGATTTTATGTAAAATTTAAATTATTGTAATCGAGAAAAGGGGATCACTTGTGTTTCATGGGCGCAATATAGTAAAACTCATTTTTCTCGTAAAATATATATTATATAATAAAACCAATAGCATCGTTTGTCTACAAATGTGATTAACTACTAAATTGTATCATATATTTGTATACATAATGGGCATTTTTAAAGATATAAGGGAATTTTGAAGGCAATCTTTGTGGAAATTTGATGTCACACGTACCATATGGGTGAATCACACGAAATACCTTTTTTCTCATAAAATACATTTTTTGTAATAAAATGAATACCACTGTTAGTCTTAGAAAGTGATTTATTACAAAATTAAACAATTTGTTTGTCCATATACATAAATTTATGGAGATTATAAGTAAAATTTAAAATTATTTTATTCGGGAAAAGTGGATCACATGTGTTTAACGTCCGAACTATAGGAAAAATGATTTTTCTCATAAAATATATTTTTTATAATAAAACAAATGCCACAGTTAGTCTAGAAATTTGATTTACTATTAAATTGTATCATTTATTTGTTAACATTCTGGGAATTTTTTAAGACATAAAGGAAATTCGAAGTCAATATTAATGGGAATCTGTAGTCACACGTACCATTTGGGCACAGCAAACGAAGTCCTTTTTTTCACATAAAATATATTTTTTATAATAAAATGAATACCACTGTTAGTCTTAGAATGTGATTTAGTAGAAAATGAAACTATTTGTTTGTCCAATTACTGGAAATTAATGCAACTTTTAAGTAAAAGTTTAAATTATTTTATTCGGGAAAAGTTGATCATTTGTGTTACATTTGCGCAATATAGAAAAACTCCTTTTTCTCGCAAAATCTATATTTTATAATAAAACCAATACCACAGTAATTCTAGAAATGTGATTTAATATTAAATTGTATAATTTATTTCTATGCATACTGGGCATTTTTTAAAATATAAGGGAATTTTGAAGTCAATCGTAGTGGGAATTTGAAGTCACACGTACCATATGGGCGCATCAAACGAAATTCTTCTTTTCTCATAAAATATATTTTTTGTAATAAAATGAATACTACGTTCAGTCTTAGAATGTGATTGAGTACAAAATGAAACCATTCTTTTGTACATATATTGGAAACTTATGCAGATTTTAAGTAAAATTTGAAATTATTGTAATCGGCAGAAGGGGATCACTTGTTTTACATGGGCACACAATAGACAAAATTTATTTTTCTCGTAAAATATATTTTCTATAATAAAAAAAATAGCACAGATAGTCTAGAAATTGGAACCATTACTAGTGACATTTATTTGTATACATACTGGGTATTTTTTAAGATATAAGGGAATTTTGAAGTCAAACTTGTTGGGAATCTGAAGTCACACGCACCATGTGGGCGTATAACACGAAATCCTTTTTTTTTCCATAAAATATATTTTTTATAACAAAATGAATACCATTGTTAGTCATAGAATGTGATTTAGTAGAATATAAAACCATTTGTTTGTACATATACGGAAATTTCTGCAGATTTTAAGTAAAACTAAAATTATTGTATTCGGGAAAAGGGGATCACTTGTGTTACATGTGATCCCCTTTTCCCGAATACAATTTCATGTAACTTGTGTTACAGGAAATTTATAGAGATTTTAAGTAAAATTTTATTTATTGTAAAAAAAAGGGGATCACTTGTGTAAAATGGGCGCAATATAGTAAAATTCATTTTTCTCGTAAAATATATATTTTATAATAAAACAATAACCAAAGTTTGTCTAAAAGTTATATAATTTATTTCATAATAGTGTTATTTATTTGTATACATACTGCACATTTTTTAAGATATAAGGAAATTTTGAAGTCAATTTTAGTGGGAATCTGAAGTCACACGCACCTTATGGGCGTATCACACGAAATCCATTTTTTCTCATAAAAAACATTTTTTGTAATAAAATGATTACCACTGTTAGTCATAGAATGTGATTTAGTAGAAAATGAAGCTATTTATTTGTCTATTTACCTGAAATTTATAGATATTTTAAGTAAAATTTAAATTATTGTAATCGAGAAAAGGAGATCACTTGTGTTAAATGGGCGTTATAGCAAAACTCATTTTTCTCGTAAAATATATTTTTATAATGAAACCAAATCCACAGTAAGTCTAGAAATGTGATTTACTACTAAATTGTATCATTTTTTTGCATACATATTGGGTATTTTGTAAGATATAAGGGAATTTTGAAGTCAATCGTGGTGGGAATCTGAACTCACACGTACCATATGGGTGCACCATACGATATCCGTTTTTTTCTCAGAAAATATATTTTTTATAATAAAATGAATACCCCAGTTAGTCTTAGAATGTGATTTACTACTAAATGAAACCATTTGTTTGTTTATAAACGAGATATTTATTCAGATTTTCAGTAAAATTTGAAATTAGCGTATATGTGTTACATGGGCGCACTTTACAAAAACTCAATTTTCTCGTGAAATATATTTTTTATAATGAAACCAAATCCACAGTAAGTCTAGAAATGTGATTTACTACTAAATTGTATCATTTTTTTGCATACATATTGGGTATTTTGTAAGATATAAGGGAATTTTGAAGTCAATCGTGGTGGGAATCTGAAGTCACACGTACCATATGGGCGCACCATACGATATCCCTTTTTTCTCAGAAAATATATTTTTTATAATAAAATGAATACCACAGTTAGTCTTAGAATGTGATTTACTACTAAATGAAACCATTTGTTTGTTTATAAACTAGATATTTATTCAGATTTTCAGTAAAATTTGAAATTAGCGTATATGTGTTACATGGGCGCACTTTACAAAAACTCAATTTTCTCGTGAAATATATTTTTTATAAAGAAACCAAATCCACAGTAAGTCTAGAAATGTGATTTACTACTAAATTGTATCATTTTTTTGCATACATATTGTGTATTTTGTAAGATATAAGGGAATTTTGAAGTCAATCGTGGTGGGAATCTGAAGTCACACGTACCATATGGGCGCACCATACGATATCCCTTTTTTCTCAGAAAATATATTTTTTATAATAAAATGAATACCACAGTTAGTCTTAGAATGTGATTTACTACTAAATGAAACCATTTGTTTGTTTATAAACGAGATATTTATTCAGATTTTCAGTAAAATTTGAAATTAGCGTATATGTGTTACATGGGCGCACTTTACAAAAACTCAATTTTCTCGTGAAATATATTTTTTATAATGAAACCAAATCCACAGTAAGTCTAGAAATGTGATTTACTACTAAACTGTATCATTTTTATATATATATATTAGGTATTTTGTAAGATATAAGGGAATTTTGAAGTCAATCGTGGGGGGAATCTGAAGTCGAACGTACCATATAAGCGCATCATACGAAATCCCTTTTCTCTACTAAAATATATTTTTTGTAATAAAATGAATACCACTGTTATTCTTACAATGTGATATAGCACAAAAAGAAACCATTTGTTTGTTTATACGTCAGATATTTATGCAGATTTTAAGAACAACTTTAAATTATTTTATTCGGGAAATGAGGATCACTTGTGTTACATTGGCGCACTATAAAATACTCCTTTTTCTTTAAAAATATATTTTTTATAATAAACCAATACAACAGTTAGTCTAAAGATGTGATTTAATTCTAAATTGTGTCATTTTTTTGTATACATACTGGGCATTTTTTAAGATATAAGGGAATTTTGAAATCATTCTTAGTGGGAATCTGAAGTTACACGTCCCATATTGGCACATCATACGAAATCCCTTTTTTCTATTAAAATATATTTTTTGTAATAAGATGAGTACTACAGTTAGTCTTAGAAAATGATTTAGTTTCAAATGAAACCATTTGTTTGTCCATATATTGAAAATTTATGCAGATTTTAAGTAAAATATGAAATTATTGTATTCGGGGAAAGGGGATCACTTGTATTACATGGGCGCACTATAGAGAGAAACACTAATTTTTCTCGTAAAATAGTGTTTCTCTCTATAGTGCGTAGATATTAGATTATAGATTGTAGATAAAAGATGCTATAATAAAACCAATAGCATCTTTTATCTAAAAATTTGATTTACTACTAAATTTTGTCATTTATTTGTATGCATACTAGGTATTTTCTAAGATTTAAGGGAATTTTGAAGTCAATGTTAGCGAGATAATGAAGTCACGTACCATTAGGGCACACCATACGAAATCCCTTTTTTCACATAAAATATATTTTTTATAATAAAATGAATACCACTGTTAGTATTACAATGTGATTTAGTATAAAATGAAACCATTTGTTTGTCCATTTACCCGAAATTTATGCATATTTTAAGTAAAATTTGAAATTATTTTATTCGGGAAAAGGGGATCACTTTTGTTACACGGGCGCAATATAGTGAAACTCATTTTTCTCGCAAAATATATATTTCATAATACAACCAATACCAAAGATTGTTTACATGTTGATATACTGCTAAATAGAGTCATTTACTTGTATACATTCTGGGCTTTTTTAAGATATAAGGGAATTTTGAAGTCAATCTTAGTGGGAATCTGAAGTCACACGTACCATATAGGCGCACCATACGAAATCCGTTTTTTCTCATAACATATATTTTTTGTAATAAAATGAATACCACAATTTGTCTTAGAAAGTGGATTAGTTCTATATGAAATAATTTTTTTGTCCATATAGTGGAAATTAATACAGAATTTAAGTAAAATTTGAAATTATATTGTATTTGGGAAAAGGGGATCATTTGTGTTACATAGGCGCATAAAGAAAAAACTTATTTTCCTCGTAAAATTTATTTTTTACAATAAAAAAAGTACCACAGTTTGTTTACAAATTTGTTTTCCTACTAACTTGTGTCATTTATTTCTATACAAAAGGGCATATTTTAAAATATAAGGGAATTTTGAAGTCAATCTTAGTGGGAATCTGAAGTCACACGTACCATATGGGCGCGCCATACGAAATCCCTTTTTTCTCATAAAATATATTTTGTGTAATAAAATGAATACCACTGTTATTCTTAGAATGTGATTTAGTACAAAATGAAACTATTTGTTTGTCCATATACCGTATATTTATTATACCGTATATATTAAAATAAGTAAAATTTGAAATATTTGTAATCGGGAAAAGGGGATCACTTCTGTTACATGGGCACACAAGAGAAAAACTCTTTTTTCTTCTAAAATGTATTTTTTATAATAAAAACAATACCACAGTTAGTCTAGTAATGTGATTTACTACTAATATGATTCATTTATTTGTATACATACTTTGCATTTCTCGGATTTTAGAAAATTTATAAATGGGATCTTAAATATTAATACCTCAAAATGTTCGCAACAGTCTCCTCTAAAAGATTATTTTAGCACCAGATATTTATAGTCAGCTACAATGTCCTAATCAGCCCCCTCCCCTTTTTAAGAATTCAAATTTTTGTAACTTTTGGTTGGATATTAGAAAATTGATAAGTGCTACAACTTAAACGATGGGATGTTAAATATTAAAGCATCAAAATGTTTTCAACAGTCTCCTTTACAATATTCAGTTTGTATCCAGACTTTGAGAGTCACTTGAAATTTCCTAATCAACCCCCCCCCCTTTATAGAAATCAAATTTTTAAGTATTTTCGGTCAAATTTTAGAAATATGAGGAGTTTTGCGACTCCAACCATGGGTACTTAAATATTAATACACCAAAATGTTAAATATTAATACACCACAACTGTCTCCTCTACAGGATTCACTTTTTTCCCAGACATCTCTAGTATCCTAAAATGTCCTAATCTCCCCCCCCTTTTTTACAGAATTCAAATTTTTCAGTCTTTTTGGTAGGATTTTAGATAATTGAAGACTGATACGACTCTATCCATGGTATCTTAAATATTAATACGAAAACATTTTCGCAAAAGTTTCCTCTCTGAGATTCAAATTGATTCCAGACATTTCTAGCTATGTAAAATGACCTAATCAGCCCCCTCCCACTTTTTTAAGATTTCAAATTTTTGTGTCTTTGTGGTCGGAAATTAGAAAATTGAGGAGTGCACCGACTCCAACAATATCATCTTAAATATTAATACATCAAAATGTTTGCAACAGTCTCCTATTCGAGATTCAGTTTGGCTCAAGACGTTCCTAGCAATCTAAAATGTCTTAACCCCAATAATCTCTAAATGGTTAAAATTTTGTTTCTTTTCGGATTTTAGGTAATTGAGGAGTGTTATGATTCCAACCATGGGATATTAAATATTAATACATCAAAATGTCTGCAATAAACTCCTCTACAAGATTCAGTTTGGTGTCAAACATTTCTTTACACTTAAAATGTCCTAATCACCACCATATAAAAATCATTTTTGTGTCTTTCTGATTGTATTTTAAAACATTGCGGAGTGTTATGACTCCTACCATGGGATCTAATATATTAATACATCAATGTGTTCGCAACAAGTCTCCTCTACAAGATATAGTTTGGTTTCAGACAAATCTAGCCTCCTAAAATGGCCTAATCATGCCCCCCTCCTTTTAAAAATTCATTTTTTTGTTCTTTTTGATCGAATTTTAGAAAAATGAGAAGTGTTATTTCTCCAACCATGGGTTCTTAAATATTAATACACAAAAATTTTCCCAACAGTCTAATCTACAAGTTCCACTTTTGTTCCTGATATTTCTTGGCACCTAAAATGTCCTAATCGCCCCCCCCCAACCTTTTAAAAAGTCATTTTTGTTTTCTTTTTGGTCGGATTTTAGAAAATTGAGAAGTCTTACGATTCCAACCATAGCATCTTAAATATTAATAAATCAAAATTTTCGCAACAGTAGCAAGATTCAGTTTGGTTCAAGACATTTCTAGTCGTCTAAAATGTAATAATTCAACCAACTTTAAAGTCTTCAACTTTTGTTTTTTTATCGGATTTCAGGAAATTGAGGAGTGCTATGATTCCAACCATGGTATCTCAATTACTATTACATCATAATGTTTACAACAGTCTGCTCTACAACATTCAGTTTGGATTCAGACATTTCTTGACACCTTAAATGTCCTAATCAACCCCCTTATAAAAATTCAATTTTGTGTCTTTTTGGTCGGATTTTAGAAAATTTAGGAGTGTTGACTCCAACCATGGAATCTGAAATATTAATACATCAAAATGTTCGCAATAGTCTTCTCTACAATATTCACTTTAGTTCCAGACATCTCTAGTCTATTAAATTGACCCCCCCCCCTTTTCAAGAATTAAAATTTGTCTTTTTGTTTGGACTTATTAAAATTGAGGAGTGATACAACTCTAACCATGGGATGTTAATTATTAATAGATCAAAATGTTTGCAACAATCACCCCTAAAACATTCAGTTTGGTTCCAGATATCTCTAGTCTTCTAAAATGTCCTAATTATTCCCCATTTTTAAGAATTCAAATTTTTGTGTCTTTTTTGTCAGATTTTAGAAAATTGAGGAGTGCTACGACTCCAACCATAGAAACTTAAATATTAATAAATCAAAATATTTGCAAAAGTCTCATCTTCAAAATTCAGTTTGGTTCAAGTCATTTCCATCATCTAAAATGTAATAATAACTTTCCTCTTTAAAGTATTAAACTTTTGTTTTTTTATAGGAATTTATGAAATTAAGGATTGTTATAATTCCAACCATGGTATCTCAAATAAAAATAAATCAAAATGTTTGCAATAGTCTACTCAACAAGATTCAATTTGAATCCAGACATTTCGTGTCACCAATATTTCCAAATCACCCCCTATAAAAAGTCAAAATTGTATCTTTTTTATTTTATTTTAAAACACTGAGGAATGTTATGACTCCAACCATGGGATCATAAATATTAATGCATCAAAATATTCGCAACATTCTCCACTACATGATTCAGTTTGGTTCAAGATATTTCTACTTCTCTAAAATGTCCTAATTAGCTCCCCTTTTTTAAGAATTCAAATTTTTCCAATTTTGTGGATTGATTTTAGATAACTGAGGAGCATTACGACTCCAACAATGGGATCTTAAACATTAACGCATTAAAATATTCACAAAAGTGTCCTCTATTAGATTCAGTTTGTTTCCAGACATCTCTGGTCTTCTAAAATGTCCTAATTAATCCCCCTTTTTTAAGAATTCAAATTTTTGTGCCTTTTTAATTTGATTTTAGAAAATTGAGAAGAGCTACGACTCTAACCATAGGATCTTAAATATAAAAATATTAAAATGTTTGAAGAGGTCTGCTCTATAAGATTCAGTTTGATTCAAGACATTTCTAGCCTCTAAAATGTTTTAATATTCCCCCCTCTTTAAGAGTAAAAAACTTTTGTTTTTTAGAAATTGAGCATTGTTCTGATTTCAACCTTGGAACTTAAACATTAGTACAACAAAATGTTCGCAGTCTACTCTAAAAGATTCAATTTAGTTCCAGATATCTCTAGGCTTCTAAAATGCCCTAATCAGCCCCCCCCCCTTTTTTTTTAAGAATTCAAATTTTTATGTCTTTTTGGTCCCATTTTAGAAAGTTGAAACTACGACTCAAAACATGGGATGTTAAATATTAATACATCAAAATGTTTGCAACAATCTCCTCTATAAGATTCAGTTTGGATCCAGAGTTTTAGTGCCATTTAAAATTTTATAATCAACCACCCCCCCCCTCTATAGAAGTGAAATTTCTATGTCTTTTCTTTCAAATTTTAGAAAAATGAGGAATGTTGCGAATCCAACCATGGGATCTCAAATATTAATACATTTAAATGTTCGCAACTGTCTCCTCTACAAAATTCGGTTTGGTTCAAGACACTCTTCTAGCCATCTAAAATGTCCTAATAACCCTCCCCTCTTTAAAGTAATAAACTTTTGTTTTTTTAATCGGATTTTTGGAAATTGAAGAGTTTTCTGATTCAAACCATGGGATCTTAAATATTCATACATCAAAATGTTTGCAATTGTCTCCTCTTCAGGATTTAGTTTGGTTAGAGACATTTCTTGACACCTAAAATGTCCATATCAACACCCCCTATTTAAAGAATTCAAATTTTTTAGTCATTTTTGTTGGATTTTTAATAATTGAGGAGTGATACAACTCCATGCATGGGAGCTTAAATATTAATGCATCAACAATTTCGCAACAGTCTCCTCTACAAGGTTCAATTTGGTGCCAGACATCTCTAGTCTCCTAAAATGTACTAATTACATTACCCCATTTAAAGAATTCAAATTTTTCTTTGATTTTGGTTGGATCTTAGATGATTGAGGAGTGCAACGACTCCAACCATGGAATCTTAAATAGTAATGCATCAAAATATTCGCATAAGTGTCTTCTTTAAGATTCAATTTGGTGCCAGACATTTCTAGACTTCTAAAGTGTCCTAATCAGACCTCCCACCCTTTTTTAAGAATTAAAATTTTTGTGTTTTGCGTTTGGATTTCAGAAAAATGAGGAGTGCAACGACTCATACCATGGTATCTTAAATATTAATACATCAAAATTTTTTTTACAGTCTCATCTACAAGATTCAGTTTGGTTCCGGACATCTCTAGTCTTCTAAAATGTCCTAATTAGACCCCCCCCCTTTATTTTTAAGAATACAAATTTTTGTGTCTTTTTGGTCAAATTTTAGAAAATTGAGGACTGCACCGACTCCTCTCATAGGATCTTATATATAAATACAAGAAAATATGTTTTCAACAGTCTCCTCTACAAGATTCAGTTTGATCCCAGACATCTATAGTCTCCTAAATTGTCCTAACAACCACCAGCCCCCCCTTTTTAAATAATTCAAATTTTCGGTCGTTTTTGTTGGATTTTTTATAATTGAGGAGTGATACGACTCCAAGCATGAGAGCTTAAATATTAATAAATCAAAATATTCGCAACAATCTACTCTACAAGGTTAACTCTCGTGCTAGACATCTCTGCTCTTCTAAAATCTCCTAATTACCACAACCCATTTAAAGAATTCAAATATTTCTGTGTTTTTGGTTGGATGATTAGGACACCGAAAATGTCCTAACTATCCAACCAAAAACACAGAAATATTTGGACACCGAAAATGTCCTAATCACCCACCCCCTATAAAAATCAATTTTGTGTCTTTCGGATTGTATTTTAAAAAGTTGAAGAGTGTTATGACTGCAACCATGTGATCTTAAATATTAAATCATCAAAATGTTCGCAACATTCTCCTCTACAAGATTCAGTTTGTTCAAGACATTTCTAGCCTCACAAATGTCCTAGTTAGCTTCCCTTTTTTAAGAATTCAAATTTTTCGGTCTTTTTGGTTGGATTTCAGATAATAAAGTATTATGACTCCAACCATGGGATCATAAATATAAATACATCAAAATGTTCACAAAAGTCACCTCTATTAGAATCTGTTTGGTTCCAGACATCTCTAATCTTCAAAATTTCCTAATCAGTCCCCTTTTTTAAGAATTCAAATTTTTCTGTCTTTTTGGTCGGATTTTAGAAAATTGAGAAGAGCTACTACACCAACCATGGGATCTTAAATATTAATATATCAAACTGTTCCCAAAAGTTTGCTCTACAAGATTCAGTTTAATTAAGGACATTGTTAATCGCTAAAATTTGATAATATCCCCATCCCCTCTTTAAAGTAAAAGATTTTTTGTTTTTTATCGGCAATTTTGAAATTGAGGAGTATTCTTATACCAACCATGGGATCTTAAATATTTGTACATCGAAATGTTCGCAAAATCTCCTCTAAAAGATTCAATTTGGTTCCAGACATCTCTAGTATTCTAAAATGTATTTTAGCCCTACGCTCTTTTTTTTAAGAATTCATATTTTTGTGTTTTTTGGTCGGATTTCAGAAAAATAAAGAGTGCAACGATTCCAACCATGGTATCTTAAATAGTAATGCATCAAAATGTTCGCATAAGTGTCCTCTACAAGATTCAGTCTGGTTCCAGACATCTCTAGTCTCCTAAAATGTCCTAATAACCACCCCCCCCCCTTTTTAAAGAATTCAAATTTTCGGTCGTTTTTGTTGGATTTTTAATAATTGAAGTGTGATACGATTCCAAGCATGAGAGCTTAAATATTAATACATAAATATATTCGCAACAATCTACTCTAAAAGGTTCAGTTTGGATCCAGATATTAACTTTCACAAATAATGTCCAAAGGACTCCCGTTTAAAAATTCAAAATTGTATATATATTATTGTATTTTAAACATTGAGGAATGTTAACACTCAAACCATGGCATGTTAAATATATATGCATCAAAATGTTTGCAATAGTCTCCTGTGCAAGATTCAGTTTAGTCCCAGACATCTCTTGTCTCCTAAAATGTCCTAATCACCACCACCCTTTTTAAATTAATCAAAATTTTCGATCTTTTTGGTTTGTGTTTAGATAATTGAGGAGTGATACGACTCCAACCATGGGATCTTAAATGTTAATAAATCAAAATGTTAACAACAGTGTCTTATAGAAGATTCAGTTTGATCTCTAGTCTTCTAAAATGTCCTAATCATCCCAACCTTTTAAGAATTCAAATTTTTGTGTGTTTTTGGTCGGATTTAAAAAAAAATAGGATTACTAAGACTCCAACCATTGGATCTTAAATATTAATGCATAAAAATATTCGCAACAGTCTCCTCTACAAGATGTATTTTGAATCCAGAAATTTCCAGGCACCAATAATGTCCAAATCACCCCCCTTAAAAAATTCAAAATTGTATCTTTTTTATTTTATTTTGAAACATTGAGGAGTGTTATGACTCCAACCATGGGATCTTAAATATTAATACATCAAAATGTTAACAACAGTCTCTTATAGAAGATTCAGTTTGGTTCCAGACGTCTCTAGTCTTCAAAATTGTCCTGATCATCCCCCCTCTTTTAAGAATTCAAAATTTTGTGTCTTTTTGGTCGGATTTTAAAAAAATGAGGAATGCTAAGACCCAACCATGGGATCTTAAATATTAATACATCAAAATATTCGCGTTTATCTCCTCTACAAAATTAGGTTTGTCTCCAGAAATTTCTAGCAGCATAAAATGTCCTAATCAACAGCCCCACCTTTTTTTTTTAAAGAAATTAATTTTTTTAATCTTTTTGTTCGAATTTTAGAAAATTGAGGAGTGTTATTATTCAACCATGCCATCTTAAATATTAATACATCAAAATGTTCGCAACAGTTTATTCTACAAGATTCAGTTTGGTTCAAGACATTCCTAGACCTCTAAATTGTCCTAAATCCCCTCTCACAAAAGTATTTAAGTTTTGTTTCTTATCGGGTTTTAGGAAATTTGGGAGTGTTATGATGGAGAGTTAGTGTGTGCTATGATGGATATTTTAGGAGTGTTCCAACCATGGGATCTTAAATATTTTGATAACAAAATGTTTTTAATAGTCAGCTCTACAAGATTCTATTTCATTCAAGACATTTCATGTCACTAAAATGTCCTAATTAACTCCCCATTTTTAAGCATTTAAATTTTTGTGTCTTTTTCGTCAGATTTTAGAAAATTAAGGACTGATACGATTACAACCATGGGATATTAAATATTAATAAATGAAAATGTTCGCAACAGTCTCTTTTACAAGAATCGGTTTGGTTCAAGTCACTCATGGCGATCTAAAATGTAATATTAACCCCTCCCCCTCTTTAAAGTATTAAACTTTTGTTTTTTTATCAGAATTTAGGAAATTGAGGAGTGTTATGGTTACAGCCTTGGGACCTCAAATATTGATACATCAAAATCTTTGCAATTGTCTCCTCAAAAGGCTCAGTTTGGATCCAAGAATTACCTGTAAACAATATTGTCCAAATAACCCCCCCCCCTATAAAAAGTCAAAATTGTATCTTTTTTATTTTATTTTAAATCATTGAGGAGTTTTATGACTCCAACCATGGTATCCTAAATATTAATACATCAAATTGTTCGCAACAATCTCCTCTACAAGATTCAGTTTAGAGCCGGACATCTAATGTCGCCTAAAATGTCCTAATCTACCCCACCAATTTTAAAGAATTCAAATTTTTCGCTCTTTCTTTTGTTGGATTTTAGAAAATTGAGGATTGATACTCCAACCATAGGATCTTAAATATAAATGCATCAAAATGTTCACAAAAGTCTCTTCTATTAGAATCTGTTTGGTTCCAGACATCTCTAGTCTTCTAAAATGTCCTAATCAGCCCCCTTTTTTAAGAATTCAAATTTTTGGGTCTTTTTGGTCGGATTTTAGAAATTTGAGAATAGCTACGACTCCAACCATAGGGTCCTAAATATTGATATATCAAAATGTTCCCAAAAGTCTGCTCTAGAACATTCAATTTAATTAAAGACATTGTTAGTCTCTAAAATTTCCTAATAACCCCCCCCCCTTTAAATTTGTAATCTTTTGCTTTTTTACCGGATTTTAGGAAATTGAGAGGTGTTATGATTCCAACCAAGGGATCTTAAATATTAATACATCAAAGTGTTTGCAACAGTTTCCACCAAAAGATTCACAATGTATCCAGACATCTCTAGTCTTCTAAAATGTCCTAATCAGCCCCGCGTTTGGAAAGAATTCAAATTTTCTGTCTTTTTGGTTGGATGTTAGAAAATTGAGAAGTGCTACGACTCAAACCATGGGATCTTAAATATTAATACTGCAAAATGTTTGCATGAGTCTCCTATGTAAACTTCAGTTTGGTTCCAGACATTTTCAGTCTTCTAAAATGTCCGGATTAGCCAACCCACTTTTAAGAATTCAAATTTTTGTGTGTTTTCGTTCAAATTTTAGAAAAATGAGGATTGTTGCGACACCTATCATAGATTCTTAAATATAAATACATCAAAATGTTCACAACAGCCTCCTCTACAACATTCAGTTTGGTACTAGACAATTCTTGACACCGGAAATGTCCTAATCATACCCCATTAAAAATCAATTTTGTGTATTTTTGATTGTATTTTAAAAAATTGAGGAGTGTTATGACTCCAACCATGGGATTTTAAAAATTAATACATCAAAATGTTCGACACGTTCTCCTCTACAAGACTCAGTTTGTTTCAAGACATTTCTCGTCTCTAAAATGTCCTAATAACCACCCCCCCCCCTCTTTAAAATAAACATTTTTTGGTTTTTTCTAATTTTTTGAAATTTGTTTTGTTTTGATTCAAACCTAGGGATCTCAGACATTAGTACATCAAAATGTTCGCAAAAATCTCCTCTAAAAGATTCAATTTGGCTCCAGACATATCTTGTCTTCTAAAATATCCTAATTAGCTCCCCACCCATTTTTAAGAATTCGAATTTTTGTGTCGTTTTGGTCGGATTTTAGAAAAATGGAGAGTGCTACGACTCCTATCATGGACTCTTAAATATTAATACATAAAAATGTTCATAACAGTCTCCTCTACAAGATTCAGTTTGGATACAGACATTTCCTGTCACCAATAATGTCCAAATCACCCCCCTTTAAAATGTCAAAATTGTATCTTTTTTATTGAATTTTATACATTGAGGAATGCTACAACTCAAACCATGAGATGTTAAATATTTATGCATCAAAATGTTTGCAACAGTCTCCTCTAAGAGATTCAGTTTTGTTCCATACAATTCTGGTCACTTAAAAGGTCCTAATGACCCGCCACCTTTAAAGAAGTCAAATTTTTATGTACTTTTGGTAGTATTTTAGAAAATATAGGAGTGTTACGACTACAACCATGGGATCATAAATATTAATACATCGAAATATTTGCAAGTCTGTACAACAAGATTCACTTTGGTTCCAGACATCTCTAGTCTCCTAAATTGTCCTAAATACCCCACACCACCCCACTTTTGAAGAATTCAAATTTTTGTGTCTTTTTGGTCAGGTTTAAGAAAATTGAGGTGTCCTGCGACTCCAACCATGTGATCTTAAATATTAATACGTCAAAATGTTCGCAACAGTCTGCTCTACAAGTTCAAATTTCGTTCCAGACATTTGTAGTTTCTAAAATGTCCTAATCCACCCCCACCCCCCTTTTTATAAGAATTCAAATTTTTGTGTCTTTTTGTTCGAATTTTAGAAAATTCAGAAAAGCTACAACTCCAACCATAGAATCATAAATATTAATACATCAAAATGTTTGCAAAAGTGTCCTCTACCAGATTCAGTTTTGCTCTAGTCATTTCAAGATGCCTAAAATGTCCTAATACCCCCCTTTTAAAAAAATCAATTTTTTAATCTTTTTTGTTCGAATTTTAGAAATATGAGAAGTTTTATGATCCACGCATGCCATATTAAATATTAATACATCAAAATGTTCGCAACAGTCTGTTCTACAAGATTTTGTTTGGTTCAAGACATTTCTAGACTTATTAAATATCCTAAACCCCCCCCCCTCTTTAAATATTTAACTTTTGTTTCTTATCGGATTTAAGGAAATTTAGGAGTGTTATGATTTCAACCACGGGATCTCAAATATCAATAAATCAAGATGTTTCCAATAGTCTCCTCTACAAGATTCAATTTGGATCCAGACATTTCTGTCACCAATAATGTCTAAATCACCACCCTATAAAAAGTCAAAATTTTATTTTTTTATTGTATTTTACAACATTGAGGAGCGCTACAACTCAAACAATGGGATGTTAAATATTTATACTTCAAAATGTTTGCAACAGTCTCTTCTGCAAGATTCTGTTTGAACCCAGATATATCTATTATCCTAAATTGCCCAAATCACCACCACAACTTTTAAAAAATTCAAATTTCTGTGTCTTTTCGGATGAATTTTAGATAATTGAGGAGTGATGCGACTCCAACCATGGGATCTTACATATTAATACATCAGAATGTTCGCAATCAGTCTACTGTACAAGTTTCAATTTGGTTCTAGACATCTCTTGCTTCTAAATTGTCCTAATCAGCCCCCTCCTTTATACAAGAATTCAAATTTCTGTGTCTTTTAGGATGAATTTTAGATAATTGAGGAGTGATGCGACTCCAACCATGGGATCTTACATACTAATACATCAGATTGTTCGCAATCAACTGTACAAGTTTCAATTTGGTTCTAGACATCTCTAACTTCTAAAATGTCTTAATCAGCCCCGCCCTCCTTTATAAGAATTCAAATTTTTGTGTCTTTTCTGTCGGATTTTAGAAATCTTACAAAACTACGACTCCAACCATAGGATTTTAAATACTAATACACCAAAATGTCCTCTACAAGATTCAGTTTGCTTCAAGACATTTCTAGCCATCTAAACTCTAATAACCCCTTAGAAGCCTAATAACCCCTTATTTAAAGTAATAAACTTTTGTTTTTTATACCGGATTTTAGGAAATTGAGGATTATTTTGATTCCAACCATGAACCTTAAATATTAATATAACCAAATATTTATAATAGACTCCTCTATAGGATTCAGTTTGGTTCCAGACATTTCTTGACAAATAAAATGTCCTAATCATCTCCCCCTCATTTTAAGAATTTAAATTTGCTTTTTTTTGTTTGAACTCATGAAAATTGAGGAGTGATACAACTCTAACCATGGGATAATAAATATTAATTGATCAAAATAATCGCAAGAGTCCCCTCTAAAATATACAGTTTGGTTCCAGATATTTCTAGTCTTCTAAAATATCCTAATTAACACCCCCCCCCACTTTTAAGAATGTAAATTTTTGTGTCTTTTTCTTCGTTTTCAGAAAATTGAGGAGTGCTACGACTCCAACCATGGGATCTGAAATATTAATAAATCAAAATGTTCGCAACAGCCTCCCCTACAAGATTCAGTTTAGTTCAAGTCCTTTCTAGCTATCTAAAATGTAATAATAACCCCCTCTCTTGAAAGTATTAATATTTTGTTTTTTTCTTGGAATTTAGGAAATTGAGGAGTGTTATGATTCCACCCATGGGATCTTAAATATTAGTACATTAAAATGTTCGCATGAGTCTCCTATACAAGATTCAGTTTGGTTCCAGATATTTTCCGTCTTCTAAAATGTCCCAATCAGACAACCCCCTTTTAAGAATTCAAATTTTTGTGTCTTTTCGTTCAAATTTTAAAAAATGTGGATTGTTGAGACTCCTACCATAGGATCTTAAATATAAATACATAAAAATGTTAGCAACAGTCTCCTCTACACCATTCATTTTGGTGCCAGACATTTCTTGACACCAAAAATGTACTTATCACCCCCTATAAAAATCAATTTTGTGTCTTTTTGATTGCATTTTTTAAAAATTGAGGATTCTTTGTTTCAAGAAATTTCTAAACTTCTAAAATGTCCTAACCCCCCCCCTTTCTAAAGTATTTAGCTTTTGTTTCATATCGGATTTAAGGAAATTTAGGTGTGTTATGATTCCAACCACGGGATCTCAAATATAAATACATCAAAATGTTTGCAATAGTCCCCTCTACAAAATTCAGTTTGTATCCAGACATTTTTGTCAACAATAATGTCCACATCACCCTCCTATAAAAAGTCAATATTGTATTTTTTTATAGTACTTTAAAGCATTCAGGAGCGCTACAATTCAAACAATGGGATGTTAACTATTTATGCATCAAAATATTCGCAACAGTCTCCTCTACAACATTCGCTTTTGTGCCAGACAATTCTTGACACCGAGAACGTCCTAATCGCCCCCCTATAAAAAACAATTTTGTGTCTTTTTGATTGTATTTTATAAAATTGAGGAGTGGTATGACTCCATCCATGGGATCTTAAATATTAATACATCAAAATATTCGCAACATTCTCCTATAGAAGATTCAGTTTAACCCTAGACATTTCTAGACACCTAAAATGTCCTAATCCCTTTTAAGAATTCAAATTTTTGTGTCTTTTTGGTCAGATTTTAGAAAATTGATGAGTGCTAGAAAATTGATGAGTCCAACCAAGGGATCTTAAATATTAATACTTCAAAGTGTTTGCAACAGTCTCCACCAAAAGATTCACAATGTATCCAGACATCTCTAGTCTTCTAAAATGTCCTAATCAGCCCCCCCTTTGGAAAGAATTCAAATTTTCTGTCTTTTTGGTTGGATTTTAGAAAATTGAGGAGTACTACGACTCAAACCATGGGATCTTAAATATTAATACTTCAAAATGTTCGCATGAGTCTCCTATGTAAGTTTCAGTTTGGTTCCAGACATTTTCAGTTTTCTAAAATGTCCCGATTAGCCAACCCACTTTTAAGAATTCAAATTTTTGTGTCTCTTCGTTGCGACACCTACCATAGAATCTTAAATATAAATACATCAAAATGTTCAAAACAGTCTCGTCTACAACATTCAGTTTGGTGCTAAACAATTCTTGACACCGAAAATGTCCTAATCATCCCCCGTTAAAAATCAATTTTGTGTATTTTTGATTGTATTTTAAAAAATTGATGAGTGTTATGACTCCAACCATGGGATCTTAAAAATTAATACATCAAAATGTTCGTCAAAATCATTCTCCTCTACAAGATTCAGTTTGGTTCAAGACATTTCTAGCCTTCTTTTAGATTTTAAAGTAAACATTTTTTGGTTTTTTTTCGGATTTTTTGAAACTGAGTATTGTTTTGATTCAAACTTAGGGATCTTAAATATTAGTACATCAAAATGTTCGCAAATATCTCCTCTAAAAGATTCAATTTGGCTCCAGACATCTCTTGTCTTCTAAAATGTCCTAATCAGCTCCCTGCCCATTTGTAAGAATTCGAATTTTTGTGTCTTTTTGGTCGGATTTTATAAAAATGTGGAGTGCTACGACTCCTATTATGGGATCTTAAATATTAATACATAAAAATGTTCATAACAGTCTCCTCTACAAGATTCAGTTTGGATACAGACATTTCCTGTCACCAATAATGTCCAAATCACCCCCCTATAAAATGTCAAATTTGTATCTTTTTTATTGAATTTTATACATTGAGGAATGCTACAACTCACACCATGGGATGTTAAATATTTATGCATCAAAATGTTTGCAACAGTCTCCTCTAAGAGATTCAGTATGATTCCATACAATTCTGGTCACTTAAAAGGTCCTAATGACCCGCCACCTTTAAAGAAGTCAAATTTTTATGTACTTTTGGTAGTATTTTAGAAAATATAGGAGTGTTACGACTACAACCATGGGATCATAAATATTAATACATCGAAATATTTGCAAGTCTGTACAACAAGATTCACTTTGGTTCCAGACATACCAGACCCACTTTTAAGAATTCAAATTTTTGTGTTCAAATTTTAGAAAAATGAGGATTGTTGTGACACCTACCATAGAATCTTAAATATAAATACATCAAAATGTTCGCAACAGTCTCCTCTACAACATTCAGTTTGGTGCTAGACAATTCTTGACACCGAAAATGTCCTAATCATACCCCGTTAAAAATCAATTTTGTATATTTTTGATTGTATTTTAAAAAATTGAGGAGTGTTATGACTCCAACCATGGGATCTTAAAAATTAATACATCAAAATGTTCGACACTTTCTCCTCTACAAGACTCAGTTTGTTTCAAGACATTTCTAGTCTCTAAAGTGTCATAATAATCCCCTCCCCCTCTTTAAAGTAAACATTTTTTGGTTTTTTTCGGATTTTTTGAAATTGAGGATTTTTTTATTCAAACCTAGGGATATTAAATATTAGTACATCAAAATGTTCGCAAAAATCTCCTCTAAAAGATTCAATTTGGCTCCAGACATATCTTGTCTTCTAAAATGTCCTAATCAGCTCCCCGCCCATTTTTAGGAATTTAAATATTTGTGTCTTTTTGGACGGATTTTATAGAAAAATGTGGAGTGCTACGACTCCTATCATGGGATCTTAAGAGAATAACTTGGTATCGGATCTCTTTCTTTCTCTTGGATCTCAGATTTGTCTATGAATCCCAAAGAGAAAATTGATGCAACTATTTCTTTTTTGAAACAAATTAGTAGATTTTAATTTTTTTCTCGTCTTTGTATTTCCAAGCTGCCTGATTTTCCCTTCATTTGTCAATCAAACGCCGTGCTTATCTTTTTGTTTTCATTGTTATTTTACTTTTTTCAAAATCCTCAATCCATCAATTTTCGTTTAAGTTTCAAATAAAAACTCAATCTTACTTAAGGCGAACTTTAAGCCTATGAGCATAAAGCTCCAAAACAGTTTTTTGTCGTAACCTAACCTAGCCTAATTATTGCAAACCAAACGATTATAATTCAATTTATTTAGAATTATTTGCGATTTAGAATTCTGAAGTTTGTTCTTTCTGATTTTATTTTGTGTGGACACCTTGACACTACACACTATCATTATTCTACTTAAAATGAATAACATAAATATGTGAGCATAATTTTTTAATTTTTAAGCAATAACTTCAGCTTCAATAATTTTTATACATAATTTATTGAAATATATTGTAATTAAATTTAGTAAAAAATTTTTCATTGAAAAGAAATATTTTTTGATTTTTAGTAATCCTATTTTGTTAATTTTTTAATTAACAACTAAAAATTATTTATTCCCCAATTCTTTCAAGATAATTTGTAATTTAATTTCCTATTATAATATGAAATATCTATTTCGGTTACTCTTTAAATAAAATGTTAAATTATTCTAATCTATTGTAATTTAAAAATTTTCAGTAAATTTATACGATTTAAGTAAATTTTTCGAATGTTCTCTAGAAGAATATTCAATTATTATTTAAATATTTGAATATAAAATTTACAAATTTATGTTTTACATGTTTAAATATTTTATATTTCTTATTTGTTTTCTGAAATATTAATCGGTTTTGTTAGATGTTGAAATTAAATAACATATTTAAAAAGGAGCAAAAATCAAATATCATCCTCATGGTAATCCAATTTTCTTGGCTATTTTTAGAAAAATGCGAAAAAAAGTTGTATAATTTTTCTGCTTTTTATACTATTTTGAAAATTTTTGTTCTAATTTATTCTATTTTTTCGTAACATGTGGATACATTTTCTGAACCAAATGGAAAAGAAAATACTCAGTGGATTTCTTTATTTTTCTTCTTATTTAAACTTATTTTTATTATTTGTCACCGTTCCCATAATTTTAAATTTAGGCAAGGAAAATTATGTCTTGGAAATCGCATTTCATTATTTACCATCAGTTATTATTTTTAGAAAATAATCTCAAAAAAATTAAAACTATATCAATTTTCTATAACGTCTACAATATTTTTTGGCATAGTTTTTATTTCCAGTAATTTTATTACCAAAAAGATTTCATAAAAAATAAAAGGAATATTTGCAGGTAAATTTTAAAATATTAGAATTATTAAAAAAAATTAATAATAATAAAATAGTATAATGTTTTGAGACATTAATGTAAGTAATATTAAGTCATATTAAAACCTCAGAAATAAAGTACACTTTTTTCAGATTAGAAGCAAAAATTATTAAAAAATATTTTTTATATTATCAATTAAATTTGGCGGTACACACACACGTAAAGTGAAATACGGCATTTTTTCAGTTATAGTGCTTTGTATGAATATAACAAAAAATACGTACATTTGTTCTTATTAGGCGAAATTTGTTATATATATATTATATAATTGATAATAATACATATAAATGTATTGTTACGAAACAAACTAATCACTCCAAATTTTGAAAACAAACACATTTAATTAACAAAGAAATAAAATTACAAAGGAGTCATATGTGGGTAAGCTCTCTCACGTCTGCGTAGCGCACAAAAGTATCAATACAAAGGAAAAACGCCGCTTCTTCAAACTGCTCTTGGCATCATTCTCCCCATTAAAGGCGCTTCAAAACTCAAGTAGGAGACATCACAATATATATATAATCTGTGGCGAATGGTCCATATGTGCATAAATTTTCTGCACCTATGTCTGCCTATTTTTATATGGTATACAGTAAATATTATTTATAATATATTCAAATATTATATTGAGAGAGAGAGAGATTCGCTTGCTTGTATTTTCGCAGTGCGTGTGGTACTAGGTGCTACACCACGTAGAGCGTTCAAAAGCAAACGAACATTGGAAGTTTTGATGTGTATGCACTGTCCACCAATGAGCATCTTGATGAGGCACCTCAGCCAGGCCGCCGTGTAATGCTACATTTCCTGCAAATATAAGTTTTTCTTGGAAGCCCGAAAATTTGCTTTTTCGCCACCGATTTGACACCATACAACAGAAGACATGATTTTTGCTTTAGTGCTAGTAGCATTCTCATAAGCTTATCTGTTATTACAGTCATACCTTCGCTACTTGTAGGTAAATGTTTGATTTATGTATCTTTAAATTTATGTTTATAATAAATAACTCATTTCAGAACGGAGAACTCAGATGTCTCAATAATTAAAGATTTATTGGAAAATCCATTTTCGGAACGAAATGTTATTACAAGAAACGAAATAGTTAAATTAAGTAGACCGAATATTATTCTTTAGTAAAACTTTAAAATTAAACAATAACAGTGTATACAATTTTCAGAAAAACTATGCATGAAAATTTTAAATAATTAACCGGTTGTAGTGAATTAAATAAGTTTTACTGTTGGCCATGTTTACGTTTTGCTGTAATTAAAAAGTATAAGAATATTTGGACAAAGAAGGCTACAGTGATTTAAATCATCTCCATGAAGATACAAAGAAACAAAAAATACAAGCTAACATAAATACCGTAATACTATTAAAAACACTTGGTACCGTCAGAATCGATTTAATGTTAGATCAACAAAGAGCTTCATCAATTGTTCAACACAATGAAAAAGTAACAAAGAATATAAATATTTTCAAGAGATTAATAGATGTAGTTTTTTTAAGAAGATGTATTTCGTGGACACAATGAGAATATATATTCTCTTAATCAAGGAAATTATTAGAATTAATAACTTTAAATTAGTAAATATGACGACCTTATAGCTACCCGTGTAAGAACTTCAACTGTATTTTCTGGAACCACTAATAAAATACAAAATGATGTTATTGCATTGATAAAAATATTGTAGTAATTTCAGAAATTAGGTAAAAGAACATCATTCGCTGCTATTATGTTGGATGAAACATTTGACATATCTTACAAACCGTAATTATCGGTGGTGCAATGATTTGCTAATATTTGCAGTGCACCAGTGGAAAGATTTTTGTTTTTTAAAGATGTTAGTGGTGACCGTTCAGCGGAAGTTTTCTGCAATGTTATGCAGAAACGGATTTTGAGTTGGGGTTGTGAGAACAAACTGATTGGGGCGGCAGTCATGGCAGAAGCGTTGAAAGGGACACACAAAAAAGTAAATGACATTTCCCAGAAGCTATGTTGGTTCATTGTTGCGCATATGTACTTAATTTAGTTCTGTCGCAATCTGTATGGCTTAGATTGTAAATCATTTTTTGCAACAATTTCTGGCATAACTTCCTTTTTTTTTTATTTTTTGGTGTCTACAAAAATAAATCATGTTTTAAATGAAATTATTTAAAGAAAATTTCAAAAATTAGCTACAACACGTTGGAATTATTAATCTCGTTTGGTAAATACCATAAAAAGCGAAAGGCAAGGCTAATCTGATTTATTTGGAAATATTATTGAGCATCCAGAAGGCTGGGATACCGATACTATTAATATTACAAATAGTTATCGCATGTTTTTTGAAGAATTTATCTGTAATTTTCTCCTAAATATTTTTGCCAGTTTAGTTACATTTATGTTCTATTTCATATTTTACAAAAATACTAACTTAAGTATAGCATATGTTAGTCAAAAAGTAGAGGAAGTAAAAGATGCAGTTTTAAATACACAAACTTTGTTGAATTTGATGAAATTTATAAAGAGACTATATATATATATATATATATATATATATATATATATATATATATATATATATATATATATATATATATATATATATATATATATATATATATATATATATATATATATATATATATATATATATATATACACACTACTGGCCATTAAAATTGCTACACCAGGAAGAAATGCAGAATGCAGATAACAAAATGATATTTATTGGACAAATATATTATACTAGAAATAACAAGTGATTAAATTTTCAAAAATATTTGGCTGGATAGATCCTGAGAAATCAGTACCCAGAACAACCACCTCTGGCTGTAATAACAGCAGTTATACGCCTGGCCATTGAGTCAAACAGAGATTGGATTTCATGTACAGGTACAGATGCTCATGCAGTTTCAACTCGATGCCACAGTTCATCACCCGTAGTGATTGGCGTTTGGTGACGAGCCAGTCGCTCTTCAACCATTGACCAGACGTTTTCTATTGGTGAAAGATCTGGAGAACGTGCTGGCCAGGGCAACAGTCGAACATGTTCCGTATCAAGGAAGGTCCGTCCAATACCGGCAACATGCGGTCGGGCATTATCCTGTAAAACGTAGGGTTCCGCAGGGCTCGAATAAAGGGTAGAGCCACGGTTCGTAACACACCAGAAATGTAACGTGCACTGTTCAAAGCACCGTCAATGCGAACAAGAGGTGACCGAGACGTGTATCCAATGGCACTCCATACTATCACGCCATGTGATGGGCCAGTATGACGATGACGATTGCCCGCTGCAAGTGTGCGTTCACCACGATGCCACCAAACACGTATGCGACCATCATGATGCTGTACATAGAACTTGGATTTATCTGAAAAGATGACGTCTCGCCATTCGTGCGCCCAGGTTCGTCGTTGATCACACCATTGAAGGCGCTCTTGTCTATGACGCAGCGTCAAGGGAAGTCGCAGCCATGGTCTCCGAGCTGAGAGTTCGTGCTACTGCAAACGTCGTCGAACTGTTCGTGCAAACACTTGTTGTCTTCCAAACGACCCCGTTTCTTGACTCACGGCTCGTGACGTGGTTGCACGATCCATTACGGCCATGCGGATAATATGGCTGTCTTCTCGGCTGCTAGTGATAGGTGGCCGTTGAGATCCCGCATGGCGTTCCGTATTACCGTCCTGAACCCATCGATTCCATATTCTGCTAACAGTCATTGGAATTCGACCGACGCTAGCAGCAATACTGCGATAAGATAAACCGCAATCCCGGTACGCTACAATTCGACCTTTATCAAAGTCAGAAACGTGATGGTACGCATTTTTCCTTCTTACACAAGGCATCACAACAACTTTTCACCAGGCAACAACGTTCAAATGCAATTTGTGTATGAGGAACCGGCTGAACAATTTCCTCATTTAAACGCAATGTAGGTGTCGCTACTGGCGCCTATATATATATATATATATATATATATATATATATATATATATATACATATATATATATATATATATATATATACGTATATATATATATATATATATATATAGGTATAGATGCAGGGTGAGCCAAAAGTTCGTTACAATTTTAAAAATTCATAAAAAAAGAAGAAAGTAAGATAAAGAAGTGCGGTTTGCAAGAAAGGGCTCACAAGGTAGCCGAATTTTTTTTTTTTTTTTTCTTTTTTGCAGCAAAAAAGTTTTAGCTTAAAAAGTCGCCTATAGATGGCGCTGACTGTCCGAAACACAATGAAAAAGACAACAGTACGCTCCGTTCATGTATTCTGATAATAACAGTTGTTCAATATGACCTCCAGTACATTGTACGACACAACTAAGGCGACTCGCAAGGCCCGTTACAGCTGAATGCAATATGTCGGAATGAATTGCAGAAACCTCACGACAGATGAAATCTTTGAGTTCGGCCAATGTTGAAGGAGATGAACGGTACACACGTGATTTCAAATAGCCCCACAACCGGAAGTCTACCGGAGTGAGGTCGGGTGATCGTGGAGGCCATGCGATTTTGCAACCTCGACTGATCAGTCTCTCTTCACCAAAGGTACTCAAAAGGAATCGTTTTACTGGATTGGCATAATGTGGTGGTGCGCCATCCTGCATAAAGTTTATTACAGATAACACACCTCTTTGATTTAATGCAGGCACGACTTTGTCACGCAAAAGATTGAGGTAACGCTTAGCGGTTACTGTGCGCGTTTTCCAGCCCAATCTAGGACATGGTTCTTCAAAGAAGAAAGGTCCGACAATGAAAGATGAGGTGAAGCGACACCAGACTGTCAACTTGGCTGGATGCAGAGATTTCGTCGTGTATTCACGAGGATTAGATGTTGCCCATATACGAGTGTTATGGGTGTTGACATCCCCGTGTAGTGTGAAGTGCGCCTCATCCGTCCAGAAAACGTTGAACAACCACTGAGGGTCGTTTTCGATTCTTGCCATAGCACACTCGGCAAATGATTCCCGCATAGCTGTGTCTCCCGGTTGTAACTTCTGCAGTGACTGCAGTTTGTAGGGTTAGGGATGCAATATCCCGTGGAGGATACGTCGAATCGATGATTGAGGCACATCCAATATTCTTCCAGCTTCGCGAGCACTGCTACTCCCAATGGACGATTCCGCTGCTAAATCATTCATTGTGGTTTCCACCGCAGTAATTCGGCTCTCCGTCAACGAGGGTCTTCCACTGCGTGGCCGATCCTCCAAAGAGCCAGTTTCCTCGAACCTCTTGACAAGCTTGACTATTCCAGGACACGATATGGGGCCTTTCTTCGTCTTCAGTCCTTTCGTCTTGCGAAATTTTCGCAACGCAATAGTTGATAACTCTCCGTTCAAATAGAACAACTTCACCAACAACGCTCGATTGGGTAATGATAACATTCTGAAAGCGAATGAGAAATTCTCGAGTATCACGGCCTTTTATGGCAAGATTAATTTGCATAATTCTGATGAATCTCGATGTCAGCGTCATCTGTAGGTGACTTTTTTTAACTAAAACCTTTTTTGCTGCTAAGAAAAATCCGACTACCTTGGGAGCCCTTTCTTGCAAACCGCACTTCTTTATCTCACATACTTCTTTTTTTATGAATTTTTAAAATTGTAACGAACTTTTGGCTTACCCAGTGTCTATAAAAATATATATATATGTGTCTATATATATATATATATATATATATATATATATATATATATATATATATATATATATATATATATATATATATATATATATATATATATATATATATATATAAATATATATGTGTGTGTGTGTGTGTGTGTGTGTGTGTATATATATATATATATATATATATATCGGTAGTGGGTTTCTTAAAACTGTTTCGAGAATTTATTTTCAGTAGTGAAAAGAGTAAAATATTATGCACGCAATTTAATGAGCCTGGATACATCAAGCAATTTATCTTTAACAATAGAAAAAGAAATGCTACACTTATTACAGTCAAAACCAAAGTTTTTCGATCATGTGACTGATGGTTTTGTTAGTAAAACGGATAGACGTATGGGTTTTGTGTACAAAGGAATAATAAAAAGTTAAAGAATGTACATCTTTATGGTTTTATTATTAATGCTTGTCTCTGCACACCCTGCATGAAAACCTACCGCACACCATTCTGATATGTATATATATATACATATATATAATTGTTTTTACATTTTTCAATTCCAGTTATTTATTGATTATGTATTACATATTACATTTTAATCACTTTTCGTTGTTCATATCATCATTTAATATAGCTAAATTAGTTGCTAAAGACTTTTGATAAATGAATAAGAAAATTTGTTCTCGCCAAAAAAGGTGGAGTTTTAGAAAAATTTTAGGTAATCAAAGGAAGGAAATTGTGTTATCAACTAAATAGTTTAGCGTTTTCTATAAATCTCATAGTTCTTTCTCAGATTGCATACATAAAAGTGAGTTGAAGTATTAAAATTCAGGCTTAAGTGTAAATGTATTTAAAAAATGAAAAACGATCACGCTTATATTTATCTACCAGTTCATCATCTGAAACTATTAGAAAATCACAAATTGTCACTTCTAATTCAACTCATTCCAATTTCTCCGAGTGTTCATAATATAGTTTTAAGTGAGTACCAGTACAAACTGTACTGAAAATGATTTTAATGAAGCAGAGTGTGAGAACTGCTAACTTGATTTTCCTTGGTGTAATTAAAAAACTTATACAATCATGACTGGGAAAATCAAATTCCAAAATTGGCAGGATTGGATCTCACATGATATTATTAAATTAAATGTATACCTTGTTAATTTTTGTCATTATTGGTGTAAAGTATCCAAGAAATTTACTGGAAATAGAATTTTGGAAGGCTACTGAGCTTCCACAATTTTTATTGTATTTCTGGCAGGTATATTTAAAGCTCATACTAAAAAATACTTTTATAGGCATTTTTTATTACTTTTATCTGCCAATTCAATTTTATCAAGTTCTCTGAATTGTACAATACATTTAATTATAAAGCTCAGGAATTTTTAACTGAATTAATAAAAAATGTGCTGATTCATAATGTTTTAGAGAGAGAGTATGACTTATAATATGCATTCATTAATAGATTTAAGTGCTGTTGCAAAACAGTTCTAACCACTTGACACTTTCAGTGCTTTTACTTTTGAAAATTATCTTCGAAAACTAAAAAAAAATATTATTGAAACCTAATCAGCCTAGCAACAATTATGTAAGTGGGTATAGAATATGTTTTACATATGGATACCTAAAATCTATTTCTATGCTCCAAGATAAGTTTTCAAAAGATGGACCAATGGCAGGGCTTATTGGAGCTAGCAGATGTGTGCAAATCTTATAGACTGTCAGAAATATGAAATTATATTAGCTATTGATGATATGGATTTGAATTAACAGTGGCGGCAACTTGAAAAATATTCTGTTACAGAAAAAGAAAAAAAAAATATGATGAAAGGAGAATTTCAATACCAGATTTTAACTAGTGGAAGATTTCTATAAAATCATTCGATTTCAAAACTAATTATACAAGTGAGTTATAATTATCTGTTGAATTGCAATCAAAATATTTTTTAATTCAATATATCTCTAAATATTATCTTCTCTTAGTATAAATTGTTTAGGTAAACATTTCTTTAAAATCAGACTTTGAGAAGAGAAAACATGTGTGTGTGTGAATATATATAATATGTCATAAAATTTTCTATGCTGTTAATTTGCTTACGTTACCATAATTTTTTAAACAATTATACTTGCAGTCATTTATTAAAGAAACCAGACAATAATTTAAAAAATAAAGTGAAAATAAATGGCTCAGTTTGCAAGTGCTTAATACCTTCAAAACAGAATTCGTATTACTTTATAAATAATCATAACTAAATGATTTTACTATATAAAACACAATAGATATCACAATATGTAAGCATGCCAAAAATTGCATATATATTAACACTATTTTTAACATGTATTTTTTTGGGTTTTTTTATTTTCTTACAAAAATATTTTATGCATAAATATTTCAAAAAATTCAATAAGAAAACTATTTTGCTTTGAAAAAGGAGGTAATTTTTTTTTTCAAAGCAAAATATGAATGATTTTTTAAATTTATTAACTTATGATTTCACGTTTATGAATATGTGAAGTTTAAGATAAATTTGCAATCAGCAAAAACATTATTAATGGCACAGTTAATAAAATTCTGTATAGTTCTTTTATAATCTAATTAAATATGTAATATTATATATATATATAATTAACCACTTAATATACTTATAAATATTTTGTATATAATTATATTATAATATATCTATACAGAAGATAATTCTCCTTTTCACTCAAATATAATAAAAGGTTATTATAATTTGTTTGTTACATTAGCACTCTTAAACTACAATGCAATATATTTTAATAAAACCGGAGTTCATTCAGTAAAATTCAATTTTTTATTTTCATGTTTTAACCCCATTTATTGTATTCAATTAAGAAATTCTTTTTTCTGTTGCTTCATAATACAATTATATAAAAATAAAAATCTAATTATCAATCTAATCTCGTAAAATATTATATCTTTACAGTATATTAATATCTTACGAGATTAGATTAATATAAATAGTCAATTATATCTCTATAGTCATAAATCTCGCTAAATATTAATCTCGTATAGTCAGTAATATAATAGATAGGTTCATAAGCTCAGCAACTTTCGGGGACATCCAGTTGAAAAAGTGTGCCTAGCTTTCGCGGAAAAAAGTGATTTGGATAAATAACGATATTTATTATCGTTTTTTAGAAATTAGCTATTGACTCATGATTTTCTTAATGGAGTTTTACACCCAAAATAACAAATCGAAAGAGACAGGGTAACACTTGAGAGTTTAACTTAGTTTATTAAACATAAAAAAAGGCCTCGTTTAATCATATTTATTACATCGTAACCATATTAACGGCTTATTAAAAAAGATCGAAAATATACTTTCTACAACAGGTAAAAAACAGTACTTACTAAAAATTTGAATGGAATGGGCGATTTATTTTAAAAATAACACTCTGAGAATGTACAAAGTAAAGGAGAAGAGAAATGGATCTGAGATCTCATTACTAAAGTTAACACAGAGAGAATCATGTTCAGAACCACGAGATTAAAGTATTTAAAAATTTTAAATTTTGTGGTTGAAAATATTCTTTTACGAAACAAGACAAAACTCACATTGAAAGAAAATTTAGATAATTTTAAAATTTGTATTGTATTGTATTACCTTGTGAGCATCCAAATGTTGAAACACTGATTTGATGGAAACTCTTCTTCTGGTCATGCAAGTGTTCAGATATAGAAATGACCCATCTGAAAAAAGAATTCTAGATATTGAAATAAAAGAAAACCGTATGCAATATTATCAGGAAATGCTTTATTTTCAGGAAATTTGATTCACACCCCAAAGAAACTCCAACAGTTCCATTACTAATAGACCATCTCAGAGCGGCAAGTGATTTGAAATAATTGGAATTGACTTTGTTGAATTATAATCCATCCAAGAAATCTTGGATTGTATTTTATTTGTGATGTACTTAGAGCAATTCATCTGAAATTAAGCACTTCATTATGGACCAAAAAGTTTTTTTTTTTTTTTTTAGTTATTCCGGAGATTTACAGCATGACAGAAAGTGTACTCAGATAACGAGAAAAATTTTGCTGGAGCGAACAATTTTATCAAAAGAATTAACTAGAATGCAGTAGAAAAATACAACATTGTTGTTGTTGTCATGTGCTAGCCAGGCTGCCAATATAGGGTGCCTTGCTCCACTTTTCCAACTGAACCATACTTTGGTGTGGATTCCGACTTCCTCAGTACACGCATGCAATAGGGACTCGTTTATAGGGTAGGCAACCAATCACAACCCATTAATACAAGAAAGCTAAAAAGACAGGATAAATAGAGAGAGAAAGTACATATATGCCCAAACCGGGATTCGAACCCAGGACCCCCCTATCCACAGTCAGGCAACTCAGTAGGTTGGACGGCTGCATTGTTAACAAAATCATTTGAAAATTTAGCCCGCAATCTGCACCATGGTGGTGTGGCTTCTCTAAAAGTTCGAATGGAGTAATCAAGAGAATACATCAGAAAGTTTTAGGGCAAACGTCTCTCCACTTTGAAAAATTGAGCACTATTTTGTATCATCGTCGAAATGACTCTTACTCCCAATATGTTTTTGCAGGAATTCAAAGAAACTGGTAGACATGATTTAGACCTTTTGGATCGTAAATCCTTATAGGTAATCTATAGCCCGCTATAACGTTTCCACCCAGAATACTTCGGACAACTGAGGCAATTTGACAGAAAGCTGCGAAGTTTACCCCTATTAAGATAGGAGATATTATTTTAATATCCAATGAAAACACGAAAAGTGAGCGAAAATTTTTACGTCATCAGATGAGAATATTACTGACTTGTATTGAATATATATGAGAATATTACTGACTATTAATGACTTGTAAAATTGAAGACTAAAAATGGAATAGTTCTGCTTCTAATGTTGAGATTATACCCTCTAGATGTGGGTAAGAATGAAAAATAAGTGAAAAATACCTGCCATTTTACTATTGGAGTTAATAGGGATCCTCTCGACAAGACTGAACTTGATGAACGAACCTCTCGATATTTAAACAAATAAAGTTTATAGTGTAAAATTGATTTTTTTTTTTTAACAGCAAGAAAACTCTTTATCTCTGGACTTTATATAATATCTTAAGAACTTTACTTCAGAACTTTAATTTAAGATTCAATATTAAGAAAAAATTTTGTTGGCTAATTATTTTCATTTATAATTGAATTATTTCGTTATTTTCTTATTATTTTTATTTATTAAGTGTATTGAATTATTTTGAAACTTAATTTAAAATATTATATTCCGTGCTACATCCGAGGTGAAATAAAAATGAGAAAGCAAGATTTAAAATGTCGGTATTTTACATCCAATAAAAAAAATGAAAATAGGGGATATTCGACGGCGAGACATTCCGACTTTGTGACACATTTGGCGACTAATCGTTTTAGAGGATTTCTTTAGCAAATAAATATAGTGAGGAGAAATTTACAAAATTTTACCAGGTTTGGCGAGCAGATTGAGACCGTTATACTCAGTTTATCCTAATATACATATTGATCTATGTAGAATTGGTAATGCGTAAAAGGCGTACGCATCGAGCGCGTATGCGACTCCCGGAGTTCACAGAAAGTCGTGTAAGGAGGCCACATCCACTGGCAATTGCGAAAGGCAGACCACGCGTTCGGAAGCTCTGATAAGATACAATAAAAATAAATGAAACAAAATCAATTATAATAAAAAATTCACTATTATTTTCAATATAATAGTTTCGAATTAAAACATTTCGTTTCGAACATCCGGTACTATCATCGATAACGCTTCAATCCTTTTATAATGTTTACTCTGATTATTTTCATTCATTTCTAGTTAAAAGTAATTGCATTTGCATAACAGCTCTCTCAGATAAATCTCGTGTTCATTTAATTGTACTTTAGTGTGTTGCAATGTACTTTTATTCGTTCTCTTATTGAAGTGCTTTCATGTCTTACTATTAATCATTCACCATAACTTTTTCAAATATGTATAAATCCTCAAATTTAAAATATGTGTACACTCTTATTAGAAGCAATATTTTAGCAATTTAATGCTTATTGGTCTTATTTTACCTTTAACTTTCTTTTGTTTTCTACAATGAAGTAAAAATAAATGTCGAACTGTTTGTAGAAGCGAAAACACATTAAGTTTGCAAAAAGATTAAAAATAAAACTAGATATTTGTCTCACTGTTACTCTGATAAACATATTTCCGTTCTTACTATTAAATTTTTGATTTCATTATATTAAAATGCATTTTTATGTTAATTTCCTTTAATTAACTGATTCAGCTTCATAAGTGACGTTGTGTACAGAGCTTGATTTTCAAAAATAAGCGTGAGTTTTATTTCTTATCAAAATTTATATCGAAATATTGACTCAATCAAAAATATTTTTAGTTTAAAATAAACAATTCTATAATAATATTTTCTATAATTGTAAATTGTGTGAAGAAAAATAGGAAATATCTCTAAACCAAATTTAATAATATAAAAATTAGTAAACATTGTATATTGTTGATTTCATTAAAAAATAATAATAATTCATTGCTTAAAAGGCATTGAATTAAATTTTTAAAAGGCATTGAATTAATTTAACAAATTTTGGAATTGAAAAACAATATTTACCCGATGAATTTAAAATGAAACACTGAAAATCCAGCATTATATAACTGAAGCATAAAATTAATAACCATAAAGAAACTAATAAATATGTTAAGAGTTTCAACGAACTCGATTAAGTAACATACACACCACCTCACTGGTGACCATTTTCGAGCGACCGAGTGCCAATCCCAACATATATATATGGTGAGTCAACTTTTTTTCTGAGTCTGCTAGGAGTTGAAAGATTTAATTTATTTTAGCTGATTTCTTTAATTTTAGCTGATTTCTTTGATTAATATACAGGACGAAGTGCCAATAGTTCCCGACCCGCAAATTTGTGTGGAATTGTTATACCCACTTTAGAAATTACCGCCGTTATGGAAAAATAATATGAAACTCTGGTTCATTCGAGCTGATTATAATTTCCAATTATCCGGTATTATGTTTGTTTTTATGAAAATACAACATTGTTTCGGGGAACATTAAATAAAAATCTCGTAGCCATTGAAATAATTTTTGATTAATATCTACATGGCCGATAAACCGATTTCCCTCATATTTAATGTAGTGCTAGAGCAAGTTTTAATTATATAAATTACAGACTAATAAAAAAAATGAGTTTAGGTAAACTGTGTATTATTTTTTGACAAAAATAACGAAGATAATACTTAATAAAATGAAATTTTGTCTCATTTTGCCTCACATATGAATAATGAGTCAGAAATTCACATTTCGATTGCCTTGGAAACTAGATAACCAAAATTTACATAATAGTGAAAATTGTTGAAGCAAAACATACAATTAACACGGAGACTACTAGTAGTCTGATGGATTAGGGTGTTGTTCTCATTATCGGAAGGTAGAGAGTTCGAATCCCTGCTTAACCGAAAATCCATCGTGTTCGTTAAAGGTAGCCGGGGCACGTTAAAACTGTGCGTGGTAGCAATGTCCTCGAAGTGAAATGATACCTCTGTGGTTATTTCAGGTGTAGTACTGGGCGCCACCTGCTTCAAAATCATTAAGACACAGATCCAATGGGCAATTCTAAACCACCAATAGTTTACAGAATCACAATAAATTTCTTCGGGATAAAAAGCAGCCCTTTCTGATTGGCGAAGACGAGTAAATATCACTTAGTGAATATGTTGAAAAGTGTCCTGAAACTGTTTCGTTCTTCAAAGATGAATCTGCTTTGGTGATGTAATCCGAAGTCATGAAACTTCAGGACAAGATTCATCCATTGTAAAAGAATCCAAAGAAATTTTCAAGGGATCAAGTTTACAACGCAGAAAATGTATAACTAATTCAGAAGATTTATTAAAATTATGGAAAAGAGAACAATATAATTTCATTTGAAGATTTCAAAAGGATAAGAAGAAATCTTCCTTACAAAGTTTTGCGCATAATCAAATATATCTTAATTGTTGTTAGCAGGTGAAGTACTGGGGACCACCTGCTTCAAAATCATTAGGACCCAGATCCAATGGGCAATTCTAAACCACCTATAGTTTACAAGCTTTGCAGTCCACGGTTAGGGAAACAGATATGTGCATTAAAACCTCGGCCCACATAGGCTGTCGTGTCATAGGCTTAGTTTTAATAAATTTACCGTTTCATAAAAGCCTATAACAATCCTTTAATAATTGTATTAACTGCTGTAAAATACTCAAAAGAAGTCCATTCATAAAGCATTATTATTGTAAAAATTATTGCGGTTTAAAATTGATCACCAGATAAATATTTATGCATCATGAATTCATGTATCATAATTACTCTTCAAATTTAGAACTGAAACTTACATTTATGAGCAAAAAAAATTCTCCGATTATCTTTAAGCGTTCTTAAAGCCCACCACATAGACTAAGATTTTGTGTTTGGATTTTTTAAGAAGGTTAAGAAAAATTAATTTCTTTTCAATCGAATCCTGCTTTAGAAAGAATAGGAGAAGCTCATCTGGAAGTGGAAGTTACTTTTAAAAAAGAGCCAATTTTCATCATTTACTGTTTTTTGGCTCAAATATATGCCTTGTAAATTGAAAACAAACATCCGCAAAAGTTTCATTGGTTAAAAGATTTATTCAGTCAGGTTTTACGACTTGACGTACATATCAAGTCTTTTTAGTATTTATTGCCTCACTCGTTAATCTGCTTATAATATATATTATGAAGTTTTTATTTTATGTGATAAATATGTTTTACATCGTTCTTAGATATCAGAGATATGGTCTTAAAAAATATTATCATAGTTTAACATGAGTAAATTAAGTGCAGAAATATTGCTACCTTTTTGTCTGGATTGTGATGTTGAAAAAAAATTGGCTAATGCTGAAAAAATTTCTTTTACAACTTAATTTGATTAAAGAAATACACTCAAAAGATAAGAATTTCATATATTATATTAAGGTACCCATACACGTTAAAAACATTAATTTCGACCAAAAATGATAAATTTATTTTATTCTTTCGTTATATAAGGAATTTAAATAGCTTTCTAAAACAGGTTTGTTTTTGTCTCTACGTTAATTAGATTCCGAGATATGAAGGATTTCGTAAAGATTAGGAAATCAAAAATGGACATATTTAAAGGACCGGAAGTGAGCGTTTAAAGGACCAGAATGATGTTAAAAATTAGTTTAAATTGTCCTTAAAATTTTAGTACATGCTCTAAATAACAACATCTAGATTATTTGGTATTAATTTTTTTCAAATGTTTAATAGTTTTGATGCAGCATTTTTTAGTTTTTAAAAAAATGCTTAAAATTGTATACATAGTTAACATTTCCGAAGAATAATATTGGAATATGTCAAATTTTAATGTTCAATATTAATGTTATATTAATGTTTATGTTTTCTAAAGTGAAATAAGAAAAAATCTTTCAAATATCTATATATGCAATGTATTTAAAAAAAGTGCTCTGAACGTGTTCGGTTACCTTAATAAATAAAAAGCTATAAAAATTATAAATATATATATTCATGCATAAAATTATATGTGTGAGTGTATATCTCTATATATTTCCTTTCTATTCTTTTCTACACAAAATAAACTACTTTAACATTTCTCTGCGTTATTCACAGATGAATTTAAATTTTACTACTTTACCTCATATATACTTATGAAAAATATATTACATATGTGCATGAAGTTAAATAACTTTAATTGTATATTTATATTATTGGATCATTGTAGATAATATATAAAATTATATTTAGTTTTTATAAGTTGTATTTGCATTTGATTATTTGTTGAGAAATGAACATCATTTATATTTCTCAAGGTTTTGCATTTATTTTACTTTAAAATTAATCTATTTTCCTTTTCCACTAGTAAGTAATTTAGAAGAATGAGTGCAATGATTCAAAATATTAAATTTAATAAAAGAAATATGACCCTTAGTTTAAAACAATGCAAAATAATAAATACTCAATTTTCGCTTTTTTTTTTTTTTCTTTTTTTATATTTATTTTTTGCAAATTTCTTAAACTTGTGACTGAGATAAATAATAGTTACAAAATATCATGTGAATAGGAACATGGATAACTTCATTTAAGGAAATTATATATTATTCATGAATTTAAATATTACGTCTGTGTTAGTTTTAGAATTTTCTTTTATCGTTTTAAAGTTTTTAAACACAATATCTAACTAAATAAATTTGTGACATCCTTAAAAACAAATAAAATCTATGGTTATAGTTTACCTGATGCATTTAAATTTGCTTCTTTTCAGAATTAATGTGAAGCATTGAAAACATAAATCTGTGAAAAACTAGTGACGCGAAAAATGACTGATAAATCAAGAAACAACATTCAATTTAACACAGATTGCAACATTGACATATTCTATACAATGCATTTTTAAGTTTATAAAATCAAGGAACAATACAATGAAATATACTACATTACAATTAAATTACATTCCAAGGAAGTATTACTAAACAATAAAAATTAGCTCTATAATAACTTTAAAATAATTTGAAATTTAAAGAGAGCAATAATATAATAAAATGTGATGATAATATAATTTTTCATACAATGCATTTTTAAATAATGATAAAACTAAAATAAATTATACAAACACACAAGAAAATAATACAATGCAATATGCATTACAAATATGCAATATATTATTAAAAAATAATTCATTCCAATGAGGTTATAGTAAATAATACAAAAAAGCTTTTAAATTAATAATTTTATTAAAAATATATTTTTTAATTAATTTGAAATTTATAAACAGCAATGTTCCATTGAAATTAAATTTTATATTGAAAATTGAACCTTTTTAAGTTTGATATTGATTTTATAGCACTCTAAGAACGAACGGTATCAAAACTCCTTTAATTCCATTTTATCTTGATCATTATTAATTAACATTATAAAATATTGATTAAAAAAAGGTTGGCTTATAAATAATAAAATATAGCTTTGAAGTGGAAACAGAAGAAATAGAAACAGAGTATTAGTATAAAGAGTAAATATTTTCAAAGCCATACTTCGATTTATTATTAATTAAGCAACAAATCCTCTAAAAATTTATTTAATTAGAACAAAATCTGTTTCAAATACTCGTTCTTCTTTCAATAAATTAAATTTTCAATGAAACATTGTTAAAAAAATAAGCCATTTTTCTCATAAAATTATTTTAGACATAAATTTTAAAATAAATAAAAAAAGGAGAAAAAAGTGCATGCCCATGCATTTATCATGATGATTAAATATTTTATGTAAAAAACTGTAAATTATGAAATTTTTATATACATGTATATACATGACTTTATTTACCTGTAGCTGATTTTTTTGATAAAAATGCTGATATAATTTTAAAAAATAACCATTTGATATGCAATTAAATATTACAGTATAATTTTATTTAAATTTATGGTTTACTTTAATGTATTATAAACTTTAGCAATACCTCTTTCTTCAAGTTTTTTAAATGCAAATAATGACATATTTAATAATGATTAAATTAAAAGCATATATAACAGGGTAAGTATATAACATTTGATATAACAAAACAGCAAATATTTAGTTACAAATAATAAAGCAATGAATCTTACTGAATTTATGACAACACTTTTTAAATCGGTAATATATCTCAACCAAAAATATTTAAAATAAATAAAAAAAATAATAATAAACTTCCAACATTCATAGAAAAGTTGAATCCTTTAAAAAGTAAACAAGATTATTTGTTGAATAGATATTTATACTTACATAGAAAATTATGAAATCATAGAATTAAAATTTTTACTTGGAACATTTTCATGGTAAATGCTGTAAATGTTGACAATTTTAAAACGTCACTGCTAAATATAACATTTTGAAACACGAAATAAAATTTTCAGAAAAAAAAAAACTTGTTTTCATATATTTCCTGCCAGCATTAGTAGTGATCAAATACACATTCATTTTTATCGTCAAACGTAATAAAATTCATCTTATTTAGCTGCATTATTTAGTAGCTATTAGAAATTTAAAAGAAAAACAAAGGTTTAATATGAATTAAGGTACATTATTTACTATAATTAAGCATTTTTTACTTATTGTCTTCATGAAAACAAACAATGGGTGTCTGTTCATGATCACAAAGACCATTAAACTGAATAAAACATTTCAATACTTTTGAAAAACATTCTTCAAGAACAGACTCTTATAATTGATATCAGATTACAGAATTTTACATCAGAATCATTACCAAATGTTATTTGAAAACGAAATATTTATTAATTTATAAAAATAAAAAATCCTTTGTGGATTTATAAATTTTTCCATTTTCTATTGTTGTTGCTGCTTGAACAATTTTATGCCAAATTGGATAAAAATAGTACTATTTCTTATTTTAAGAATTTCTTTCTTATTTTTGTACAGCATATTTAAGTTTAACATGGCATTGGTTCTTAACTATAAAATACTTCACAGAACAAATTACTTCTTTCTATTCATTGATAATTAGTACATTCAGATTACTTGATTTTTATTACTGCACAAATTAGATAATTTATCCATTGAATGATTCTCGCAAGTAAATAATAAATGATAATTAAGTTTAAAATATAAATAAAAAGCACTCCCTAGTGTTTCTGGGGAAAACAAAAAATTGAGAATCAGCCGATTTTCCTAAATTTAATGAATAACTAGGTACATTTCTAAACAGGACGTTTCAATTATTTCAGCTTGTTTTTCTCTCGGGTAGACATTTTTCTCTTGTGTTGTGAATTCATTGCTTAGGAAATCACTTATTGACAGAAGCGTACTACATTAATAATCTTAGGCACAACCTGGAACTTTCTGCGCTTTTTGTATGTATGTTGTGACATTAAATTTGGAATTCCGTAGTATCAAATCATAATTACTTAGCTAAGATTATTGTTGTTTTTATTTCATTTATATATCCTTGAACATCCGCTAAGCAATTTTTATAGTCCAAATACATTTTAAATATATTTATCAATCAAATTTCTTTCATATTTTGTTTTCATTTGAATTCAAAAATTAAATATTTTTACATCTAAATTATAAAATTAAAACATTAGTAATAGACATTAAAATGACATGTTAGGAGATTAATTCCTATTCATTATTAAAATTTTTGCTCTTGATATTAAATGAAATGTAAGTAAGTGACAAATTTACCTCAAGATTTAATATTTTAATTGTTTAATAGGTTGGCAATTAAAACATTTTCTGTAAATAAACAAAAATTTAAAACAAGATGGAAAGGCCATATTTGTCCCAATAAAAATGTCTTTTTATACAACACTTTTATATTAAATTACGAAATATTTTCCGGAATTGTTTGTTATCATAGAAGAAAATATAAAACTGTAGTTTAAAATGTTGCTGATGTGCATTATTTTGTAATATCGTTTCACACATCTTAAATATCAAATATTAAAAAGTTTATTATGAAATTACATTTGCAAATAAATTAACATTTAGAAGAAATAGGGTTTACATTATCACAAAATACAGCTAAATTGTTATACTAACTCTATTAACCTAATCTATCCTAATAGTAAACCTAAACTTAAATCTATTCTAACCTAAACTAAGCCTAAATTTAAATCTAATCTAACCTACCTTGTTCATAACTTTTAATATTATGCAAACCATATTTCTTCCAATGTTAATTTTATTAAGGGAGCTGGAAAAATTATTCCGATATTTAAATATTGCATAAATGTAATTAAGACAAAGATTAAATTAACGGTACGCAAATATTTTTTTTCAGCATTTACAGGCATGTCTGATGTGATAAAAATCTGATCTATATAAAAATTTTATATTCGCAAATTATTTCACTCAATACATATTTGTGAGTGTTTTACATAAAGGATGAAATCATATAACTAATAAACTTTAAATGTAAGATAAATTTTGACAAGTGTTGCTATTTTTCGCTACATTTATTAAAATTACTTCAACAAGTTTTATAAGATTGTTGCCAAATTAGGAGCGCTTTTGTCTCATGTGCAATTATAAAGGAGAATGATTTCCAGGAATTTAAAGTGTAATTACATAGTCTTGTAAGAAAAGCAAGTAGATATATTGAAAAAAGTGCACAGCTTTTTCCTAGTATTGCATCCAATAAACAAGAAAAGTAAGCTATCATTATCATGACTTCAGTTTAAAATTTGACTTTATGTATTAAATATGAAGATTTGACTTTATGTATTAATACCAACATATATTAAAATATTCCTTTCTTGCAGATGTTTTGAATTTATTTTTTCTAGAGGCCTTATATCTTGAAGGTATGATGATATTTGAAAATTTACTTTCCTTTTTGTTACAAAAAATTAAATAAAATGCCTAATTAAAAAAAAATTAATTTGAAATTGCAGTACGATTGACAAATGCTGACCTTATTTTTTACTTATACATTTAACTTTATAAATTTTATACATATTACTTTATACATTTATGTACGTAACTTTATATTCATTTTTATATAGAAATTTTTATAAGATATTTTTGTTTTATTCTTTATAATACTGATAATGTACATCAAAACTGATTTCACTAGAAGATATTTAATAAGATTTTCATAATAAGTTATTTTAGAACATTATACAGCTTAAAATCAAAAATTATACATGAAAATTAATCGATATTTTTTTAATTAAATCATAGAAGACCGATCTTTCCTCCATGACATTGCAGTGTATTGTATAACTGCATAACCCTTGCTTTTTTTTGCTAGCAGCCACATAAGGAAACTGGAAGTCTGCCATTCCGAAGAAAAGAATCGATCTTCAAAAATATTTATTCATATTTATTATTGCTACAAGTTTTAAGAGCTTTATTGGGAAGCAGGTTTAACTCTTGTTCGGAATTCAATTCAAACTGTAAGCCACATTTGAATATATCCTTGTCTTAAAAATGACAGTAAAATAATAAGCTTATTTATTTATCATCTGCTAAATTATCATCGCATATACATGCATATACATCGCATATACATCGCATATCACATATCACGCATATTTATCATCGCATATACATTTATAAATGCTAAATATCAAGCCCCCTGATTGGATATTATACATTTCGTGCTGAAATGTTTGATTTTAAATGTATATTTTCAGAAAGACTCGTAAAGTATTCAAAAAAAAAAAAAAAAAGAGTTATACAAAATTTTACAAATAACTTTTTTCAAATAGTTTATTTCCCATTAAGTTAAAAGAATTCTCACTAATTAATTGTAACTGATTTATTCCCATCGAAATATAAATCCTAGTTTAAAAAAAACTGTTTTACTATTACAAAATTTAAACAAAACACTTCTATTCCTTACTGTGATACATTTTGATCTTTCTCATATTCGTTTCAAGGTTCGTAAAACGAAATTTTATTTTTCTGTGCAGTGTATGAATTACGTGCTTTAATTTACTGAACTAATGGCTCATTATCAGACTTATCATTATCACAGACTTGTTTCCAAAAATGTCTACAAAGTGAATTTTTTCTGATCAATCCTTCATTGTGTAGCATTTTCAATAGTGGGCAGTGAATATTTTAATAGCAGTTTTTCTGTTTTTATTAACTTAATTATTTAATCCTAGAAAATCATTAAGTTTAGTTTAATAAAAAAATTTACAACCAACTCATCAGTAATTTATTTTGGTACTTATATATGTAGGCTCAAGATACATGATCAAATTATTAGAATTTTTATTGCTACATTCTTATTTTCCTATCGAGAAATCCTCTCTCTGATTAGATACAGTTGTAGATAATAAATGACGCGTTTTCAAAATTAATTGTATTCGATTGCGAGTTGTTTTGAGTTTCATTTTATATTATTTACGACTTTTCTTTTTTAGTTTTAGTAGGTTATCCATAAAAAAAAAATTGGTCGAATTAGAAATTAACAGCAGGCAGTGAATACTGATTTAAAAAGATATGAATTTTAACTTTAAAAGAATTTTTTTGTTTAAGAAAAAAATTCTTTTAAATTTAAAATACATATCGTTATTATTTCAAAAATTTTCAACCATTATTCCCCATCTGGTAAGAATATATTATTCAGTACAAACACTGTAAAAGGAAGCTAAGCATACAAGAAAATATTTTTCAGTTGGACCAGTTTATCAATTCTTTCAAGAAATATATTTTATTCAAGTCAGGCTTTTTCTCTCAGTTAAATAAAAAAAAAGTAATAAAATGTAAGTTATACGATAATATTTCAGTTATTTAACTTTTATATAAAAGTTTTTGTATAAAGAGTAATTATTTTATTTTAAATAAAAACAGAAAATGCACAAAAAAAGGTTAAAAATATCATACAAATTTCTTTAACCTATGAAGTGCTTTTGATCACTACTAATGTTTATACAATCAGAAAACTTTTTGATGAGGACTTTGAATAGGGTTGATTAATCTTTTAAAAAAAGAAATATTTATTTTCGAAATGAAGAAATTTTTATCTTCAACTTGTTTGGAATTTTCAGGTCTTTTTGTATCTTGAAGGCCTAGAAAAGTGAAACAAATATAATTCTAGCTGACACCTCTTTAAAAATTAAGAGTTAAAACCATGAAATATTAACCAAAATATACAGCCCTTATTGAACACTGTGTAAGAAATGAATAAGAACAAGAAATATATGATTATACATATTTACTTCAAAGAAATGTCAAGTTCATAAAATGAAAGGACTACATCAATTAAGATAATACTTTATCATTCAAAGAATTATTACTTAAAATAATCACCCTTATATTCAAAGACAAGGATGAACTGATATTAAGTATAATTTTGTAAAAGAATCTTTCATTTCTTCCAAACTGTGTGCATATATTATATACATAGATATTAAATTAGCGAGAACTATAATTTATGATCTGTGGATAGCTAAAGTTTAAAAAGCTATACAAATATGCAACATTACCTTCAACTTTTAGAGGTTTAAATACAGTAGCAGAACTGAAGTTAGAAGCAGCATTCTTTGATAGATTTCTTGTTGGTTCATAACTTCTGCTTATGAAATAAAATGTTTTCTTAATTACTTTTTCAAGTATTTGCTGTCTGCTTGACTAGTTATGTCTGGAGAGAAGGCAGCTCATTTTTTAAATTATCCACTGAAACAAAAATTCGTGACAATTACAAAAATGACAACTTGGTATTAAATAAAAAAAATTTATTCACGCACAAAATCCCTTTGACTAAAAATATGGACGAAAAATCCCCAAATGGTCACCAAGTGATTTCATATTGTTGCCAATATAAAATACTTAAACTTTGCAACATTACAATGCAGGTATTTAAATATACAATTGGGGGCTTATTGCCACATTTTGATAATTGAAATCTGGCATTGCAGAGTTTTTCTAGCATTATATGGAACCGTTATTATAATAGAGTTTGTATATAAAGTCTACCATAATAACGTTTAAACATACACGAGTTTTAGTTAAAACTACATTGATTATACATTTTTAAGTACATATATTATTCACAAGCATTCCCAATGTAGTTCTGTAGCAGAATAAAAATTGGTAAACTGAATCGTCTAATTATTAATCGCACATATAGTTCTCCAGAACATACTTAGTGTGAATTAAACTAAGAAAAGTAAATTTTTTCAATATTTTATTTGATGGGTTGTTAAAAATATAATGTGATACAGTTAAATTTTAATTTTATTATTAAAACTATTATTATTTAAATTACTATTATTTAAATTTCAAAGTTTCATTTTTTAAAAAATTGTACTCCAGAAATTTTAGCATTTGTGTTGTAAAGTAGTAAAAGATAAATTAGCAATGAATCCTTGTTTGAAATTAAAATTGCAAATTTGTATCACTTTTTTTTTATTTAATCAAAGGGATTTTACACATTTACCAACTGACGGATATACAGATATTAGCTCACTTGATGTTACACTTACCTCCTTATCCTCTAATTTGATTTTACCATAACATTAATTTCCTTTTTCTAAGGGGCACTTAATTTGAATTTTCTCTGTGAACATGATGTTATCATAATCTATTTCAAAATTCAGCTGAAAAATAATAAAAAACTTTTGTTACCACTTTTTTTCCCTGATTGATGGTATTTACGCAAATGTTGAAATAACTCATTCGATGTTGCACTTACCTTTTTATTTCTAAAGTGCACTTGATCTTGTTATAAAATCATCAAGTTTCAAGATTTCGCTGAAAAATAACAAGTATTATAAGGTAAAAATTTAAATTTTCGATACATAACATACTAGCATCAGAATTTTTTACAAATTTTCAAGAATCAAATTCTAGTTTCCCAGAATTGAAATAAAAAATTTCCAATCACAACATTTCTGTTAAATATATACTTTTTAATCTCAAAAAATGTTCACAACTAATTATATGTACACACTTGCCAGAATTATTATTTTTAATATTTGATATATATTAAAATTAAGTTAGATAAATTATGAGAAATAAAAATTCATATTTATACAGCTTTGTCACTCATAAAAATGAAACATACATTTCACTGATTAAAAAAGAATATGAAAACTTACAGGAGTAGGAGTAAGAAAGAAGGAGTTCCAGCTCTGTCCGTCTTTTTAACTTAGGTCGTTGCACGACTCTAATCAGATTAGGGTCTGAAAAAATTGTATTATTAAACAAGACATAAAATATAATTAAATATATGTCTGTGTGTGTTTTCACATGCACATATACATAGCTTCACCGGCACATTTACAAAAGATATATTAATTCACTTATTGGAAATTAAATTCACCTGGTATGAAACGACCCGCACTATCTCGCAGTATCATGCATTTTCTTTTGGGGGGCCGTCCTCTACCCCTGCCCTGACTTTGAGGCACAGCAGCAGCAGGTGGCAAAGGATCTTGCCTTGAGACTGGAGAATCAACTGATGAGCTGGATTCAGCATCAGGCGAGGGAGGTGGGCAATATGCAAATGGTTCTGATGAAAATACAATAAGAATTAAAGTTAGAATATTTTGTAATTTCTGATATAATTTAGATTGGTCAACGGTGGTTTCATTTGTTTGATATATTTTGAAGTACTTAAGAAATAATTTTCTTTCATTTATAGAATCATTTTAACTGTCACTATTATCTGTACATTAATTATGCTGTATAAAGTAAATGAAATTCAAACATATCAATATGCAACCCCTTGATAAAAGTTATTACCATCATTACTTGATGAATTAGTCGGGGTTGTAAGCTTCTCATGTGACATTTCAAAGCAATTTTCCCATAAGGTAAATAGACAAGGCAACTTTTTAAATTAAAATCAATGCATATCCATACATGAAAAAATACAAAATGATATCTTATATACTTAAAATTATTGATTTTGATTTTACTTATCAAAAGTTATTAAATATATACACAATTTTATGCCCGATAAAGACAAAAAGTAATTTTCTACTCAGAATGATTGCAAAAGCTACTGAAATCTATACTTACAAAATATTATACTTTTATATGTATTAAACTCACTTAAAGAAATGTAAATTTTTTTGTAAAGAAAACATACATCTCGACTAACAAGTATCAATCAAGACTTCAACTATAAAGTCTTGTCTTTATATTGCATTGGACTTTTGAGTAAATGTTGCTTGTAATTTTAAAGGGATCAGAACTACACCGATGTCTAATTTCCTTGTTAAAACAATATAAAAGGGTCTAAAATAAAATATTTATTGAATACTAATATTTTATTATACTAATTTTTATTAAATTTGTTGCTAACCAGGTATCCGTACCTAAAGGTCACCGTAGCTGGACTTGATATTTTATCCACGAATAAAAATTATTCTCAATATTGATTTCAGATAAAGTGAGCATCAGAAGCAAAATTAGTGTTCATGTCAGCGCCACGGAGTTCGGGAAATGGGACGATGCAATTGCTGCTCGTCACAGCGAAGGAAATGAAACTCTGATGGCATGATGTAGAGCAGTGTTGATGAAACTAAACTTGGTATTCCAAAAAATTTGGACTTTAATAAGATGTTGCTATTAGACAATCAAATTAAAATGCATACTAATGAAACAGTAGTTCAATATATTGCCAGGAGTAGAAAATCTAGATCTGAATTATCGATGTCACTCTTATAACGAAAATTCTGGGTACTTTGCCAGAGAAATACCATAAGTTCTGACAAGCATGGCTGTCTATGGATGAGAGTAAATAGACGTTATAAAATTTAACAACCAGATTGATTGGAAGAAACTAATCTAGATGAAAGCGATCGAAACGAATGGGCATTCATCACTGAAGTACCACTTTATTCATAAAAAAATTAATATTTTTTTATGAATAAAGACTACTGATTTTGTGAGAAAAAATCAGAAGATACTACTAGTGACATTTTTACTTGAAATAGAATGTTGAATACTGTAGTATAGCAAACAGCCACTTTTACTGTTTAGATTATGAATTCAGAGGCCGATTTACGTTCAAAAATATTGTGTTAATTTTTTGATAAAATACTTATGAACCTGATAAAGGAACAATAAAAGATAAAAGAATGTACGACATGTAAAAAATAAACATCAATGTCTCAATATTTATTTCATAAGGCAATTCTTACTACACTAGTGCACTTTATAAGTATTAAATTTATAAAATTACATAAAAACAAAAATAAACAATACAAATACTTTGTTTGACTGAAATATTTTCCTAATTAAGTTACTAATAACTAGAAATATTCTTCCTAATTCAGAACTCGTTATGTAAACAGGCAGCCTAGTGGTTACAGCGTCATCCTCTTGAAACATTGAAGAACATATTAAGAAAAATAATATACATGTATGTATATTATTATCACTGTATTAGTGCGCCATCTGTTGACTATTTGAGCTCCTAAAACAAATTAATACTTTTTCCGGCAAAATTTCATTTGTTTTTAAAATTTTTTCACTTAGTGACAAAATTTGGTAGATTTTCATATATTATCCGGAAAAATGACGAAAAATAAGGAGTTTCCCGATAAAATCTGTAGAGTTGGCAGCTATGAAAGTAGAAAATAATTTTTGGGGTTTTTAAAGATTTTTAATAGTTTCCTATTGAATAATTCAATGTGTGTTTACCTTTTACAAAAAATATAAGTATACTTACACAGTACAAATAAAACTATTAAAATAATTTTTTTATTTTATGTAATTTCACACATTCAGAATCTTAGCTTCACCTAACTTTCATTATATATTAAGTATGAATATTTTTGGAATACTTAAATTTCAATTACTGTATGCATGGAAAATATTAAAATGCACAATATTTTATCATAAATGTAAAATTTGCCATTAATTTTTTTATTTTAATACTCTGTTAATTAATAACTACATAAATTCATTACTCGCTCATTTTAACAAATCAAGCTATGTTAATTTGGTGATAATTACTTGAAAAAAGACTAGCATGTACAAATTATTGCTTAATATTTTATTCTCAACAATCACATCGATTCTCTACAATGAAAAAGTAAGAGATCAGCAAGCAAACTCTTCTATCCCAGAATAGCAAAAAAATTTCTTTATATTAAACATTAATTGAAGTTTAAAACAAACAAAAAGCTAAAACGTAACTAATTAAAAATTATATTTCAATATGCAATGAATTCATTGACATGCAGTGAGTAGCTTTAACAATAAATTGAGATTTCAGAGAAATCACTTGTATTTGTAATGCCTAAGTGTGAGATTCAAGTATTCAATTCTCTAGTTTATGTTATAGAAACGTATTCAAACATCGTAATTGAGTATAAAGTTTTTTACAATTAGAAAACACTTTTCAGTCAAACCATTAATAAAAAATAGTTGTTTGTTAAATTATATTTTCATCAAAAAATATATTTATCGAAAAACTTACCATCAGAAGAAACAATTACTCGTCTCTTCTTCAAAACTGGTTTAATTTCATCTTCACCTAAGTAGCAAAAAATTCACGAATTAAAAAACATTTCATAGATATGAAATCTATTTCAATAAAGATAGTTTACAATTAATCTATATTAAATCTACCCTTATAATTACAAGATATGCTTTAATATGTAAACTAATATATATATTTTACAAGCTCAAATGAAATAGAATAAAGTACGAGATACAAATTAAAATCTACTAGAACATTCTTTTCTAAACGCACTGGAACTAGAGACATATTTACTCATTTGTTTTAACTAGGCAAAAAAAAAATTTAACATACGAAATTAAGATTTCTTATTTTGTTTTCATGAATTTTCTGAATAATTTTAATAAATTTCACACAAAGGTAAGCACACTTCCTGCTTATAAGTACACTTAATTGCACATGATAAGCGTGTTAAGGAATCCTTCGATTAATCAAGCATAATAAACTTGGTAAAACATATTTCTCTTTTTAATAAAGAAAACAAATTCTATTAACATCAAATTTTAAAAATAAAAACTTTATCAATTTTAAATAACAATATAATTTAAAAATATGCTTTATTTATGCTCAATAAACTTATAAGATCTACAAGGCAAACTATATATTCATTACCTAATATTCCAATTTACGTGAACCAATTAGTGTTTTTTAAAATTAAAACATCTTAAAATAAAAAAGTAAATCTTAAAGGGAATAATATGTAATTTAAGATATTAGAGAAGCATTTCACATGGAAAGGAAATTATGGAAACTAAATTAAGGAATGTGATTATTATTGATCATAATTGTAAGTTGTGCAACATGTGTAATAATAAATGTCAGAAATGTCAAGTTGTGCACATAGAATATTCATTTTAAGATACTTTTTTTATTCATTTAGTTAATCACTTAACTAAAATACTCATTTTGATTCTGAAAATTTTTTTAAATTATTTTAGATTAATACTTAGCATTAATAAAAAGGAAAATTTTCATGTAATGAATAAAATAACTTATTTTTAAAAAATGAATAACTTACTTGAAGACGATTCACTGATCATGCGCCTTCTCTTGGTAACCAACCTTGTTTTGCTCTCATCTTCCTCCCAAGGTCCTTGAAAATATTAGGAATGAAATTTTAAGTGCAATGCCAATACATTCAACTTATTCTACAGGTATACAAGACAGTTAAATTTCCTTTTATAAACAGCGTCCTAGGAACAGCCGAGTATAATGCAAAGAAATTTTGTACATGGGACTATACAGGAGATATGCTCATGGAATTTTGTAAAAATTTTAGCATTTATTATATCAAAATGTTGGTAAGAAGGTCCTCAACCTTTTTCCAAGTGACTTGAATGTTAGCCTAGGGCTTCCCTTTGATTATAAAATATAAATGTTAAAATATGTAAAAATAATGATTGTCTAATATAAATTAAAGAAAATATGAATACTGTCGCTCGAACATGCGATGCTGTTCTAGATTTATGATTTTTTTTATTTTTTTATTATAAAAATTTAAATGACAAATGCACGTAATGAAATGAACAGAAAGCTTAGTCAACTTTTAAAAAGAGATTTCTCGTTTTCATTGTCAAACATTTGTTATTTTTAAGATATTTTTTAATTTTATTTCATGGCTTTAAAAACAAAAATGAATTTTTTTTTCAAAATGCCCTTTAATGCCCGAAATGCCCTTTTGGGAAAAACATAGCAAAATAAAATGAAGGCAATAAACAAAAATTTAGAACAAAAAGTATGAATCAAATGCAAAATCAAGAAAAGCTGTCAGGGTCAGAGGAAAAATCGTCGTGATTTGCTTACTTGGAAGAGGAAGATTTATGTAAAAATGTTTCAAGTGTATAACATTTGCAGACATTGTCATTTCAAGTCCACCTTTCCATTTATTGTACTGGTGGTCTCTTTAACTGAACATGCATCATTGATGAAGGTGCTTTATGAAAACAAGGGGAATGCTGCTGCGGTTTAAGAATTCCATCATAAAAAACCTATGGCAGGATTTCAACATAGAATAGACTGTAAAATGAGTCACCAGTAATTGTTGATACAGTCAAGACAGCTGCTAATGCAGTCGCAAACCTCGAATTTAGTAGCAACATGTGTAATTCTCAAGCAGGCTATTCTTCCAGAATTATTTAAAAAGTACTCAGAAACAGCACTCTCAAAAGACCACCCTACCCAGGAACTGCTTAATAGAGGCAAGACACAACATCCCTTATTCACAGTCAATAGAATGACTGATCATGATCTTTGAATATATTGTGGAGAGATGAGGCTCCTTTTTACCTCAGTAAACTGACGCATTTGGGCTAAAGAAATACGTGGATACACTATAAAATTTCCCTGGTTTCCAACGGTCAATTTCTGGTGTAAAATCACGCTGACATTCAACAGTAATCCATTGGGAAAATAGGGGAACTTAAGCTAACTTTCAATTATAAACCATCGACATTCTGCACACATTTTATGAAGGATGGCTTACCTTCAATATTCATGGAATAGTGAAGCCATATTGGTTACAAAACTTTACAGAAGGACGCGTTACTAGTTGTTCCTTTTCTAATCCATTGCTTTTGCCGATCTATCTACAAGCCATTTAGAATTATGAGCTATTCGAAGTCTCATACTTGAAGGGGTTACGATTTTGAATTTGTTAAAATCTCTCCCTAACGCTTCATGTGAAAAGAAATTGGTCAGTTACAATCTGCTATTGAACACACAATCCACTGAATTGAAATTTGAAAGATAAATGATAACGTGAAGCAGCTTTTTCTACATTATCCTGGATATGATTAACAACTACACCTGCTGTGCAATTTCACCTTAATTAGTCATTATGCTTCTGCAAACTGAACTATTATAGTTTCTCCCTTACCTTTATTTAATGTGATTCGATGACAAGATAATTAGAAACTAGTAAGAGTTAAAATTGTTTCTGAATTACGTTTTGATCATTTACTGTACTAAACTTCAAGTTTTTCTCAAAAAGGTGACCTCTGATGGCCATTTAAAATATTTTGTTGCGATTCATTCACAGAGTTTTGCATTGTAGAAAGCAGTTTAAGAAAAATTTAAATGTAATTACCATGTACATTTCTTTAATATTTCCAATATTTACCTAATAATGCATTACCTAATATTTCTTGTTTAATCAATTCCTAATAAAGTTATGCATTGAATCTTTTCAAAAAAAATTAAGATGTTACCCTCGTAAATCTTATTGTAAAAACAATAAGATTTACGAGGGTAAATAATGATGGTCAAAGGATACTGTAAATAATTTCATTATCCATCATGTAAATTATCTTTAATGCAGAATTTTCATACGGAATCATTTAATCTTAATAGGAAACATGGAAAATTTCAAAGCACCTATTGATATATCCTTGAAAGATTTAAACAGTTAAATTTTATAAAGAGTTGGGATACTACATATTTTATAAATAGTTAAACTTAAGATCCTAAATGCTTTGGTGATTAAACTCTGGTGTTCTGAAATTATTCGAACAATAACCTTAACTGCTATTAGCTATATTGTAAATATTAAATGAAATTAATTATGGTATGTATTATTAAAACTAACTTGAAAGTTAAATAAAAGAAGATAATTCATTTAAAAGAAAAATCTTCTGCGATGCTTCTGTCTTAAATCTTATCCAATGTATAACAAGACTCGCTTAAGAGGACAATTTTATTTTCGATATAATGATTGCATAAAATAATCAAAAATTGGAAAGGCTTGCATTAACTTTAAAATTGGCTTAATGTAAAATGAACATTAAAGTTTTCAGATATAGTTTTTATTCTAAATATACTTTAAATAATCAATTCAATTGGATTAGCTAATAATCAAACTTATAAGTACAAAATTAAAATATTAATAAGCCTAATATTAACAATAAACTTTTTGGCTACTCATGATATATGATAAGATTAAAAATTCTACAAATCCATAAATGTTTAAATTACATTATACATTTCTTTAATTGTAAATTTAATAATTCAATAAAGATAATCAGGAATTTAAGGCACTGTGAATCAAATTAAATAATGAAATTTAATCCTAAATTTAGTACAAACAGGAGTTCCTCAATGCCATTCACTCACACACAAGCCACTGTTAGAATTAAAATAATCATAGCCTTCCAAACAGTGAAAACTCTACATTGATCTCAATCCATGAATAGTTTAAGTTGAGTCAATTTCGGCAGATTCTTTTGTAAAACAAAGCAAAAAACTGGGTAATTTTTCAGAAACTAGTAATATTAAAAGAAAACAGCTTAGGGATATCAATATTTTCAAGAAGACTTAAATCTGACTTACCCTGAGCAGATATTCGAGGAGAATCCTCAATATTTGTAACAATCCACGAACTATCATTGACATTTGCTGTAAAATAAATTCATGAATTGGTATATTATTTGTAAACTGTAAAATATTTATAGTAAAAGTTATGAAAGAGTTTAAAGTATGATTATTTATTGGCTAAAGGACTTGATGCTTAAAAATAATTAAGCATATCCCTTGATTGGAGTAATGAGATCTGATAATAACAAGCATTTCGGGGAAATATTTTTTTATTAAAAACTTGGTATAAAATGTCCTCAGTTTTTAATAGTTTACTTAGTTAAAAAAAATTTTTGATTTAAGAAAAACAATAATTTTAATATTCCTAGTAATATTTATTATTTTCTAAGCTTTTGCAACTGGCATCGCCAGCTCAAAATATATCAAATGAAATACAGCCTAAATTTGGCTTGTTTTGGCCTGCACAGAAGAACTAATAAAAACATAAGCAACAATGTACAGAGAACGACATATAAATGCCTATAAAAATAGACAATCTCGGCAAATTCACTAGAATCACAAATACTTTTTTTTATCAACTGCCTTTTCACAATTTACTTAATGTCGTAATTATACTGTCTAACGTTGAAGGGCGTGCCTGAGGTTTTAATTACCAATAAAATTCCAGCAAATAAAACTAAAATTTGTTAGATACCACTTAAAGCTCATGTTATTTTAAAATTATTAACAAAAGCTAAGTTAAAAAAGGAGCTGAAATGAGTGTCATTAAAAAGTCAGGTAAAGCTAAAAATATCAGCTTTGAATTGTAAAACATGTATTTGCTATAGCAAAATACCTCACTTTTTCAAAGTTAAGTAAAATATTATGATGTAGGCATTATATCAAAAACGTTTCAACATGCTTAAAATTGGAGTGAAAGCCCTTTTAAACTTACAAGATTTTAGTTCATAATGATTTTCATCAATATCTTCAATAATCCATGGATCGTTACTACCTGTGAATTAAAAATTACTTAATTGTAACAAATCAGAAGCTAATTTTATAAATTCTTAACGGTTATTTACAAGCAATAAATACATAAAACAGAAAATAATTGAGAAAATTAAACATTGTATAGTAATAGACTTTAATATAATAGGTTGTTTTGATTACAATATTATCAAGAAGAATATTATACTAAGAAAACACAAACTTTTATTCCTTTTTATCGTTCATACGGTTAATATTTCGTTTCTTCACAAACATGGCTTCATCGGAAACAAAACTGTAATCTGGAGTTTGACATTTTGTTTTATTCCGTAACTTGCTTGTATTTTTCCAATTGTGTCCTGTCTACGATGTATTCTTTCGATTTGAATATTCCTTTCATACTTTTGTCGGTATAAATATTTACCAACATATGTTTGTAGAGTTTTGAAAACTACAAATATTAAATTCTTATTACTTAAAACAATTCATTTAAAAGTTATTTATTTAATATTTAAAAATGTTTCTATTCTAGGAATTCTCGAAATTTTGTTGACTTTACATTAGCACTTGATATTGGTTTTTTCCAAAATAATAAAATTTAAGGATCTATAAATGTTTCAATTTTTCTTTTTGTATTCTTAATTATACAGAATATACATTTTAAGAAATTAGTTCAATTTATGTAAAAACAAATCTTAACTTGAAATATTCCTACAAGAAGTTAATAAAGAAATCGTGCATATTTTTCTCATTCTACATTGTAAAATTTTAAAAATTAAAATAGTATTTAAATGATATAACTCTGTTGAAAAAACAAAATTGTCATTTGCTTGAGTAATACTTTCAAAATGATTCTTAATCTTAAAAAAAAGTTAATCCTTATTTTAATGATAAATTATATTTTAAAATCTTAAAAAAAGAGTTTTATTAAACATATTATAAATACGAATAAAATTTTCACTACTATGATAACCAATTGAGATTTCTTTAAATAAAATTACGTATTACAGTTAAAATACATCTTTTATCTCAGTACTTTTAATTTTTGATAATAATTTGAATCTATGAAAGTCTTTAAAGGCAATAGAATGTAGTTTTTGTAAAGAAAATTCTTAATAATATAATATATATTTTTGACTGAAACTTTCTGATTTTATTAAAAAAAGAGTTTTATTAAACATATTATAAATACGAATAAAATTTTCACTACTATGATAACCAATTGAGATTTCTTTAAATAAAATTACGTATTACAGTTAAAATACATCTTTTATCTCAGTACTTTTAATTTTTGATAATAATTTGAATCTATGAAAGTCTTTAAAGGCAATAGAATGTAGTTTTTGTAAAGAAAATTCTTAATAATATAATATATATTTTTGACTGAAACTTTCTGATTTTATTAAATATACATAATATTTGAATTTATGTAAGTTTTGGTTTTTGATTTAAGAAATTTACAAAATATATTAGCGTTCCAATGCATATCTGAAATTTGATTTGATAATGCTATGGTATAATTTAGTATTTAAACTGAAATCAGATGAAGACTTGTTAAAAGATCTTCTAAATTTAGAATTGGTTTTATTAGAAGAATATTGAAAATTTATGAATATTTTATTTTACCAAGATAAAATAAAATGTTCATAAAATATCAATATTATATTTCGCGATTTAAATTTTTTACAATAAGAATAATTTTGGTATAAATTAATGGTCTCAATGATATAATTTAAAAAGCTGTTTTAAATGTGAATTTCTCATAAAGTTAAAGTTGATTTTCACTGAAATTTTCCGAGACAAAAAATTAAATTTAATATTTTATTTTATCTGTGGTAAATGATATGTTTCAAAAGATATCATTGTAAAAATTCAGGTAAGGTGATCCTAAATTAGGGATGTAAAGTCTTACCCAATTATTATTTGGCAATAAATAGCTCAAGTTTGTAAAATTAGTATTATAGAATTTTTGAAAATTTCTTAAGGTAAGTTATAGCATACGTTTAACACCTAATGATCCACAATTTGTAGAATCTTTCATAAATAAGATAATTCACAATTAATAGGGCATAAAAATGTTTAATTAAACTAATTGTTTAACAAGCTTGAAAAAATACATTAAAAATTTTTTAAGACATTGTTATGGAAATGTTAAATTATATTAAAATGAATTTTCTTAAAAGTTTGGTAAATAAATATCCCGACTTCAAAATTTTAATAACTGAATCAAGGCATACATTGCCCATATCTATTTTCCTAACCGAGGGCGCATGGGATGCGAATCATATATCAAAGTTAGGTGGTCAGTCCAAAGCGAAATTATAAGTGGTAAGTTCCCAAGCATGATTGGTACTCAGTTAATCGAGACACTGAAAGGCTGAGTTGACCTAGCTTGAGAATCGGACCTGTGCCTTGGATGCGCATAAAGGTAAGGAATAATTAATAGGGAATAAGATATTTTAATAGCTTCAGTTAAAAATAAATGGATAAATATCCCGATTTAAAAATTTTAATATCAGGATCAATACCAACAGTGTCCGTGCCTGCTTTCCTAACCGAGGGCCCAGAGGTGTGGAACATACCGTCAAAAGGTAAGAAAAATGTTAATAGTATATTATATTAGATTGTAAATAATTACATCTATTTATATCTATAATGTGTAATGAATTATTTTATGTTTAAAATTTTATTTTTTAAAATAATTGTGTTAATACATAAATAATATCTTTTAATAATTAAATATAAACCACATAAGTCTGCTTATTCTTTTCGCGCTTTTCAGAATCCATTAAGTGTTTTCTCATTTTTTTTAAATTTAAAGCTTACCCTGAGCGATATATTTTCGATTATTTTATAGTAGGTACAATATTCTATAATATTTACAATTTATTCTAATTATAAGTATACTCTTTTTATTATAATATATTACATTTAATTATATTATTGTATACTGTTATTACTTAAAACATTTTATTCCCATACTTATATTGTATAATTATTTTTTCAAGGGGTGCCAAAAAAGGCATCGTAACCAGGTACCTACAACGCTCACTACGTCACTGATTGAAAATTTGATTTAAGGTATTTAAGCATCTAACGCAGAGTTCAAACCTTAACATAATATACCTTCATACCTTAAATAATAACTTACTCTACGTAGCCAGGTTACAGCAGTCTTAAGTAGAACATAATCATTCATATCCCTCATATACTATACGATTCATAACATGAGAGTGTACTTTAAGAAAGCTAAAATTGTATTGCATTTATTTTTATCAAAAACTGCAAGAAAAAAAAATAGCTATTAAGAATTGTTCGTATAAAAATTACAATTAAAAATATTTACTGAAAATGACTCTCATCTTTATTTTCTACAGGGTCTTGATTCCAGGGACACTCTCTAGAGATTTTCTCATTAAAGGGGAGTAAAACAAGGGTATGTTCTCTTTCATGCCTTTTATTTAAAATAGCTCATTAAAGAGTGATCATCATCAGAAAATCCGGTGTCAACCAGGGGCAATATCTTTGAAAAATCTATTCAAGTGTTGGCATTCGCAGACGACATCGCACTGGTAACCAGAAATAAAAATGACTTAAAATAGGAGCTTTTTCAGGGATTATTAATCAAAATAAAACTAAATATTTCCCTGTAACTAGAGAATGTGTAGGCTGCAGCTTCCGATATTTACAATATTTGAATGATGTCTATTTTTTTAACAAAATCGTTCATTTAAGTCAAAACAGACTAGTTAATATTGACAACTGGAGTAATCCAATTTAACATAATTCTAAGCACTTCTTATTCACTTTTTCAAACAAAATATCTCCAGTTGAATGACTCAAAAGATTGGATTAGTAATACTATGTTTTAACTGTTATCATCACCGGCCAACATGTCTAGTGATCAGCGTACATGACTACGGATAGGGAGGTCCTGGGTTCGAATACCGGTTCAGGCATGGATGTACTTTCTCTCTCTCTCTATCTATCTTGTCTTTGTCTTTTTCTTGTGTGAATGAGGTATGAATGGTTGCCTACCCTATAAACGGGTCCCTATGGCATGTGTGTGCACTGAAGAAGTGGGACTCCACACCAAATACAGTTCAGTTGGAAAAGTGGAGTAGCGCACCCCAATTAGCCACCCTAGTCCAATTGTTTTCTCTGCAGACGATTATTTAAGTTTTTATTAAAGAGAAGCACATAATTAAAAGCATTCTTAACTTTTTCATTCAATAATTTGGAAAATTGCCAAATTATTGACCGTTAATAAACAAAAACTGTTAATTAAGCACACTTTATTTCAGTACAACTGAATTGTTTTGCAATAGCACTGTCTGGAAACATTGTTTGAAAGAGGCAATTTATATTGTTACAAAAACTGTAGCTGAATCCACTGTTTAAAACTTTAAAGGCTCATAGAACTTCAGCCTTTAAAACTACTTTTGAAGAAACAAATGAAACTAAAATTTCAGAAAATGCTTTGGGTTCATTAAAAGGATCAGCAGAAATGAAAAAATCTTTCAAATGAGTAGACTTTTTAGCAGATATAGCTTGTTATAATGAATATATGATTTTTCTCTTTCATATGGAGTTTAATTGCCTATTCCCGCATATTTGAAATACAGAAGTCTTTCTTGTAAAACAGACAACGGATACACATGTGTTATTTCTAAACCACGCAAAAGCCACTTTTTGTGTTGCTTTTCTAGAGTTCCCTGGTCATTGAAAAGATGCATTCTACACCAAGTATATGAAATAATTTATTTCAGTCTTCATTTCATTAGCAAACAAATTCAAAAAACTATAACATTTTCTAGAAAAAAATAAATGCATCAAGGTAAGAAAAAATTCCAGGAGTAATTCAAGATTTTCAAGGAGTCAAGTCAAAACTCCAGGAGCTTCCAGGGCCCTTAAAAATTTTCAAATGAGTAGACCAGGAGTTGTGCGAACCCTGTAATATTCTTTTAATAGTAACGTGGACACGTTCCCAGCCCACGAGGAAGCATTCACCCTCCTAATCTCTGCCAACGATGTTTCACTTTGCTGACCTTAACGGGAAACAGCGTGAAGCTACTGAGCCACTGGAGCTCTAACCATTAACACAAGAGAAAAATGGCTGAATAAGCATTGCAGTCACTTTCGTTGTAGTTGTTTATTTTTTAAACATTCTACCCCTCTTCTATAGACACTGGTTTCTTTCAAAGAGTTTCTCTTCGATTTCAGGATTTAGTTTTGCCTAGCTTCTCTAGCTGCGCGTTCTCTCACGATTTTAGGCATCATACCTCTAAAAATTGTTCCTGTTGAATTTGCTCTAACTAGCTTACAATTTGAGTTTTTTGAATATCTGAAGTCCAATTTTTAATGTAGCAGAATAAACATTTTCTTATAAAAATTTCTGGTAGCTAATGTTATTGTAATTAAATGTCTATGAAGCAAATTTAAAACGTATGGGTTTCCATTATTTTGATAGTCGCCTGTAACAATAAATGTGGGTATTTGTGGAACTAACAATTATTAATAAAAGTAATTACAGTCAGTTAACATTTCTCTCTTGCTACTTAAATTTAAAGAAAATCTAAATTTTAATAAGCAAAATTTTGCTTTTTTTCACAGAGATATGCAATTCATATGTATACAGTCATTAACCTTACCTTCATTACAATTGAAGAATTGAACACTTTATTCGAGTTTATTTTCCTTTTAAACTATTCAGCCATTAACGAAGTTTTTAAAGTTATTTCAAATTTAAAATTAATAATTCCTATCCATATATGAAAGCCGAAGCATTCAATAAGAAATTCCTTTCAAATTTTTCCAAAACACTTACTGGTTTTAGTCCTACAGCTTTTTTTGGGTGCAGGCTCTTTGTCACTTAACGATGCTTCTGGGCTTTTTTCCAGAAGATCCTGATGAATAAAGAGGTACAAAAAAGGTCACAGTTACTTTCCTGCATTACTTATTAGTACAAAAATAATTCTTTATATTTTTTATTAATTAATTATGATTAATTAGTAATATAATTAATAAAATAATAATAAAAGTCAAAATAAACAAAAAATTATTGAAATGTTGAAACATTATTTTATAGAATATTATTTTGAAATAAAGATTAATATATAGGTATAAAATGCCGCTTGAGACTTGCTTATGAAACAATTTTCTATATCTTAAATAATCATCCAATCAGCAACTCAGCGCCATTATGATATTACCTTCACAGCACACACCACTGAACAGTAAAACACTGCTTTATCTTTTTATTGATATGGAAGTGTGTTAGTAATCCACGAGGCAATCAATTATCTTGACTAATATGTAAGCAGATTGCAAAAAGGTCGATACCAGACCTTTCCAGTATGAGTCAATCAAGTGAAGCTATTGTGTATTTTATGTGTTCAAAAATATAAATTTTTTAAAACTATTTATTATTTTATTAAAAGAGTGTGCGCCTAAATCATATTAGGTACTATTTATTCTTGAAAGGTGCATTTTCGGATAATGATTTTATACACAACAATATTTGCTTATCTTTCTCTTTAGCACTTGATTATACTCACTGAAAGAAATGCAATAATAGTAATCAAATATTCAATGATTTTCTTCTTTTGATTCCATTCAACTACTTGAGTTTTTCTGTCCAAAACTAGAACTGAAAATGTAACAACTCTATCTACAATTGCTTTTTCAAATGCTTTTAAAACTATTTTTATCTCTTTTCTAAGCTTTAAATCAATTAGTGGATAATCTAAAGCTGCGAAAGGTCAAATACATTGTAGATGTTAATATATATATACACACACACACACACACACACACATATATATATATATATACAAACTTACTCAATTCCTTTTATGGCTTTCTTAAATTTTATTCATAGAAGTAATAATGCCCCAAGATACTATGAATGATAAAACTTTGGAAAAAAACTTGGCTGAAAAGTCTGTTTTCTCTTTTTGTGTTAATTTGTCCTACTACACTTGAAAAGTTCTAGTTACAAAATCCACTGTGACTACAACAAGAACGATGCAGCAACTTCCCATTGTAAGGTTATAACAAAAGTCACTTTCTGAATAATGTAAAATTGCAAAGACAAAATAATTATAATTACTTGAAAAGAATTATTTGAAAGATAATTTAGTTTAATTATTAATTACTTTTCATTGAATTCCAAAATGCCCAATGAAAATGCATAACAATCAAATATATTAATAAAATCTGGAATGCTGTAACTGAATAAATATTCAATACGTAGCTTTTGCATTCAAAATGTTTGAATTTTCAGTGGGAAAATGAAATTTGCCAAGTTCATAGAAACAGCAGGATTAATTTCTGTGTTGCTGATATCATTGGAAAAATATTTCTCACTGATAATTCTTAATATATAGAAAAATATGTAAAAAATCTAGGCTACACAACATTTAGTAGTCTTTATAATAAAACTTCTTTCCAGATGGGGAGTTGTATGATTTTCACAGAAAGCGAGAAAATAAGTTTGACCAGCTGTTAGAACCACAAGATTCATGAGACATTTTCCAAAAAATAGTTCCTTGCAAAATGGCTTCAAAATTCTGTTCTTATCTCAAATATTACCTATAAACTGTTTGTCCCTACTTATCAAAAATATTTTTAAATTAATGAAAATATGCTGGACAATACATAAAATCACAACTTAATCAATAGCAGAGCTCAACACAAAACCAGAAAACATAGACCAATTAAAATCCCCATCTTTATAAGCAATATTAAAAAAAAAAAGAAAGAAAGAAATTTCTAATATAGCATTAGACTGAGCAAGTTTATGTGTTTTTCTCTGTTAACTATTCTATTTAGCACATCTATTGCATTTACATTATTAAACAGAGTATATAGGCCATAGTAGCCAAGTGGTTAGGGCAATAGCCTTCAATATGGATGAGATTGTTTTGATTTCTAATGCCACCAAAGAGCTGAGTACATGGGATTCATGCGCTCCTTAAATCTGTGGAATCGCAAGTCGGTCGTTGAGCAGTTACTGTAGAAAATTTCTTCTCCCTCCAAAAGTCAAAATTGAGGCAGTCGATAAACTTTTTATCTGGTGGTATCATCAATCAGAGGTGTCTACGAGTAAATTCATACTTCCACTGTTTAAATGAATGAAGGATACCTTCTGACTTTTAATTTCAAATAGCCGTCGGTCAGCAAGCTAGGCTTGCCCAAGTGTCATAAATAACAAATTGGAATTCATAAATAAGAAATTGAAATTAACAATTAAAGGCAAACCAATCTGCTTCCACAGTATTGATCCACATTCATTTTACATTACCGTGGCAATATTGTAAAAATCCTTATTATACAATGTAATTTAGTTATATTAAATTCTTAGTATTCTCATTTATATTTTAATCCACGGAGACAATTGTTCAAATTTAAAACAAAAACATTTAGATTATTAAGTAATGGTTTATCCGATGAAATGATTTATCTATTTTTATAATAAGTTCAAAAAATAATTATTTTACAAAAAATTATTGAAAACGTAGAAAATTTTTTTACAACACAGTAACAAAGCTTACTTCTGCCAAGTGATTTTTGCTTGATCAACCTTTTATCATCGGTGTTGCACGCTGACTTTGGTTTCTTTACAACTGAGGTTATTTCTTGGACCAAAGAATCTATGGTAAAAAATGGAACATTTTTAATACTAACAGAACATTTTTTAAAAATTATTTAACCAAATTTTATTTTGTATTTAAAATAAGATCAGTACTTAAGTATAAAACTATTGGTACTTATTACAAAATATAATTCCAGTTGCACTATAATAAATTCTGATTTATGTAATTATTTTATGACGTTTGACATTTTCTAAAAGACAATTTTGAAAAAATGCATCTTTTTTCCCCTCAAAGTTATTGAAGCCGATGTAATAACATTTATTAATCCTTTGTTACTATATTTTTGAGACATTTGAAATGAAATTGTCGATTTAAAATATCCATTTAACCAGATTTTTTTTTACTTTATTCTGTTTACAAAATTTTCGATTTAACAAAGCGTGCTAGCTGAAAAACTATAAGAATAGAAGTCTCACCAATACATTGGCTACTCTGTGTAGAAAAACTCTGTTCGCTAGACAGAGTTACGCTGCCCTCCTCAGTTGTAGAAAGTTCTGAAAAATAAATAAAAAATAAGTGAAGAATAACTTAATCACGTAACATATATAACTATACAAATGACATACTTAACAATATCAATTTAAACCATACTGACCAATTTAACAATATTAATCGCTAAGTGAATTTTTCACTTTCATGAAAAAATATTTTACATCTTTTTTAGAAGAATATTTACAAAGATAACTCTAGAAAAATGCGAATTACTAAATTCAATTAGGGCGTTTGTTAAAGCAAAATTTGAATCTGATATGACATAACGAGGTCACTTTTTCAATGACTACAAGCCTCGTTCAACAACTTAAGTGAACTGGATTTATACTAATAACTCAGTATACTATGTTAAGGCACTAACGCGGCTCTAACATTAATTTGGAAATAAAAATCAATATCTTACCCTCATTGTCAGCACTCGTTTCACTTGGGAATTCAAATATTTCCCCCCGATCGCCGTCCTCGCTGCTTGCATCCTCTATCAAAATGAGCTTAAGATTACTATACATAGAAACTATGTGCATATATGCAAATTCATCATCCAAATAACAATAAGACAATTTTTTTTTGTTATCAGAATTAATATAATTTTATCACAATTTAATTTCAGCCTACAATATTTTTAATTGTCTTAGTGATTTTAACAAGTTTTAGAACAATATTTTAAGAAATATTTGTCAGAATATAAATAAAATATTTATACTTCCCATGATGTAAGATTTACAATTATCAAAATTAAGAGCTATAATTTTAATTTTTAAAAATTTTATGACGTATACTGAGAAACCAATAACCAACATAAACAAAAAACGCTTGTTTGTTAACAGTGATGAAACAATATTGATTAAATTGCAACTCCAGTAGAAATATATTGCAGCTGAATAAATCAGTCTTCATAACCTTGTGCCATCAATGTTAGGGCAGTGATTCCAAAAATATTTTGGAACCGTTGCTCTAAGTGATTCCAAAATAGAATCCATAGAATTCCAAAATTTGTTGCCATAGCAGAATCCTGAATATTTTTTAATCAACAACATTTGAAAATTTAATATCCTATATTAAATTAAGCAAATATTTTTTGGTACCTGAAAAAGAATATCTGGCAATTTTGAAAAAGGAAAAAAAATCTTTCAAAAAATAATTTATATAAATATAAAAACCAAAGAATGCACCCGCTTCTTTCATTCCTCGATTCTCTTAAACTTAAGCATTAGATTTGATAACTGAACTTTTATACGGTACAATATTTGATTTTTGTCGCTGCCTATTTTGAAAATCCAGTTTCACATAAATATGTGGTTGCAAACGGCAACATATTTTGAAAAGCCCGTTTTTTTTTTTTTTTTTTTTTTTTTTTTTTTTTTTTATCTGGATTTTTATTGAATGCATCTGACCAGAATACTGTTGATTAGACAGTTATAAATTTGGTTTTAATAGTGCATCCAAACTCCAATAATCCATGGAACGAAATCATTTTAATTTTAAAAAAATTTAAACCCAGTAATTTTCTGAACCTCTTGGCTCGGATGAGAGATTGCTATAAGCTCTAAAATAGACTTGTTTCTATATCCACTCGATTCTTAAAGAAAACCACTAAGCGTCTTTTCACGTCAGGTACATTTATTATTTTGCTCCACAGAGCCAAAATTCTATATTGTATTTTCCTTGCAAATGCGACCGATTTATCCTTTGTTATTAATATGTTAGCTCGTTTCCCTTGTTAAGTCAAACATAATTTGTTTAATTTTTCCAAATATATCCGCAAAATATGCAAGTGTAGAAGCTATATTATTTCATCTGTATCTTTATGAAAATCAGCTCCTTTCACATGTCAAATATTCGTAGAAGCATCAATAACGAGCCGACTTCCGTATTAAGTTGTGTGCAGACTGCCTGCATCTTCACACACGGCTATGCAATTTGCAATCTTTTGATAAAATTGATCATCTTAACTACTACATTTGGAACAGATTTAATTGTCATTAAAATATTTTTGTTACTAATGTGTACCTGTGAAGAATGCAAGGAACAGTGCAACATTTTTAATCCAAGCACCACTCGTTTTTCCTGTCATTAAATTTTCTCCACCACTGATATTTCAAAACAATTTTCCCCAGTTAATTTCATTGTTTGTCATAAAGTTACCAGTGTAATTAAATATATTCCCTCTGAGGTTCACTCTTTGACATAGGAAAATCCAGCAATGTCTGAACTCATCTAGAAGTAATACGCAGGCTGCGACCGTGAATTTAGGTTAATGAAGGTATTGTGGGCAAAATCATTAATGCCTTTTTTACAATAATGTTAGAAAGATAATTACAACTTGCTTACTATTTGCCCAATACACTTGAAACGATATCTTGAACACGAGTCTTGTGAATGAGATGAGCGATTCACTAGCATGTGCCTCGCCTGCTACAGCTTTATGGTAAAAATTTTATAGGATGCTTAGCTTTTTGGCAATGGCTTGTTGCCAAAAAGCTTCTCATCAGCAATACTGGTAAATTCAAGTAGTATATTTGCTTTTCTTTGATACTACTGGTCCAATTTGTTGGTCCAAAAGTTGGAAGATGAGGCTGTAACTATACAGAGCTGAAAATTGATGCAGGTTCCAGAACTCCAGTATCTGTAAAATCTGAGGAGGTTTTTTCTTTTTTTTCTTTTTTTTTTTTTTTTTTATAAACTACTAACAATGTCAATTTTCTTTAACGATCCTTTTTCTAACCAACGATCCATTATAAAAGCAAATTTTGTTTTAGAATTCATGGTATTTCTTTTGACATTGATACTTTGTTTACTATTTGAATTACAGTTCCATAATTTTATTTGAAAAACAAATATTTCTAAACTATAGAAAATCTAAAAATTCTTATCAATAATATTATCCCGCTGGTAATAAATCATGGAAATCACCATTTAACGATGGTTATTTTTAACATTTTAACGTAAGATTATTCAATTGTAAAATGTTTAGATATGTATTGTATATTAAAAGTGACAGTCATCAAAAGTTATAATTTTATCTTTCAAAAATATTAGAATTTTTGTTTTAAATATTACTAAAAATGAATCTCGCTATAGAAAACAATAAATCATTGAAGAAAAGCATAAAACATTTATACATAATTTTCTCAGTGTATTCAATTTTTGTGTTTCATGTTATTACATCCCTAAGAATCAAAACATAAAATACGTACATTTTAAATATATTTTATTTGAATATCAATTTAAAGTAGTTACTCTAATAATGTAATGTATAGTTATTTGATTATAAAATATTTAGAGTGTATATTAATAACAAAATTATATAGTAATAAATACATTTTATACTTAAGTCTTTTAAAAATGTTAAGTATTCCGCGTGTCCGTGAATTTTCCTTTTCTCACTACTCATGTATTTCCACTAGAAATAGTGGGAAAAAGCTCTGCTTCTGTTTATATTTTTCCGATAATTGGCATTTTTCTGAGGTTTTTATGTAATACATTACTTTTCAACATTTTTTTATCAATTTTTTGGCAATCGCCAAAACATTTAACTCTGAAAAGAAGTTTGGAATATGTCCCTATGCTAGCCTATTGATAGGATTGAAAATTTAATCTCGTTTAAGCATCCAACCAGTATATTGCACAAAAAATAAATACATAAATTTTGAATGTCGACTATAAACGTTATGAAGAAAATGTGAATATTAAACAACTCTTACTTAAAAAAAATGCGGTAAAATTTATCACTTGGAACACCTAAACTTTTTCTTGGGACCACTGACTTGTACAGATCATTCTATAAGATACAGATCATTGTACAGATCATTCTACAAATCATTCTATAAGAATATATTTTATAAGAATCGAATAGAAACTTTATAGCAGAATTCATACAAAATCAGTAATTCTGACTTCCGACATTCAGTACACAGCAATTGTCTAATATTTGAGACAATTCCATATATATTTATTCTAAGTGCTTCTGAAATAATTTTCATTATAATTACATAACATTATAATTCCCTCACTACTTATGAGAGAATTATTAAGCAAGTGACTAAGTACAAGAGTGGTCCCAAGAATTATTGAAAGTTTCAGGTTTGATAATTTGCTGTTGCTAAGAATATATGATAATTGCTAAGAATATAAAGGTAGATCAGATATTTTTCTTTGTGCCACAACAATACAGACATTATCTTCAAAAGACTCATCTTGAAAGCCCTGTACAGCATAGACCAAAGCTGTAGCAGTTTTGAGCACAACAGCAATTTTGAGCTGTAGCAAAATTTAAAAAAATAAAATGATTCTATTCCTATATATGTTAAAAATAGAATAACGTGTGTAAAAAGTAAAAACTTTTGTTCAAAAAATAGTTATTCTTTGATGAACATAATTAGATGAAATCTCTCTCTCTAAATTATTAATTAAATTAAATCTTGCGCATACAAAAACATTGGTCAACTACACCACCAGCGGTATTTCAATACATTAGTATAAATTACTGTTTGGATAAATAGAAAAATGGAATTTAAAATTCCAGGGGATTACATCTTTAAATTCTGTTTACAAAATATTAATGATTAAAGATTTCAGAAGTTAAAATACTTTACTAAAGTTTAGAAGAAATAATTTCTCCTGTGAAGTAATTTTTCTTTAAACTAATTACACAATGAATATAGATGAAGTATATAAATTAATAATATAATGAATACAAACATTTTGTGTGGATAGTCTAAAGAAAGTTTTAATTTATTCAGCAGATATGTTTTTTGTTGCATTTAAAAACTACTTTACATAAAATATTTCCCATACTGGAATAAGAATTCTTAACCTGAATTATTTTGTTTTCAAAATAGATTTCCTTATTGCTTACTTACCGATGCCACCCATGTGCAGCTTGGCTAGGGTGTACTCTGTGGTGGCATCTCCAGTGCGAGGAACACCTCCTATAAAAGAGATTCTTTGAGTTAAATGACTACAAAAGTTGAATGTTTTGATTATGTTATAAATTAAAAAATAATTATGCAAACATATTCGACAAGTCATCATTTGTTGATGCACACCTTTATTCAGAATTCCAGATCCCAATCAACTCGAATCACAAGAAACCGAAAGATCTTCACCAACACTACAGATAAAGAAAACTGGCAATCCAGGTCACTGAATGCTTCAACAAGATATCCACATTACAGTTAAGTAACTCGTGTGTGTCTTTCATAAAATTTATTTAAACAAATAGTGTAACCCAAACCTCCTTAGAATATAGAAGATCGTAAGTTTAATACATAAGATAGTATAAACCATCATCAATGCCTATTGCCTATCTGTATCCACATTAGTTTGGGGAGAAATTCTGCGTTTAATATGCTATGGGTAGGTACATTCTTCTAAAATCTAGGAAAATTTCTTGCATATATATCACTGCGTATCATCAAAACATTATAGCAGCATAGTTATACAGTATAACTTATCAAAATAGCATCCATCAGTAACTCCAGCAAAATGGAAACATTCTTCAGCTGAATAATTAGAACAACATTTCTAAGAACAAGATTCAATCAGATTTCAAAGAATCAAATTCAAGGCTTTTTTAAAGAGTTTTTCCTTGGAATCAAATCAGGAATTTCTAAAAAGGTAGCACTCATGTTAAATAATTTTTAATTCATTTTAAAATTTGCTCTTCAACAAATATGCATAAAATTATTAATATAACATTTTTCAATTATATTTGTAAATGAAAATACCTTTCATCTAATTTATAATTATTTATTCATTACATCATGCGTCTTCAATGAATTTACAGCCAAAATTTACTTAAATAACAACATTTTTTACATTACAAAATTATACATCATATAAAATAATGGGTAATTTTATAGTTTTTAAACATCTTCATTAGATTACAATTATATTAGATTATATATTAATTAATAAGCATTTGAAGATGTGTATAAAAATCTCTTTTGCAATTAATGTTAATTTTTACCATTTCTTTCTTTCAACTTCAATTCCTATAATAGATTGTAAGTAATATTTATGTACGTCATTTTCCAAATGTTTCATTTTGATTTTCAGTTCAATTTTTTCAAGTGCTTTTAGTTTTCCTTCATCTGTCTGCTTTATTCATTTAAATATAATTTAAACTTTTGTTGAAACTCCACAAGAATTCTTATTAAAACCACCAAATTATACATACTTTAAATTTATATTGTTGAATAATTATTCATATAGTAGATATCACAAATTAAAATGTATTTCGGAAATATTAAACTTATTATTTTTATTACAAGCATTAGGATATTCTCAATAGTACCATAATTTTATTGCAAATACGCTTTAATTTAGAATCAATGTAAAAAATGCGCGAGAAAAAACTCCGTTCATATGCTAATGATATGCAATCACAAGTTTAATTGACAAGATACAGAACAATTGTCACACTTCTTGGTCACACGGAAAAGAAATTCTCAAATAAGACATTGATCTACTGGAACACTTCAAGTAGCAGACAAATTTATTTTTAATTTAATCAATTTAAAACTATAAGCTTGTAATTTGCAAAAACATTTTAATGAAAATTAAGAATTATCAGCAAGAAATCTTAGTGAAATAACAGAAATTTAATTTTGAGCAAGACTGATTTTATAGTTGCTTAAGTTCAGAGTTCACAGAATGATCAGACTTTCCTAATTTGTAGATTTTACTGGCCTGACAGACCATTTCTTCCTCCACCCATTCCCTCCTTCCATGAATGAAGTAAAGCCTTTTCCCATGGGATAAGCACCTCCCCACTGAATAAATGGTGAGGATAATGTGCAAAAATATATATTTTCAGCAATTTTAAACTAAAGCATTACTTACTTCGCAAGCAGATGGGGCAGACAAATCTCTGCTGGATTCCCCGCTTGCACAGCTCTGTAAAAGCAAAAGTCATTCATGAACTGAAAAAACTGGATCAATAAATTTTATTTCACAAAATATTACTTTTGATAAGACTTTAAACTAATTCCATAAGATTTGATGTATATAACATCAAAAATGATAATTGTATTCAAAATTCAATGCATACTATTTATTTAGTCAGAGAAATGCTTTATTCAAACACAACATTTTTCAAATTAGTTGGAACTTGAAATTTATAAAAGACAAATTAAAAAGAGAAAACCATAAAAAAAATTTATATAGATTTAATTATTGTTAAAGGATGCTTAGATCAATTGTAAACCTATCAAATGTCAGATTTCATTTAATTCATGGTAGTACATGATATTTTAATTTAGAAAATTTTAAAACATATATTGAAAATAATGCAGTGTGAGAACATTTTAAAAGTTTATATACTTACGAAGATGATCTTCAAAATCATGTCGCGATTTGTATCGCTGGCAATTGGGGCATTTCTTACAATAAAGATGGCAATCGGCTGGCGCTGATCTGTCTAAAATAACAATGGACATTATAGATACAAATAAATAAAAATGCAAAAATACTTCAAAAATAAATTTCTCTTATTTTCAGACACACATACATACAACATATATATAAATACATATGTATGCTACTGCATACCCGAGCGCAAATATTTTTATAATTCTTAAAAAAAAATCACTTTCATATTAAAACTTTATAAAAATTAAATATAATTAAAATTTTTGTAGAAGGTAAATATACATTTAACAGATAAAAAACACTTCGTATAACTTTTCATTTCAAACATACCAATTAAAAGCTATTCATTTACAAATCAATAGTTTCACATAAAGCATTAAAATGCTCAAAATAACCGATATATTTTATCAATATTTTATACTAAATACAACAAAACATTTGCTTGAGTAAAACAGGGGATTTTTTAAAATAGACAATGTGAAGTCTTTGTTACATAAATTATCTTCACTATTCAAATTTAATCAGACAGAAATGTTTTTGTAAAAACACAAAACGATTTTCTGTACAAATATTGAATACTATTAAGCAATATCAAATATTTAATTCAGGAATAATAAAGAAAAGTCACAATACAAAACCATTAAAAAATTTTTAATTGGGACTAAGACCATTAACAATTGATTAATTTTTTAATATTGTCTTGAAATTTTGATAATAGACGACTTTCTTTTATTGCATTCTTAAAATAACTTGCAGAAAATTAAGTATTGTTTCTAAAAACTAATATATGTAAGTTTTGAATAAAGAATTCAATAACAAATATTGTAAGATTTCTTTACAGTTATAATTTTTGAATACATTTAAAAAATGAAAAGCGTGTCCTCTCTATTTGCTACGAAACTAAATTTCAATTATTCAGTTCATCATTCATGCTGTGATTGACAACTGACTTTCTTATAAAGAAAAAACATGTTATTGGTTTCCAATATTCTGATTTTTATTTCTATTTTCATAAACTTTTCTAAAATCCAATCCCTAACAAAAACATAGCTAGAAAATCCTCAAATTAACTCAGTTACCCATAATGACCCTCCATAATTCCAAGTTCGATTCATTGTTTCTTCGTTAACATATGCCAAAAGAAAAAATTTTTGTTTCTTCATAATACACATTTTGTTAACATACATTTTTCTAGATTTAACAACTTTAAAAATATGGGATTTATATGCATTATATTATGTCCCGAGTAGGAAGCTTCATTTAATATATGGATGTGTGGCAGAATTGAAAAATTATTAAGTGAAAAAAAACATTACAAATCCTATTAAAGGAAATACGAACACTTTTTATATGCTCACTAGAAATTTCAAACCTTATTTGATAAATTATTAAATTCAAAATAGTTTTAAAAATTTTTTTATAGTGACTTCAACTAACATTTTTGAATTTCCTTAGCACTCTTTTTTGATTTGTTGTATTTAACATTCGATAGCAGAAATGAAAACTTTAATTCATTCTTCATAAAATATTAAATATTGAATACCAATATAACTACAGAAATTAACTTGCCATTTTAAGAAATTACTTTGACAAAAAATAGAGATATTCATCGCGCGCGCACGTTTTATAGTTTAAAAGTACAATTATTTGTTTTTTTAGCAAAAATTCTTTTGAAAATTTTTTTAAAATATTGTTATTTAGTTTCCTTTGCTTAGCTATTGTTGGCGCCTGAGAGCGCAGCGCCCCCTTGAGTCATAAAAAAAAAACGACAGTAGCCACTGTAGAGTCGGAGAAATATAGTGTGTTTTATACAGTGCTTGAGTGAGTATTAATTGAGTTAAAAACTGAGCTATTTTCTTTAATATGTCAAAAAAAAAATTTTTTTCCTTAATGCGTTAAAAGTTTTCGTGTAAAATTGAGAACAGATTCCTTGTAAATATACTATTTGATAAAAAAACGACATTAAAAAAAAAAAAAAAAAAAAAAAAAAAAAAAAAGAATAGAAAAAAAAAGAAAAGAAAGGGAAGGGAAGCTTACCAAAGTTTGCAACAATGTTAGCTATGTTTCAGAAATTTTGACTTCTAAAATGCTCAATTATGCTTATATTATCAACATGATTATCTTGGTAAATAAAACTTTTCTACCACAATTTATTCTATCAATTTTATGTGAGCATTAATATGTAAATTCAGCACTCTGATTATTTAAGTCTTGTTCCAATATGGAAGCAATATAAAATTAGAAATAATTTTATATTGCTTATAATTTTCTGAAAAATATAAAATTTTTATCTTATAATTTTCTGAAAATTACACACATTTTGTAATTTCTATTATTTAATAACCGCTAAACCTCAAGATTTTAGAGAGCTGTTATTTCTTAAAAGTTAAATCAATTAGTTGCTTAAAGCATTAAAAACGGAATATACTAAATCGAAGAATTTATGCTTACCTTTCTTATTGATTATTAAATTTCATAATCTTTACTAATTTATCAGGTTGATAAGAATTTTAAGTATTCGCAAAAATTAGATTCTAGATTTTTTAAATGTTTTTATTATTTTTCTTATAAATATATACATATTTTGAGGTTGGTGATTAAATGTACTCCATTCTGTTTACTTTTATTTGCTGTGCAGTGAAACCTGCAGTTTTTAAAGGCAGTAACTGATGAAGAAATAAAGACTCCTAGAATGAAGTAGCTGCTGCGTGCAAAAGAAAGGCTTTTATATAAATAGGAGAATCAAATATTTTAAACACAATTCTGTAAAGATAATGCTATAAAAATAGAATACGATTAAGATTGATATATCCACCCAAGTGATTTCTCGCCAAATCTATCTTCCTTTGTTTTGATTCTACTGATTTTGAAAGAACTACTAGCGACATTTTTGCTTGAAACAAAACGCTTAAATTGGTAGTACTGCAGAAAGACAATTTTACTCTTTAGATTATACATTCTGAAAGAGAATGATTTATGTTAAACTTATTTTATGTTAATCTTAATACTTTAATAATATATTCTTCAACCTCATTTAGGAACTAGGAAAAATAAAAGAATGTACTAAATATTAAAAAAATTAAACATCAACGTTTATGTTCCAACATTTATTTTTAGGGCAACTTTTATTACACTAGTGCAATTTAGATGTTAAACTCATAAAATTACATAAAATACATTATTAAATAAATTTAATTCAATGGCAAATACTTCTATATATAAGAATATAGAATTTATCAAATACTTTGTCCATAGAAACAAAATACATTTCAAATTCGAATAACTCATAGCGATTTTATTTTTTTCATACGTTGATAACTCAGTATTTTTTAGAATGGAATTGTTATCTGCTGTTCAAAATATTTTATCTCATTTTGAGAAAATTTAAGCGATTTTGAAACTGCTTAAGATATTAAAACAACTCAATACTTTTTTTCCGGTAAAATTTCGGCTGCTTTTCACTGAAAGTGCCAAAAATCAGTAGATTTTCATACATTGTCCGGATATCGAGAGAAATGATGAAAAATCAGGAGTTTCCCGATAAAATCAGTAGAGTTGGCAGCCATGTTAGAGTTGACAATTTGAGTTTTTGTTTTGATTAGAGTTAACTAATTAAATTTTTGCTTTTTTTTCAGATTTTTTTGTTGCCAAATTTGGTTTTTCTCGAGTTTTACAATATATATGTTCTTTTCAGTGGGAACAGTATTTAAAGTGCTTGTAGGCATGATGAATAGAAAGAAAAACTTACATAAAGCGATGAATTTGTAATGAAAGCAGACATTTGTTATGTAAGCATAGTATAATGGGACAATTTATAAATATTTTAATTGGTATATTTAGTGAAAAATAATTCATTTAATTTCTCCTTCAATGTTTTTATTTTTTTACACATGGTCTTTTATTCCCATCTATGCTTATAACATCTATTAAAACACAGAAATCAGAAGAAAAAGTGACACTCATGCCTTTAATACATATAAAGAAGAAAATTTAAATAAATTCCCATTTTTAAATTTTAAAACTTATCAAATAAATTAGTTGCACTCTTAAATTGGAGTACTGAAATTAAAAAATATACAATCTACACATTAAATAACAAAATATTTTAATCCTGCAGTTTTTTTTTTTTTATTGAAATTTATATTACATCCAAAGTTTATTAAAGCAATACAGGTATGTCAAAAAACTTAAGCAATTTTTAATTTGAATTGACAAAAATTTTCTTTTTGGAAAAAAACTTGAGATGTAAATTTATAACTAAACCAGTATAAAATGTTGAAAACAATTTATTTAGTAAAATTAATTTTATCAAGGTATTTTATTTTCCTTTATGTTTATTCCCATCTTTATTAAAATACCGAAATCACAGAAGATGTGTGATAGTTGCTATTCATCTTACTTTTGTACTTATCCCGTTGACTGTATCTGTGAAAAAAAATAACTTTCGTTAATAATGGGATATAGCACCATACAAAATGCGAATAGTTTATATCTATTTTCATTTTATACGGTGCTAAGGTGTAAGCAAACTACTCTGTTTTTCCTTCATATTTCGAAAAATAAATATAAAATTTGCTAAATTGTATGATTTAATCTAAAGACGAAAAATATCGATGGGATAATGCATAAACACCTATTATTTCTTTCTTAATCACTTTTCGCTTGCACAAAAAATTATAGGAATGTAAATAAGCAAAAATCAATGACAACTTTTACAAAAAACTGACGTTCAGGACTCTTCTTGGGATACTTGCTATAACTCCACTGTCTGGATATTCTTGGGGGGGGGGGGCTAATAAGGAATCTCGTGTGGAGTATTTTTTTTAATTTCATAGTTTTATGCTTTCAAATTAATTACGGAGACCCCACCAAATTGGGTACATGATTCTGAAACACTTGTATTTTCCTAGTACTAAATTATACAGCCTTTAGTTTAACAAATGTTCATTTGAACAGAGCCACTTCAAAATTGAAGCATAGAAAATTTTCTGCAATGTAACATGTTCATGTAACCATTATACTTAAAATACAACATCATGGCTCAAATTAGATGTTCTACTAGAGAGTAATTGTTACGGCTAGTTATGAAATAGAAAATTAAAAAATGCGAGGAGGAAATTATATTAGGTCATGATTATCCATTAGTTATAACTAAAAATATAACCTATTTAGAAATTGAATGAAGCTACACAAAATCAAAAATACAATGTGTACTTACCAAGTCTTTTATGAATATCAACTGTATTACATTTCTCCCTGTACAGACAATAAGCACAGCGAATTGGGGCTGGAAAAATACATTCATGTGTTAAAAACATGCCAATAAATTGAAATATAACATTTACTGTCAGGATATTTATTAAACTTCTCAAGTTTTCTTATTTAAAATGTAAACTTTTAAGAAATGTTTAATTATTAGATATTGCAATATTTACCACATGCCTATAAATTTATATATCAAGCTGTGGCTAAAATAATTTTGAACATAAAAGTACAATTTATTTCTCTTACTAATAAACATTTTGTGCAATAATGCAAATTTAAATTATTAGTTTACTTGTGTAAACATTTGATAATATTGAGATTTTATTTTCTTAGCAATATGAAAAATTTTATCATTTTACAAAAAATATTGAAAACTTTATTACGAATTAAGAAATACATAGAAATAATTTAATGAGTTTGAAATATTTGCAGAAGATATGAAAATTTTCTCATTCTATAATGCAGATACAATTAACTATTTTAAAATCAAGTTAAATTACAAAGGAATTGAAAAGTAATGGCAACTTCACAAAAGCTTATTTGTGCTGCAATAAATATTAACGATCAACAGTCGTGTAATTATAAATTAAATAGAAGCTATCGATGAAGCAAACACTTATTACAACATTGAAACGCAACAAAAATGTGTTTACTTAGAATGCTAATTTTTTTAAGTATTTATAAATAAATGTTAATAAGTCATGCATTTATTACACTTCAGATATATGAATTGAATATTGATACATAATAAAATCTTAAAAAGATTTGATATTTTTTATTATGAAAAAACAACAAATATAAGAATAACTTTTATATTTATGTATATGAAGCAAGTTAACAGTAAAATGTTTACTTTTCTTGTTCTGCATTTTTATCATCAAGTACTTGAAATTTTTTTAAAATATTTAGCTTCCAGCTTATTATAAAGGGATGAAATATTTGATTAATGAAGAACATTTTGAACTCTGATCAATGAAATACATTAACAAAATAGTTTAAAAAAAATCAAGAAACTCGGTGTGAATTTTCACAAGACAAAAAAACTATGACATTTGTAATTTAAGAAATATTACTCACCTCCAAGTTTATACACCATTATTTTCAAATAAAAAAGACCTGAAAAATATTAAATTAATAAATATTTTTCATTTACTTACAATTTTCTTAAATTTACTTAGAATAAAATTTCATTTTCTGTATCATTAGTTTTTCGATTTAAAATGTAGTGCTTTGTGAGAAAAACTAAATAAAACAAGCGATAAAAGTTTGTCTTCACAAGAAAACCAATAATGAATAATAACAACTGATGATGAAAATTTATGTTAAGAATTAAAATATTAAGATTAGCTTGCTTTAGAAAGATTATCAATAATTAATTTGATATAAACACATAGGATAAAATATAAATGTTCAGAGACATAATGAAGACTCCTATGTGAAACACTGCAAAAACTTTCACTTGAAGCTGTGGAGTAGGCATACTGTCATATTAGTTAATGAAAGAATATCATCTCTACACCACTTCATTGCTTGAGACATTTTGTGAGTTCTTTAGTAATTCCTATGTTCAGAAGGAAAGTGCACTATGTTCATTAAAAATAAATCATTTTAATAGGTAAGATCATTGTATTACTTCTGGGTCCTAAATTTTGTGAAATCAGCACTCAATTGAAAATAATATGAGTATTATATGCAATTAAGCAACAAGCATAAATAAAGAAAGTGACCCTACTTTAAAAGAGAAATGTCCTCAGAATTAAATTGTTAACTCAACCATAAGGACATGAGTCGACGAACTTAATAACTGATTATTCATTTTTAATGAATTATTAATTTACATGCTTTTACTTTTTATACTTTTAACTTTAATACCTAGAATTCTAATACAATTATTTTTTATCGGCTAATCTGGCTATTACGGTGTCATCTCGCAAAGAGCGATGGAAACCTGTAGTTAATTAAGAACCGATCACAGTGTTGCTTAGAAAAAACATTAATTTTTTGTACTGGTTATCAGAGAAATTAATGATAGCAAATTTTCATGTACAATTATCAAGACAGTAAATGATGAAGGATAAGACACCTGTCGCTACTTTGGATGCATCATCTTAGAAGAAACATTAAGATATATATATATTCGAAAAAGCTAAATATTAAAATGACAGAAGAGAATTTTCACATTTTTATATAATTTATTGCTTTAAAATAACGAAAAATGGTGAATGAAATACATAACACTTACTTTGAATAAAACTGTAATAAAACTATTACATAAAATAATTACGAAGGAAAATAAAATAAGATCGCTCTTTCTGTCCTAGACACTATGACCAAAATGTGAAAGTGATTGCCGGCTGGCAAAGATTTTTCAGTTATATCTTGTTAAACCGAGCATTTGATTGGTTTCGAATAATCCGCTTATTTGAATAAGTACATTGTATTGGAGATGGGGAATTCAAAAGAGGGGCTTCATGGTTACCCTTCACCCTACAGGAGTAAGTTTTGAGGGTTTCCATACAGAGGACAGAATCCCTTTTTTGGCCCTTTTTGTTTCTTGATTCCCTTAGAAATTGAGACACTCTGTGTAAATAAGATTTCATAGCAGTTAAAATACAATTTCCTTTGGCAACAGTGTAGAAGAAAATCGCTTTCTCCGCTTCATAAATATTATACTAAAGGTTTTACATGATGCAGAAAGTTATATATTATAACTTTCAATTTAACACACAAATTTCAATGAAACATTATTAGCTTTTACATTTTATTTATATTAATTATGTATAAAGAATATTTCACTTGAACTAAGTTTCTGTTAGCTATAAATAAAATGGAAAAACATATGTACCTGTGTGATTGGTAACTGTAAATAAAGGATATTTTTAAGATACATTTTGATTGACTTAAAATTTGTGTTTTCAAAAAGTAGCCGTCGATCAATTCAATTTCAAAGTTACAGTATCGAATATATTTTCAACCAAGAATATTAAGTATCAATGTAATTTATTATATTTATGAAAAGGACTTAGAAGTAAAATTGTTGCAGGAGCAAAAATACTTAAAATTTATCTCCTCTCATAAAAATGTTAAAAGTGCTATTTCAGTAGCATAATATGGTTTTTCTGTGACTTTCATTATTCATAATTACCTATCATAATATTAATCAAAAACTTAAAAACAATTTAATAATTTAACTGATACTGTTAAGTATTCTAATAAATACAAGTGATATAGAAATTTATAAAATGACATTCTAATATTATAGTTTTTATCTATAAAATAAAAATGTCATTTTGTGATTTTTTTCTATCATTTATGTTAATATTAAATTAAAAATTTGGTTAGCTTTTAAAAAATATTGCACTGAAATATTCTGAAATATTTTTTTAATGTATTTCATTCAAAACTATTTACTAAAGTACGATTTGTAGCACAAATGTCAGTATGTGTGATATTGTGTGCGTGGGAACGTTATGTTTTGGTGGATTGTAAAATATGGCAGCTGAAGTCTAGATATGAAAGGTCTAAGTGAATTTCATATTATGAAACCCAGATTAAATACTTTGTCTTTTTATAAAATTTTAAATAAATGCTAGTATTTGGCTTGATTTACTTATCTGAAATTACTATTGATATTTGTGCAATGAAGCTCTCCAAAGCAAAACGGGCGAAACTAATACGTCCACATTTTGTTAACAGTCTGCAATATTTATAATAGGAGTACCTATCATTGAGGTTTAATAGAAGTAATTGAAATAGTAAGTCCTTCAACAGAAGCAAAAATCAGATTAATCCACTTTGAATGATTAAACGTCTCGACTGCATTTTTCAATATATTTCCAAGTAAATTATCTTTAATCTTATAAGCAATATAACCTGTCATAGAAACCACAGCTCTTCTTCAAATGGAGATACATCACAATTTGGATTGGAAGAGGCAAATTCCTTTTTCCGAGATAATGTCAAATGATTAATGAAGAATACAAGATTTAATTCGTCATTGTAAGAATAAAAATTGGGTAATTTTTGTTGACGTTCTTTTACTTTGAATGCAGAATATAACATCTCACTCGTTAAATAAGCGTCGTGTCCTTTTTCCAAAGAGTTTACTTTCATTTTTATAGCGACAAATTAAGTAAATTTTTTTCGAACTATGTATTTTTGAAACAAATAATTACTTCAGAAGGGAAAAGATGCATCTCGTATATGTTGTGTTAAGTCTATTGCTAAAATATAAGTTTCATTTATAGATTTCAAGTCTTAGTATAATCCATAAAGAGAATAGCTTGAAACAATAATTTCTTTCTTAAAAAGTAAAACCATTTATTTTTTATCCAAATACACGTAAATTAAAAACGTCCTCCTTAATTTTTTTAAGCATTCAAATATTTTAAACTTTTAAAGCAACTTATGAAGTTTGTTACTGGGGGGAAGGTTCAACTGTTCATAATAACAAATTATCTATCAATGAAAAGGCCGCTTTAGTGGTTCAAGTGAAATGCATTATGCAGCTTTCGCAGATTAGTTTCTGAAAGTAGAGTCTTTGCAGGTGTAATTTTTTGTTTTTCGAAGTAACAATGCCATTCAGTCGATGGCCAGTGACGTCACGCTCAGTGCCAAGTTATTTCGGCGATCATATGCGATGGTTGAAATTAAATATGTCATAATTATTTTTAATTTGCTGAACGAACGTGCATAAGAAGAACACAATTGACATTGAAGGAGGATAATTTGAAGACTTATATTAGAAAAAACATCTTCACCATTTGATATTATTAAAGTAAATAGCTTCAATATAGTTCAACATATTTCTTTATAAAAGAAAGTTTTCTCTAATATATATATATATATCAGAAATTTTCAGTTAAGCAATGTAAACTTACAATATTTTTATTTTTTCTAAAAATGACACACTGTGTGAATATAACTTATAATTTTCAGCGATTCAAATTATCACCAGGAATTAAAGACTTAGTTGTGGGTCCTTTCTCCAATTAGACCACATGTGCATGAAATGAGCGTTGAGCGACGAATCTGAAATCACAAGCATTCAGATAAGAAATTCTAAGAGTCATATCGCATAATATTACCGCTTAAAATGTTTCAGTGGAGTGGTCGCCGTAGCTCAGTGGTAAAAGCCGCGTATTTTCGTCAAATCAGCCAGCGCTCGAATCCCACACGCCCGGTGCAGTTATTTTTTGAGTTTAATTTCAAGTGCGAATATCCTAGAATATTCTCTGGTGTTCCAGAGCTTTCTATTATCGTATAAAAGAGGAAGTAGCTCAGTATGTAATTTAATTCTCTCCTTTGTGAAAGAATACTAACTGTGAAATAAAAATGCTTCGCCTTACGAGTTTTCCAATTATTCTACCCGACCATATTAATTTGAGAAGTTTTCTCAGCCGGCTATTTTACCGAAGTAAAATTTCTACTTATTCTGAATGTTTAATAATATTATTTCTTTTAAGATTTTAAAATATTTCTTAATTAAACATATAACTTCTTATTCTGAATTATTTATGCAGTGTTTTGCACAATAGCAGCTAGAAAGTTAGAGCTCTTGTTCAACTGTTCATGGGTTCAAATAGGGCGATTGTCGTGTGACAGAGAGAGATCTACGCAATGGTGCACTTTTTGTGAATCAATAATTTTATAACATTTAAAAACGTTTCTAATTTTTAATTTGACAATGTGGAATAATGAATACGCCTGGTTCCATAATATTTCTCTAGAGTGATTTCTTTCAACCTATAAAATATACTTTTATATATAAAATAAAATAAAATATAGTAAAAAATGGTTATTAAGAAACATTTAATGTGTGTGAGTACTTAAACAGTAAAAAAAATTATATTTTTATACATTATAATCATGCAACGTACGAAAAAAGAATTTTTTAATTTAAATGCGAATATACTAACAAGATTACTAATTAAATTAAAATTATTTCCAAAACTTTAAAGTTGGTTTTAAATAATTTTAAGTGATGTATAAGTAATTTAATTTTAAATTTCAAAACTGACAGCTTTGTTAATAAATATTTACACTTGATCAAAACCGGTTTTAACTAAGTAAATTTTTTGTAGTAAAAGAAAGTTTGTGCTTTAACTGTAAAAAAAAAAAAAAAAAAAAAAAAAACTTGACGGTATTTTTTTAAATACCTTTTACTAAATATTTTGAAAATCTATAGACTTTTCTAACAAAGTCCATGGTTTACCAACAAAACAATATGTTATTTGATTAATAAGGAAAACTTACGTGAGTGGTATTTGGGAAGCATTGGTGAAATTGACATTAAGTAATTTCCTGGAGGTAATTGTTTTTGTATCCGATTCCAGAAAGACAGCTCTCTTCCCTGGAAGTTCTGGAGCTGCTTAGAGAATCTCCCCGCACCTCCTTCCCTCCCTTGACGGTCAATCTGCGAACAAAAGACGCCGATAGTGAGAAACGTATCTTCTCGCGAGAATAGTGCGACTTTAGATTACAGGGCTAAAACAATGCTTGAAATAAAAGAGTAGAGCCTTTCTACGGAGTTATGCTGTGCATCTATAATCACATTTATTCTGATTATAGATGCACAATATAACTCCACAGAGAAGTTTTCTTAATTTGATAACAACTAATGTTTCTATTAAAAATAAATTTTCGATTTTGTTGATGATATCAAGACACTTAACCCCTCACCAGTCTGGGAATCTTATTTAAAATTTACTTGAAAAAGATTCAGAGTCTCTATAAACATTCGCTATTCATACGAATCAACGAACTATTGGACAGAAGGCTGTCACATTTTTAAGACTTTTTTGTTTGTAGCATAATGGTCATTTTGTTCACTCGAAAGGTAATTAGACTGGGTTGTACAGTTGAAAGAATCGTAATCTCACGTCACTTTCAATGTGGGACTCGAACCTAGGAGCGGTTGAAGCCTAAGGCCAGAGCAATAATCATGGGATTGCTAGTTCACTGGCAGGACTTGAGACGGCGGGGGGATTCCCATTATATTAAATAAAAACTAAATTTCAAACTCTTTTATTTCTAAACTCGTATACTCTTTTCCAATGACAGATTGAATTACATCATATCCTCACACCTTATTTAATAAACATTGTTTTAATATGTCAGCTCTTACAAGGGGCGAAGAGGATGGCAACTTATACTGTGAGCCGCCCTCTTTGCCTCCGAAAGGGAAACGACAAAGAGACACACTCAGAGAGAGAAAGGAACATTCATACCCGAACCATGATTCGAGCCCGGAACCTACTATTTCGAAGCTAGGAATACTTACGACACCGTCATCGGTCGGCTAAACTCGTATGCTAAAAATTATTATTGATACTAAAAAAATACTATAAAATTTAATATGAGAATACTATAAAAATTTGGTAGTTGAAACCAGGTTAAAAAAATTCCAAACACAAAATATAATTTTCATTACAATAATGATGAATGTTCTTCAAAATACTGAAAACTCTAAGTGTCTTGTCATAGTACGAATAGTTTTTAATTCTTTAAAGCAATCGAGAGATTGATTTTAAGAGTTAAAATTTATGAAATGAACGAAACTAACATCCCATCTCAATCTACTCTTAACACAATATAGATACCAAGTGTCGTTTCTAAATACTGTTTTTGCTGAAACGAAATAAATTTATTGTGCGGAAAATTTATAACATTGTCACATATTATCAAATGCTTTTAGTTTGTCCCCTGAAATTTTGCTTGAATTTAAATTGCGCTGCACGGAATGGAATCAAATTATATTACGATGTCCATCTGTGGTAAATTGAGAATAAAAACTGTTTCATTTCACACACACAAAATTTTGGTTATAGCGTTTGTAATTAATTTATACGGCATGATCTCTCAATAAATTTGCTTATGACAAAATAAAATTAATTTAAGTAATGTAACATTTCTTTTCGGAATCTCTTCACTTCAAGATTGAGCCATCTTTGTCTTTCAGATTTTGTGTCAGTTATCATAAAATTATATATATGTATATAACTTTTTGTAATATCTTTTTCTTTAAATGATTCAAATTTTTATAAGTCTTTCATTTTAAAGCATCTTTTCTTAATATAGTTACAGAAACCTAAGCGCTTCCGGTAACTTTTTTTTAATTATAAAATTTAAAGAAACGTTATAAAACAAAATTTAACACACTCTATTGTTAATACTTATCATTGTCTTTCAATAATTTCAAACATGTCAAAATTTTTACAGATATTTCTTTTTTAAATATCTGCAAACATTTAAGATCAGAGCATGTCATTTATCTAACAGATGCATCCAACTCTAGGTTTACACATTAATATCTTAACCAAAAGAAAGAACCGACACACTTCCTGCGCTTAATTGCCTTACAGCATTCTGGGATTTTTGGGTAATAAAACATATCTCTGAATGTTGCTCCTCTGATAACCAACAACCCTTGGGCGAATCGTTGAACCCAAAGATAAATATAATGTTATCTTTGAATCATCCATCATTTTTACGGAGACAGCTTTGAAAATCGCCATCAACCCCTTCCCCATTTCGGTACTTTGGTATTTCTTAAAAAGAGATGTGAGTTATTGCCCACCTGCAGTGCTCCACCCTCTCTTGCCTTGAGAAAAAGGCATAAATTTTTGTGTTTAAACGCTCTTCAGCTGCATTTTCTGCAACTTTTCTCTGAAATCGGGCTTCTCATGTAACCAACAACCCTGGCGGAGAAAAGATGTTTTCTTTGGCTCCTCCGCCATGCAGTCCCCAACTCCTATTGGAAGAAGGGCCATGTAACTCGACACCGATCCCAGTATTTGACTACAGGAGCTTCAGTTTTCAAACAAAGATGTAAATTATTGCCCACCTGCAACGGTCTTCCCTGCTCAGACTTTCTGCGTTTAATTTGCCTTACTGCATACATCGAGCCATATGCAATAGATTAGGGACAATCATGCTTACGACCTGTCTATCCATTGCTTTCTCTGTTGTTGAGTCACAAGGCCCTTTGCAACTTAACACCAGAGAGTGGCAGCCATTTGAAAGGGGATGGAGAGCGTAGAGGAAAGACTCTCATGCCCCGGGCGCCGTTCGGAGAGGGACGCTAAATACCAAGACAAAGTTTTTCAGAAAGTTAAAATTTTATGATTCAAATATCAGTTTTACTCAGGAAATACATAAATTTAAATACTTAACTATTATTGTGCCGTACTGAGAAATATACTGTCACGCCCAACTTATATTTTTACATTTCCATGTTAAAAAGTTTGAATATATTTTTAGTTCCCATTAAATATTATAAAACTACGTTTTTTATTAAATTATTATTTTTAAAATTAATATTATATTTTTAATTTTTATATTTTCTTTATGATTTGTAGTGAAATATAATTTCTTTGTATGACGAATCATCAGCATACCTTAAGGAAAATTAATGATTCTATAAATTAATTTAATTGTTTTCATAAAATTTAACGAAATTTTATACGGTGATTAGAATTATACTTATTATTTTAATTATTGTTATTAGTAATTATATCTGATTTTAAATTATTTTGAAATTTGGCAATTGCTCTTTACATCATAATATTAATGTGTTAGGAACAACATTTGTATATTTTATAAATAAATCAGTCTTTTATTAAACTGCAAGTTATGTTTTGTATTTTAAGACAGGTATCAAAGCACTGAAAAAAAATCAATACCAGGTACAAAAATCATGGGTAGATTTAATAGAAACTTTTCAATAAGAGAAAAATATTTATAATTTTTAAAAGATCTGTATGTAGTTCTATTTATTTATTAAAAATATGTCAAAAGCACCGTTAATCCTTATATGGGTTTAATCAAATTATATTACATATAATATTCTTCTACTATTAGGTACTGCAGCCTGTTACAGTCCAAGGCCTTTCCTATATCAGTTGCCATCTGGTTTTATCCATTTTAAGGCCATTCTAGTTTTCCTTAATTTTCAGATTTAAGTTTTTCTCCTTGAATCAAGCTACCTAACTAGTTGCTTTTCTCCTACATATCATCTAACGGGAAATATATATATATATACACAAAAAAAGCTAGCTTGCAGTTTAATAAAAGACAGAATTAGTTTTGAAATATACAAATGTTGTTCCTGACACATTAATATAATGACGTAAAGAGCAATTGTGCCAAATGTAATCCTTATATGTAAATCCTATATCCGTTAGTTATAAAAAGTATGAATTCTTATGTAAAACATTTTTTTTTAAAGTAGCATTACTGCATAAAGCATTATTTTGAAATGTTAAATTTCATAAAATTGTGATAGAATTCAAAATATTCTAAGTAATTTTAAAGTTTTTTAAGCTGAATTTCTGCATAAATATGTATTGACAATTGTTAAATAATTAATAAATGAAAATTTTCCTTGAAACTATTTCAATGTAAAATATATTCTTAATTTTTGTCTTTCTTGAAAATCCCAATTAACACATAATATTGTATCTTATTTCAGAACTTTATTTACTAGAAACTTTTTATATGTATATACATTTTCTTGGTTTGGTTACAGAATCTCTCCAATAAGTATCTTCTACTCGCAGTAGTTTTATTTATTTATTCATTCTTTACGCTCTGTAGTTCTTTGTATTTTGCTATTACACCCCAAAGACGTATATGCAGAAAGGCTACATTTACCATTTCACAGCAGTGGTTGAGATCAATCATATGATGTCAAGATACATCCAATTCCTTGCTTTTCGCTTCTACAATAGACTTTATGAAATTGATAACTCTGAAAAAGCAATTGAAAACTACAGTCCCTATGAACTTTCCAATTTTCACAGACCAAGAGTGGTTCTGCGGGCTAAACCACATTCAAACTTATCTATTCGCCTCCCAAAGAGTAGAATTTAATAATTTCTTCTTATACTTAAAAAAAAATTTAAATATATAAAAAAAGGAAACAAAAACTTTTGTATTTATATATATATGCATATATAATAGAATAAAAAAGTCTTTTTGTCTTTATATAGTTATATTAATACTATATATATATATATATATATATATATATATATATATATATATATATATATATATATATATATATAAACTGTAATTTAAAAATATTTTCTTGCACTCTTGTTTGTAATGCGTATTCAAATTTTTCTTTTTTATGTTTATTCAATCTCATGCAAAGTACTCTCGCTGGGAGAACTTTAACCTAAGTAAAATATTTTCTTAAATTTTTTGTTTCATTAATTTCTATAATTATGTTTTGAAATCCTTATGTTAATCTCAACAAAAGTTAGGTGTAGAAAAATTTCTTAGGAATAGAAGGTACATGGCCTTTTAGGCTAGGAACCTAACAAACACTAGATCCATTCTCATATGACTTTTTTTGCTCAGGAGAGAGCTGTTTGACCACTAAGAGAGAAATGGTCAGCTGAACACTATTTACAGAAATTATTTCAATTTGCTTAACTATTATTTAAATTAATTATAGAAATTAATGAAATAAAATTCAGTTCTTAATGAAATATAGGCTTCCAAATAAATTAATTAGTTGCTCAAATTATGCAATAATTATTTGGTATTTTTTTAAAACTACACATAAATAAGAACTATTTTGTGAATTTATATTTATTATAAAATAAGATATTAGAATATATAACTTATTAGATATTTTTGTGAAAGAATATAATGTTATTTGTAGGAGTAAAAATAAACTAAAAATCATCAAATAAGTCTGGGCATATATTAGTTATACATGACCTACATAATACTATAAAGTTTCAAAATTGAATATTATCAATAAAGTTTATAGCATTGATTAAGTTAGAATTGCAGGTATGTTTTAAATTTCTCAGAAAAAAAGTTATAATCTTTTCATTAGAAAAAAAATAATAAAAATAAAAATTTTTGACTTAAATAAATTTGTGATAATTTAAAACATTAACGTTTTTCTAAAATTATTATAATATTAGGTATATTGAAGAATAAACAAATAAATGCGCTTAAAACAATTATTTCTTCTTAAATTTTCAAGTCTGTAAAAATATATTCTATCAATTTAAAAAATCATTATTTTTCGTATTTCCATAATTTTTTCGATTTTAATTATTGATATATAAATTTGTAAAATTCAGCATGATGAAATAATAATGCTATTTCAGCAACTTCGAAAATAAAATTTTTATAAACCCGGAGCATCTCAAAGAAAGTTTAAAATAAAATAAATTCTTGTATTTTATTTATAAAAACGTCTTTGTATTTTGAAAACATATCGAGATAATTTTTGCAAAAAAGATATAAAAATGAATCGAAATTTTCAGGCATAACTTCGGATTTAAGAAAGTATCACCTGCAAAGTATTAAATACTTTATTAGTATTAACAATAATATCGTACACAATAAGAAAAATAAAAATAAAATTTAACTTTGTGATTTTATTTCAAAAATCAAAACGTAGATAACATGCAGTTAAGAAAATTAAGTTTGTTTCATTCACATAATTTTTGTAATTTTCCCGTGTTCAGAATTTTAAAAACAAATTGCTCTTTGGAAATTTTCTTTCCAAAATTCTATTTTACTTATGTTAAAATAGAATGTTTATAAAATGAAATTATTTTTATACAATTAGGATTCTTACAATATTACATGATTTGATAAGCAAAATTTGTTTGTATCAATTTGTTTCTATCATTTTGATATTATATTGTGCAATAGAAGTTATAGATAGCTCCTAAAATATTCAAATATTTTTCATTAATTTATTACCCATTGGATCTCCTTAAAATATTGAGAAATTAATGAGATTAATATTAAGTTGAATATTAAAGGATGAGGTATTAAATTTATTTTCTCTACAGTTTTTATAAGTTTTCAATAGTACTATTTAAAGCAGTTTCCCATACACGTCAGAAATTCATTTCAACGAAGATAACTCATCAGACATGTGACTTCCTGTATGAGTAGGAATGTTTCCAGTTAGTTACGGAAGGAAAGAACGAGGGGTCTGCTTATTCCAGTGAGGGAAGTTTTTCCATTCATTGTTCTAGTTGAAGTAGACAGAGGAGAAACTGGTTTCTCTCACCCTGATTTATTGCTATAATTAGTTTAGAAGTGAACTAGCTGAAGCATTAACCCTCTCTTGAATGATTTTCAAGTCTGAAAGAGAATAAATTTTGATGTTTATAAATAAAATATTTAAAAATGTCTTTTTTGTTTTTGTTAAATTTATATTTTAAGAAGCAGTTAAGAAAATGGCTAGTGACATAGAAGATGAAGTTCCTCTTTTAAACACATTTTCTTCGAAGTCAAAAGAATCGGACAATTTTGATATTAATTATATCAGACAATGGAGTCCCGCGAATAAAGAAATTCCAACCCCACCACGTTTTCCATCCACGGGTTCTCCTGGAATGAAAGTACCGGCTCCCGATCCGGAGGATTTGTTGAAATATTTTAAATTATTTGTGAACAACACTCTAGTTGAAATGATTAAGTAGGAAACATATATTTATATTGAAAATTATTTACAAGGGATTACTCTTACCCCAAAATCGAAATTACGTCAGTGGTATCCCACTGACATTCAAGAAATGAAAATTTTTCTCGATCTTCTATTATTATAGGAATAATAATAATAAAAAAAACTATAAAAGGGCTATGGTCAATGCGACCAATTACAAGTCCTCTATTCATTTCCTCAGTAATGAGTGAGAAGTGGTACAGACTTATTTTGAAATTTCTTCATTTTTCAAAAGAAGATTCCGAGGAGCCACCGAAAAAATTGAGAAAAATATGCTGAGTTTTGGATTCCGTGATCGAAAATTTTAAAAGCATTTATGTACCAGATCGTGACATTTCAATTGATGAATCACTGATACCTTATCAAGGATGGCTCGGTTGGATTCAATACCTTCCAAAAAAAAAAAGAGCTTGATTTGGTATAAAAATGTTCCAACTATGTGAATCTTCAAGTGGATGCATTTGAAATTCCCTAAGGCAAAGGAACAGAATTTAAAGAAATGGGTTTTCCATGTGGTAGGGCAACTGAAACTGTCTAACGCTGGCAAAAGAGCTTTTAAATAAAAATTATTATATAACCTTAGACGATTTTTATTCCTCACCAGAGCTAGCCTAAATTTTAATTAAAAATGTAACAGATGGGTATGGTTCTCTAAGATTGAGTCGAAAAAAACATCCCACCTCCCCTTAAAAGTGTGAAATTAAAAAAGTCAAAATATTAGCTTTTCAGAAAGGAAAGATGGATGCCATTAAATGATAAGATAAAAAAAAACTGTTTAAATCTCTGAGGAAACCAGTTTTCCTGTACTAGAATATAATTTAACCATGGGAGGAGGAGATGTATATACAGTATATATGCATAAGAAAAAAACTGTACTGTAAAAAATATTCCGGCAAATATTAGACCAAGTTATTTGGAATGCTTTTTATTATTTATGAAAAGAGTGGAGGTCAATTAAAAATGCTTGATTTCAGACTTTCTTTGGTTGAAAAACTAGTTTTAAATAATACTGATCTTCAGTAAATTCTTCAATCGGAACAAGAAAAATGGATGGCCGAGTTGAAGGCAGGCCGTCATTTTATAAAACAACTTTATAAAAAATCAATAAATAAAATAAAAATAAAAAAAAATCACCTATCAATACGGTGTTTCGAAAAAATTCAATGAAAATGGTAATGGAATAAAAAAGAGACGAGGAATGAATGCAGAGACTGCGATTTTGGTTTGTGCATCACTCCTTGTTTCGAAATATATCATACATAAAAAGTATTTTAACTAAACTGAGTATGAATTACCCAGTAAAAACATTTTTGCTCAAGTCAGTGCACCTGTTAACGTGTACTTATTTGAATTAATATATAGAATTCAACAGAATATTTTACTTTTATGATAACTGAAATATTTTCATTCTCATCAAGCATTTACGAGCAACTTAATTTCGACACACAATTCTAGATTTTTTCGTTTATTATTTTAATTGCCATATGTGGAATTACTTTAAATCTGTTTTAATAACTCATATTTTAATTGGTCTGGCAATGAATGCTGATAACATTCGTTCGTGAATTCTACGCTATTAAATATGTAATTTTACAATATTATTTTTAATTTTATTACTATATTATACCTAATATATATGTTATATTTTTACTATATTAAAGACTTCAGTCATGTACACATATGGATTCAAAAAAGTAAATACTTATCTTATATTTCTAAAAATGTTTGATGTTCTGCAAATAAACTTAGATAATATCTGAATTTTTTAAAGTAATAAAAATAATTTAATTTTTTATTTTATAGATATTTTTGTACATAATTTATGAATTGATTTATATTTTATACTAAGTTGTTTTGTATAGTAATTTCTAAAGTGCATGTATTTGGAAAGCAAATTGTAAATATTATATACATATATATATATAAATATATATATATATATATATATATATATATATATATATATATATATATATATATATATAATGTATGTATATGTATACTTACTCTGTAGTAAGGAAACTCCAAACAAAAATTATTTGCGCCTCATAATTTGATTTATTTCACATATACCTGTTTTCTAAAGATTTTCAATGTTATAATCTTTTTGAATTCCTTAAAAGTATATTAGATATATTTGTTTGGAGTAACTCATATATATAAATTATTTCCTATAAAACGATTATATATTCTTAATTTGTATAATTGACGAATTTAAATGATTAAAATGAACTGTCTGAAACAATGATAATTGTAATGTATAGATTTTGTGTAAACATAATTTTGTGTTTTCCAAATATTTACAACATTGGCTTATTGTATATTAATTTTTGCGCTATCATTGTTAATCATACATTTTAGTGGCGTAATAATTTTATCTTATTTTTCTTTTGTTTGATTGTGTCCTCAATCTAAAGATTATGGATAATAAATTGTAAATTATATTGTTTATGTTCTCATTCTTCTTAAAAATTTGGGGAAATAATGAAAATGGAGATTATTTATGTAAGAGAAAGAGAGTATGCTTGAAACTCTAAAATATTTATAATCATGATATCGCGGGTTCAATTTCAATAACAAAATCTAATTTCATTTCCCTTTGAAATGATGATAGCTGAATATTGATCGCAAAAAATTTCGTTTTTTGATTTTTCAATTAAATAAGAAAAAATTCCTAAATAAATCATAGAAATGCGAGTATAAAACTAATTAGAGCATTTTTTGAAGATAAAATTATTATTAGTTAATAAGATGTGAAAGACGAACAGCAAATAATGAATTCTCAAGGAAAATAATTATTATACTGCATAGCATAATGAATCAGTAAATATCATATAACTTTTATTACGATTCCTACATGGCATTAATTTTTTTTAATAATTTTAATTAGTTTTATAACAGGCAGTAAAAATTTACAGTTAAGTGTAATAGGATTAACAGCATAGCGATATGAAATAGAAAATTTGTGTATTAAATATTACTGTCAAAAATTGCACAATTACCTCATGCAGTATTAATTATAAGTGCTCGCAAATGTAATAATAAAAAGAAACAATATAAGGAATTTAATAACTGAAGAAAAACACTTTTTACACCTGCTCATAAATTTGATTTAAAAGAATAAAACTTTCATTATAAATCTTTCTTGTAAAATTTTTAGTCGAAAGTGAAGTCCATAGTTGAAGAAATTGAACTGCCAAGCATACATCTGCAAATAATTCAAAACATATCAAGTTAATCAGTAAATGTCATTATCGCTTCCTTCCTCCACCCCTTGTGAGAAAAGTAAACAGTCGACGTTAAGTGATCCATCTAAATACAGATAGATATTGTTCAGGTTTCCCATACATATTTCTAATCAGTAATACATCATCATACTCATAAATTGTTTGCTAATCTCCTTTAAAATTCTACACTAAAGTTTCTTCAATTTGTTTATCATTCATAAAAATCTTTTTTTTTATATATATAATTCAAATATCTTTCAATTAAAAAAATTTCAATTTCTTAAGACCTTTCAAATTTTTTATTGACATTGCTAACTATGTTAAATATTTTTTGCAAACAATGAAGAAATTAATTTAAGCAAAATTATATTTTGTATATCAAAAAATATAAATTAAAAGCAAAAACATTTAGAATAAATAATTGCTTAAAAATCTTACTTAGTTTACTGTTTAAAAATTTTTAGAATGAATAAAACAGAAAATTCAATTTCAATAGAAGTGTTTGTAAAGGTATTTTACTTCTATTTTTTATGACTTGTAAATTTAATGATTCTATAAGATATTTAAATAAAAATAAATTTTCGTAATAAACAAAACTCCAAACCTACAGCAGTTAATTTTTTATTCTATTTATAACTTTATAAATAAATAAAACTCTAAACGGATATGATAAATAATTTTGCAAATGATACTACAAATGTAATTTATTTACTTCTAATTTTTTTCATTTAAATTTGAATATTTTATTACAGATAACATTTCATTATGTTTTACGCTTTTTACGGTAAATATAAAAATTTGATATGGATTAGCTTTATTTGCATTTTAATATATATTCAACGCCACTTTAAATAATATATCTTGGTTATAATTTTTTAAAATGAAAAGAAACACATTAAAATCTAAGATTACAAGAATCAAAGAAAAAATTCATTTTATTACGATTCTGCATCCTATATTTAAAAATATAAAAAGTATCTTATTTTGTATCAAAAAAACTGAATATAAAATATTTGTTGATATTTCTCAATGTTGTACATGAAAATTGTAATTGTTACAAATATAGATTGAATTTGAATGTTTCTATGCAGAGTGCGCAACAATAATGATTGAAGAATTTAAATAATTAATTAACAATTATTAATTAATAAAAATAAATACGTTAAAAAAATTTCACTGTTTCGGTTATTGAATGGTAAAAAACTGTTCATTATATATTTTCAATAAAAAATATAAAAAAAACTTTCATAACCGAACACTTACTTTTGAGAGAATGTAGAAAAAAGATTATATTTTTATTATTTACATCAATAAAAATCAGCAGTAAATCTATAATTAAACACTTTCCAGTCAATTTTTAACGTTTTAAAACTTCTAAAATGCAAATTTAAATTCGAATAAATTAAATTCTGAATAGAAAATAAACATAAGAAAGAATTTCATATTTAAACCGCATATAATTTCCTACTTAAAGAAAAGTAAATTTATCATAAAAAAATATAACTGGATTATTTTTTTATGAATAATAGTAAAATAAGTATCTATTAAAAAAAGAATAAATACGCAAATAAAATTTAATCAATTGAGTTTCAAATTTTTAATTAAAAGACTATATTCTCCTATACAAAGTCTCTGTAATTCCAGACTCTATAAAAGTTTTGCATTCGTAGTATTATTATGCTACGAATGAAAACATTTTTAAAGTTTTTAACATTTTTAATGTCGAATGACATATAGAAATGCTTTTTTATAATGAAAAAAAAGACATCCTAGTAGATTATTTTATAATATTTTAAGTGAATTAAATCATAATTCCAAAAAGAGAAAGCAACTCATTATATTTTTATCATTTTTCTTTTTCAATAATACGAAATTAAATAATAAAGATTATTTTGCTTTTGTTTTTAATTACATCTAAATTTCAGTTCACATAAGCTAGAAAAATATTGAAAAATAACTCAAATAATAAAGCTGTATAAGCACAAATCTTCCATTTAAATTAGGATAAATAGACCATGACAGTTTAAACTACTTAGAACATGCACTCTGAAATTTGATAAAACAGATTAACCAATAAAATTAATTTGTGTTTGCACTTTTTTTCTAAAATATATGTCGAGTGATAGTTTATATAAGATTGATCAGTTTCGAGTTGAGAAAAAGAAAATTATCTAATAAATTTCCTCCTTAACAACTTTAAATAAGCAAAAAAAATTCCCTTTAGTAATTAAACAGAGCATAAAAAGTCTATAACAATGATTCAAGAATAATCATTATCATTTGTATTTTATTCACTAAGTTTACATGAAAATACTGAGAAATTTCTGTATTTTCAATTATACTAGAAATAGTTATTTATTATTTTTACCCTCAGTAAATAATACAAAAAAATGTGATGTATGCTTTTTATTTTTATCCACCTTTATTTGGATATACAATACATTCTAGCAAAACGATATATATCTATATATATATATACACATATATCTTTATCTAGGACTGAGGGAGGTCTGTATCCTTCCTGCCATGTACCTCGTTTTATAATGAGTTAGAGTCCTTGGCCTGGTGATTATCAAATCAGAAATAAGAGATACAATAATGAATAATACAAAGATATTGAGGTAAGTGCTCCCATTGGATGCACTTTGCATGACCTTTTTGTTTTTTGAAGAAATAATTGAGTAATCCTAGTAATAAACACTTAGATGATGACAATAACTCTTGGTACACACAAAATTCAGGTGAAATTATTTACAAAGGATAAGATAAGGAGAATACACAGAATGATTACAATAATTCTTTGAAGCAAACAAAGTTCCGTTAAAATAATTACAAAGCAGTTTTACAGAAAAAACCCAGGATGATGACAATAGTTATTGATAAACACAGAGTTCCATTAAGAATGTTTACAAAAGAAGACAAAAAAAAAATTCTTTATTCTTTTTTTTCGTATTTGTTTAAGATTAAATAAAATTGATATATTTACGGGATGCACACAATTTATTTACAATGAGATTTCTCAGAGAATTTAGGTGGAAATAGGATTTCCATTAATTATACTTCTTCTTTTTTATCCGCTTGGAATTATTTGAATAAATGGAGATATTGGTGTGAGGTTTCACTCTCAACACTGCTCTTGGCTTGTGGAAATGCATTAAGTCATAAGGACTGTAAAGTTCAATACCCACCGCTAAATATATGAACTCTTACATAAATCAGTAAAATGGAAAGGGACCCCCCTGCAGAATTCAGTGCTCTGACTGTTTTCGGGAGTGGGGAAGATATTTTCCGAATGAGATCGAGGAAAATAACCAACGATTTTTGATCACTTCAAGGGAAGTAAGTGAAAGAAAACGAGTAACATCTGGCTTTGGGGAAGGAAAACTTTTTGCAGATTCATAAAATATTCTGAGACGCTGAGTCGGATAAACTCGTATGTTGACATTTATTATTGATTCTAACAAATACTGTAAAATTTGATATGAGAATATTATAAATTTCGGTAGCTAAGAAGAGGTTGAAAAAATTCCAAATAAAAAATAAGATTTTCATTACAAAAACGATGAATATTTTTCAAAATATTAATAATTCAAGTTTGCCATAGTGTTTATGGCTTTTAAGTCTCAAAGCCAATCATGGATTGGTTTTGGAAGTGAACGAAAACGAAATCCCATCTCAACCTATACTTAACACAATATATCCTTGCTGACACGAGAGAAATTTATTATGAGGAATATTCTAAAAAGGAAAATTTACATATCATTGTCACATTTTGGAACATGTTTTTTATTTGTCCCACTAAATTTTGCCTGGTTTTAAATTGCGAATCGCTGCATGGAATAGAATCAAGTAATATTACAATGTCCATCTACAATAAATCTAGAATAAAAACTGTTTAACTTCACACACACAAAATTTTCGCTATAGCGTTTGTAATTATTTTATTCGGTAAAGAGCGCTGTATGATATCTAAATAAATTTGTTATGACAAAATATAATTAATAATAAACCAATGTTATATCACATGTATCAATCCAACGCCAATTCCAACGATAAGTCGCTTGGTAATATAAAAAAAATTAGCAAGTGATTTAATTTAATTAACTTTGGATTATGTTTTTGAATAACTATCTATTATTAACGATTAACTTTGGAATATGGCAGACAAAATATTCAAATTTGGAATATAACATACAAAATGTAAAATATTCGTCCGCGACCGACATTCACAAATTCAATTGAATTCAAATAAAAAGCAGAGAAATACTTCCATTTTCACACAACCCACAAGAAAAACTCAAAGCTAGATCCACCCTTCAAAGAGAGAAAGATTGAATCAGTTATTCATGGTTTTTCAGTAGTTACTCAAACTAACAGTTTTTTGCTTACTTTGTAGAAAAATCCACTCGACGGAGAATGGCACCTTGAGCAACAAAGAAATAAACTAAGAGCTTTCGGCATACGTTTTTTATGGCTTGATATGAAGCGTGAAACTAAAAATAGCAAATCGGTTCTGATTTGTAGCACGTGCGTAGGGAAACACAAGCAGATTTTGTTTTAAATTGTCAAAAGAGAAAAATAATGATACTTGTGAAATCAGAAGTCAATGATTTTTGCGCTTTCAGATAATGAAAGAAATAAAATGAACATTGGCATAGTGAGCATAACTGACGGCCGGGTACAATACATTTTATTGGCAAAAAACAAGTAGCAATATAATATAAATATAGGACTAAAATGTATTAAGTAATATAAGAGTATGCTATAATATTACTATATATAATACATTATATATAAAAAATACAGTGTATACTTGTAATAAAAATACAATGCAAATAACAACAGAATATTATACCTACAATAAAATAATCGAAACCATGTTAAAGTCTCAGCCTAAGCTTTAAATTTCAACAAAATTCAATACTATTTTTTAAAAAAAACTTATATTGGATTCGGAAAAGTGTGAAAAGATAATCGGACTTATGGGATTTAGAATTAATTAAAAAGATCGGATTTTTTTTGTATATATTAATACAATTATTTTAAAAAACATAAAATTTTTTAAACATGAAACAATTCGTTACATGTTATATAGATATAAATATATATGAATAGATTAATTATTTGCAATTAAATATAATACACAATTCACATTTTTCTTGCTTTTGCTAAAGCGAAATAATCAATTACTTCATCAAAAATGATCATTTCAAATTATTCTTTTTCTATAGTTAAAAGTGTTAAATCACTTATACGATTTTGACTCATAATGGGTCGTTAATACGTCAAAATTAATTTTAATTTGCTAAATTAACGTTTACAGCTTACAACTGATATAGAAATAGTAAAAAGTATTTGAATGGCAACCTCTTCTCTCTATTTTCACCATATGAGATTAGACTGGTTAAAAGTTCTAATGGAATTTTTGGTTTAATTTCTTATCTACTACAGAGTAACATCTTTCTGTCACAAATTTTTCTGTCGAGTTCTGTTCCATGGAAATCAGTATGAGATAAGATTCACTCAAACTTTTACATTTGTTAAGCACGATGACTTAGTGCTTCCAAGGAGGCCAAGGTTCGAAGCTCGATCCTCGGGCAAGATCGACTCAACGTTTCAGTTGATGGATAAACTTAATATCAATCATGCTTGGGATATAAACACAGGGGATTTCACTTTGGGCTAATCACCTAACCGGGACATATGTTTTGCAAGCCATGACCCTCGATTTGGAAAACAAATCTATGCACTGTAGGCCTTGACCCTGATATTTCAATTCTGAATGCGGGATATTTTTTATCTATTAATATTTAACTTTCAAGAAAAACAATTTTAACAGTTTTACATTCCTATAACAATGTCTTAAAAAAAATTTAAAAGCATTTTTTCTAGCTAGTTATACTAACTGAAGAAATTAAAATTTTTTATTGCCTATTAGATGTGCATTATCTCATTTATGAAAGACTCTACAAATTGTTGATCATTACGTTTATAATATATGCTGTATCTTATCTTAATAAATTTTCAAAAATTCTACAGTTTTACTAAATTTACAAACTTAGCTATTTATTGCAAATAATTAATTGGGTAACACTTTACACCCTTAATTTAGGATCAATTCATCTGATTTTTTCACAAAGTTTTCTTTGTAAACATTTCCTTTACCACAGGTTATACTGGTAATTTTATTTCATTTTTCTTATCTCAGAAAAATTCCTCTGAAAAACAATTTTAACTTTATAAGAAATTTTGCATTTAAAATAGCTTTTTAAATTATATCATTCAGACCATTAATTAAAAACAAAACTATTTTCATTGAAAAAAATTTTAATTACAAAATATAATATTGATAATTTAAGATTATTTCATTTTTCTACCATAAAACTAATTTCTCTGATTCCAAAACTAGAAGACCTTCGTTAATATGTCTTAACTTATATCAGTTTAGATAACTAAATTATACCATAACATTATCAATGCGAATTTCAGATAAGCAACGGAACGCTAATACAGACACAATAGAAAAAAATTTTGAAAATTTCTTAAATCGAAAATTCAAATAAATTTCTTTCAAAACACACATAAATTCAAATAAAATAATGTATATTTTATATAATCAGAAAGTTTAAGCCAAACAATATATATTATATTATTAAAAAATTTTTTATCAAAAAAGATTGCTTTCAAGTTTTTCATTGATTCAAATTTTTATCAAAAATTACACGTGCTGAGATAAAAAAATATGTTTACCTGTTATATCGTCTAATTTAATTTAAAGAAATTTTCTCAATCAATTATGATGTCAGTGAAAATCCTCTTATTTTTAAAGCATTTAATAAAACTATTTTCTTAAGATATTGAAACATATTTTATTATTAAAATAAAAATTAATTTTTATAAAAATCAAAATTAATATGTATTAAGAATCATTTTTAAAGAATAGTTCATGCAATGGCAAAAATTTGGCAATGTAGACTGCGAAGTATGTACGATTCCTTTATAAATTTCTTGAAGGATTTTCTTCAAGTTAGGAGATTTATTTTAATATAAATTGAAATAATTAATTAAGAAGTATATATATTCTGTATATTCAAACATGGAAGAAAGAAAAAAAATTAAAAAATGATAAAGAAAAACATTGACAGATTTTTAACATTAACCATTTGAAAAAGGGAATTTTTCAATATAAGGTGCTAATGGAAGGCCAACAAAATTACGAGTCAAATGATTATTAATTCTTCGAATAAATACATTCAAACATTAATTAAATTACTTTTAAATTAGCAGTTTTAATTAATAACTAATTAAATATTTAATTTTTCAGAGTTCTACAATCATATGTTAGTAAATATTTATACCAGCAAAAATATGAAATAAATATTCAAATTATAAGAATACATAGTAGACAGAAAATACAAATTACGGCAATAATATTTGAAATGTCAAAACTCCAGATTTTAAAAAGTTTACATTTTTGTTTCCGATGAAGCAATATTTGGGAAGAAATGAAATACTAACCGTGTGAACACTAAAAAGGGAAGAAAGTTTATGTGTTTTCCTAGAATTTGGAGGTAATTAGTATGGGATCCCCTTCACTTCAATTCCAGGAAAACAATTCCCTATGCTGCATACTGTCAACACCCCCTAGATACAAGGCCTGCTGGCTGATTTTGTGACGTCACTGTAGTAGACGAGTCGAAAAACGAAACTAGCTTACACCCGATGCATTCAGTGATAGTGTGAAGCGAACTTTGTAAAATATATTTTAACTCTGAGAATCTTTATTAAAGATTCTTCATATATCATGTATGAGATTTTAATTAAAAGAAATATGTTATTTATAGATAAATGTATAGATATAACTTATGCTTTCTAACATAAATTTTTCATATCAATATTACTATTATTAGCTATCTATTATACTATGTCATTTAAATGTAATATGTCAAACCTGCTAGAGTAAAAAGTGTACCCTTTTAATGATTTATAATAACTTTTAAACATTCTAAAATTCATGAAACTATTTTAGTTCTTTTTTTATAGAAATGAGGAATATGATAGATAAAATGGTTTCAATAATTTTTATTATACATGTATAATCAACTTTTCAATATAATATTTCCCAAGAACAAATTATATAATTTTGGTTTTAATTTATAATATATTAAGAAGTTTTAAATATAATACTTGCACTAGAGTGTAATAATACAAAATAATTTAATTAAATTTATTTGAAAAGTTGTGAAAAACCATGAAATGGAAAAATGAAAGCAACACAGGTGAAGAAAATACTTTTATTAATCAATATATACACATCAAAAAATAGAAAAGCAATTTATTAAATTTTTTTTTAAAACTTTATTGAAGCTGTGGACAAAAATTTATTTATTAACATGCTGATAATATACAAACACAAAGTATCAATATTCTCGTTTAAAAAGTAATAAAAGATCTTTTAGTTTCAGTATATGAAAGAAAATAAACATTATAAAAATTGCAATACTTATTATACATGGACAAAATATAAATTTTAAAACTAAATAATAAATTGCTACACATTTTTATTTTGTATGGTAATTTATATGAAAAAATAATCAAATACATTAATTGAAAGCTTTACCTCACATGATAAAAATCTTCATTGATATTTAAAGCCATTTATTCAATAATATTGGTGTAAAGTAATTCTTATATTAATTATAAGGTTATTTGAATTTAAGCTTTGGTTGAAGAAAATGAAATTGCCAAAACTAATTAAAAAATGAATCAAAACTTAAGGGTGATAATGCCAGATTTTTTAAAGCATTTATATCAAATTTTAATAAAATAATTTGAGTTGTTCAGCAATAAAATCAATTTGAGTGATTTGATACTCATTCAACTTTTCCTTTAATGAACACAACAATGATTCAATAAGTTCAACATGACAGTTTACATCATCTGAAATATTTTGTTGTGCTTTCAATTTATTTAATAAATTGAAAATACTGTTTATATTACCAACTGTAATAGGTAATTTTACACCATCACATTTTGGTAATACATGACCTTTATATGATATATAGAATTCCAAATTTTCTTTTATTATTACAGAATATAAAACTTGTGGTACATCATCATCAGAAAACATAAGAAAAATAATCATATTACTTACTTTACCAAGGTTAATCCACTGTTCTGGCATTTGATGAATTGATAGGATGTTTATCAGTTCCGACAAATTACCAAAATTAAGTTCCTCATCATATTTTTTAGCAGAAAGCTTACTTACTTCATATGCCTGAGCAAGCATTTTTACTTCCAATTTTTTTCTTTTAGCAGATGGACTTTCTCGCTCAGGCACATTCCTACTGTAGTATGAGGGACAATTTGGAAAAATTGTTGGAACTGCAGTTGGTACTAGCCTTGGTCTCAAAAAAGAGCTGATGATGGTTTTGCCAGTTTTAGAGTCAAAAACACTCTCCTCTCTAATGATATCTGAAGCCTTAAAATGAACTTCACAAACCTAAAAATTTAAATATATATATATATTGCAAACATCATACTTATCTTCATTTAACATTTCAGTTCAATGTTAGCAGTTAGACTTACCCTAGAGTTATCAGTTATTTTTAAATTCTTTCTTGGAATGGCTTGAGCCCATTTTTCTCGGAGCACCAGATCCTGGGCAAACTTAAAAACCGATTTCTTGTTTTCAGGAGTGTAGTTTCCACGGCAATTTGGAACACAGCAAGAATAGGGCATCTATAAGTAAAAAAATATATATAAATAAATAAAATTATTGGTTTTTAAGTGAATATTATTATACTTTATTAATGCATTAGAATTAGGAATTAATTAATTTATACTTCAAGCTTATACATTTTTCATAAAATATATTTTTACAGTTTCTAAGTAAAGTAATGAGTTAGATAATTGAGGTTTACAAACACACAAGTTAATGAACAATAAAAATAAATCCTCAAAAATAATTTTAAATGTAGGACTTAATACTAATATTTATATTTAATAAAATGAAGTTTATATTATGCTCAGTTATTCATTGGATTATAAAGTAAAAATTAAAATCTAAAGATAATCTAAATGATTTAGTTTTAAATTAAATATTTTTGAATCATTATTTACGGATTATTATTAAATTTATAAATATATTAGTTCATCACAAACAATTTAAAGTTTACATGCTATTTGTATAGTATCATTATTACATTTATATTAACTGATCATAAGCCATTACGACCGGATCATACAGAATACAAAATCATTCATGTCAAAAAATACAGTTAAATAGTAGGAATTTTTAAGTGATAACAATTTTCCACATAAATGATCAGTTAATTAGCACAATCAACATTCATTTTAAAATATATATAAGTAATGAGAATGATCAACTTACTTTTATTTATAGGATTAATCCTATTATCAACACAAAAAGCACAGTACAACAGGTTGTTTTCTTAGTACAGTAATGGCGATCGCTGGTTTTCTCTTCGCCACCGCTCAACTACTAGAGTGACGTCACGATCCTTTTTCTTTTCAGCCAGCAGGCCTTGTATCTAGGGGGGTGTTGATACTGTAGTGCTATTTTAAGGAAAATTTCCCCCCTCTCTTTGAAGGTGCCGGACCCAATATTTTTGACAAAGGGAACCGCTAATAGGAAACCTGTTTCAGTTGACATTTTCTCACGAATATAACCCGACACTAGACTAAAATGCTACACTAAAGCCTGAGATGAAAATATGAAGTATATTTTATTTTTTATTTTGAACAACACAGATAATATAATATCACCAAATCTTAATAATAACTGAAACTGATCTTTCTATATCGTTTCTTGATAATTGAGGTGAAATCTGATTTCTCTGTTACTATATATAATAGCACATTTAAATCCTCACAAGTTTTCATTAATAATATTTCAGCTATACGAAATTTTCTTTGTGAGAATAATTTTTTTATTATGTTATTGTAGTCAAAATAAAATTAAGTAGTCGAATTTTTTACCATAAAAGGAAATTAACATGACTAACGAAATACTGCTAGTTAAATAAAATGATTTAATCTCTTATGAGAAACTAAAAATAGCGTCAAATAATATTTCAAAACACTAAAATTTCGACAAATATTTTTACGTTTTGATTTTTTGAATAATAAAAGCACCCAAAGGCCCAATAGAAATAATATTCATTGAATTTTTTTTTTTGAGTAAAACAAACTTATTTGCTTTGTTAATATTATTGTTGTCACTTTTTAAGTATATAACTTGAATTAGACAACCTGTATAACAATTAGGACTCATAAAGGGCACTGTGAATCTTGGTGTATTCACAAAATTAAATAGATATATTTCATGAACTTACTCTTCTCTAATCTTCCTGAGTTCATAGATCCAAAAATTACTCTATAACAGTAACACAAATAATTTTGTAAATAACATTATTCTAAAATGAAAACCTCTCATATGCATTAAAAGGGAACTGACCAATCTAATATTCCAGAAATTTTATATGAAAAAATAACTAAGATATTTTCGTTATTTACATATTTACAAGATTTGTCGTACAAAACAATAGTATCACAAACTTTGAGCCTATTTTGAAACTTAAAAAGGAAAAATTTAAAAGAATATAAACCGATAATCTTAACTAATTAAGAAATGAAATCGAAAGCATGATTAAAAGATCACAATTTTTAAATGGAACTATACTGTGCAAAATTATTAATAATGAAGAAATATAAGTGTAAAAGTTTCATTTATGGCAAGCTCCTGCAGCTCTTCCTTATCTTTCATCAATAACCTCTTCACTTTTCCAAATCTTTTATTTATTCTTTTTTCTGGGCATGGCACAAAAATTATAAAATGTAAAATTTATTTTTCCGAATAAAATTGTTATTAGAATAAAACTAAGATTGAAATTTTCTGAAAAATTTTGTTTATCTTTGAAATGATTTGGTGACCCTCTGCAAACTGTACCCGGGGCATCGGTGGAGATATGATTTCCATTACTTATCATTATTCTTCTTTCTTTTCCGTTTGGAATTATTTGAATAAATGGAGATATTGGTGAGAGGTTTTACTTTCAACACTGCTCTGGGCCTGTGGAAATGCATTAGGTCATAAGGACTGTAAAGTTCAATACCCTGAATCTCACTATTGTTGATTGTGTATAATTTATGGTAGAAATTAAATGCAAGAAATTTGAGGTAGCGCGCTAGGGGCAGGATTCCCAAGTTCCCTCTTATTTGTTGATTCCTAAAGTAAAACTCTGAGTTAGTAATTAGTCTAATTATTTTGCTTTGCTGGGCTTCTAAGACTTCGATATTTGAATCAGCTGCTCCTTCCCAGATTGAAGCAGCATAAGTTATTATCGGCCTGAGGTACGCTTTATAGATTAGGAGCATAGTTATTATCGGCCTGAGGTACGCTTTATAGATATAGATTAGGAGTTTATTGGTTAGTGAGAATTTTGACTTGGGGGCTAGCAAGAGATAAAGGGTAGTTTCAGATGCTATGAATTTATTTTTGATTTTAGTAATATGGGCTTTCCACGTTAGTCTCTTGTCAATGGTATGTCCAAGGTAATCAACTCTACTAGCCCAGGGAATTTCTCTTCCCGCTAATTTGACCTTTTCACACGGTACCATTCTTTTTTGTAAAAAGAACTGCCTGAGACTTGGTCGGGTTTACCTTTGTTTTCCATTTAACAAGCCTTTTTTCTACTACCTTCAGGTGTTCTGATAGGTGTTGGTGAAGTGTTTTGTGATTGCTATTTGTGGTTAATATGGCAGTGTCATCCGCAAACTGGCAAAGCATAGTATTAGGGTTCTGCGGAATGTCATTGATGAAGGCATTAGCTGGAACCGGTTTAGGAGCACGTCTTTACACCTCGGCAGCTGGGCCAAAAATGATGAAGCAAATTTGTGCTGTAAAAGAACAAGCAGATAAGTAAACTAAACTTTTCTTCGAGAGAACTAGTCCTCGGAAACGTTCGGAAAATCAGTACGAATTCCATCCCCAGTGTTTCCGATTCTCAGCTTTTGAATTCACTTGTGTCACCCCCTAAATCCTAAAACGTCATACATGTATTTGCATTAGCCAGTTTTTTTTCTTTGTCATTTACGCCTGTTTCTGTGTTCGCAGTGTGACACTGTATGCTGATGAGATTGAGATTTTTATATTCAAGTAAGTTTGTTGTAAAAGAAAACTCGAAAGGTAGTGGTCTCTCAGATTTCAATGCGCACATTTATTTGTCTGAAATTAGTTGATGTGTCCGGTGGTTGTGGGTTTAATCAAAATACGCCTTAAGTGTAACAATAATTTATTTATTCAAAGTTAAGTTACACACAATAACAAACAGAAACACTATAATAAAAGGATGATTAAAATACATCTGAAGAGTTCGAAATCAAAAGCTTAACTAACTGTCTTTCCTTCTGCCCGCGAGGGGCGCTCTCGGAAAGGAAGAGAGAGGGAGTGAGAGTGAAGTGTCACATTGACAAATTAAATCCTGTGAAAATAATAGAAAAATTAATAGTTTTTGCTTTCTGGAGCAAAAAGGCAACAAACAAAATTTATGATATTATTCGTGTGACATAAGAACACAGACTTTGAACTGACTCCAGATAAGAAATAAAAGCTTTAGCTACAGATGAAATATCAGGTTCAAAGACATACTATCCCCTGATAGCAAATGAAGTAAATTAAATTTTCATTTATTTTTAATTACATAATATAATTTCGATAAAAAAAATAATCAATTGTTCAGCATACTAACAAAAAGTAGTTCAATTTTTGAAATAAGAAATTATACCCTTACTGAATCTCCTAATTGTACTGAGTCTATTACTGTTTTGATAGGGACAGATTACTGTTACAACATTGTGACTCATAAAATCAAACATTTGAATAAAAATCTCGTAGCCATTGAAAGTATTTTCGGTTGATGTTTACAGGGCCGATAAACTGATAATTTTAATTCTCTCATATTTAATACAGTGCTAAAGCAAATTTTAATTTACTAGATTACAGACTAATTAAAAAATGTGTTTTAAAAAACTGTGTATAGTTTGGCAAAAATAACGAAGATAATTCTTAATAAAATGAAATTTTGTCCGATTTTGAATCACATATCAATAATGAATCAGAAATACACGGTTAGATTGCCCTGGAAACTAGATAAACAAAATTTACATAACAATAGAGAAAATTGATGAAGCAAAACATACAATTAAAAAACTATTTAGATACCCCAGACAATATTTAAAGAATACAGAGAAGAATTAGAATACAGAAAGTATTATAGATATATATATATTCGGAAAGAAGATCGTGCGACCAATAAATTACGTTTCGTCTTTGATGCATCTGTTAAGACGTGTAATTCTCTTTCCTTGAATAACTGTTTGCATGTTGGTCCAAATCTGTGTCAAGAAATTTTTTATATTTTTTTTAGATTTAAACCTAAGCCTAAAAATTTTAGGTCTGACATACGACAAGCCGTTTGGATGAGACTACTGGTAGCCTGATTGATTAGGGTGTTGTTCTCATTATCGGAAGATAGAGAGTTCGAATCACTGCTTAAACGAAAATCCATCGTGTTCTTTAAAGATATCTGGGGCACGTTAAAACTGAATGTGGTAGCATTGTCCTCGAAGTGAAATGATACCTCTGGGGTTATAGCAGGTGAAGTACTGGGGGCCACCTGCTTCAAAATCATTAAGACACAGATCCAATCGGCAATTCTGAACCACCAATAGTTTACAGAATCACAATAAGTTTCTTCGGGATAAAAAGCAGCCCTATTTAAGTGGCGAAGACGAGTAAATATCTGTGAATATGTTGTAAAGTGTCCTGAAACTGTTTCGTTCTTCAAAGATGAATCTGCTTTGGTGATGTAATCCGAAGTCATGAAACTTCAGGACAAGATTCATCCATTGTAAAAGAATCCAAAGGAATTTTCAAGGGAGCAAGTTTACAGCGCAGAAAATGTATAACTAATTCTGAAGATTTATTAAAATTATGGAAAAGAGAACAATATAATTTCATTCGAAGATTTCGAAAGGATAAGAAGAAGAAAATCTTCCTTACAAAGCATAATCTAATATATCTTAATTTTTGTTCTCAATGGTAATATTAGGAAAGAAGAATCGAATACCCTCACACAGGATTTGTTACTTTATATAGCCTGTAATGAGAAAACTTCCACGTGTATATCTTAAAACAAAATTAAACACTGAAAATATTAAAGATGAAAAGCCTGTCATATTAACTATTAAGTTTTTATGGAGCGTATTCATATTATTGTTGCTATTTACAATTATTTATATTTACAAAAAATAATTAAATGAAATTTACTAAGTAACAAAAAATTAAAAATCATGCTTGTAAATAAAATAATTATTATTATATTATAATTTAAATTACAGCTTACATTATCAACAGGATTTAAATTTTGAAACAAATTCATTAAGAAATATACATTAATTAATGTGTTTTCTGTTTGAGACAAAAAGTTGATGTACTTTTCTTATACAAATACTGAGTTCTTTTTGTTTAAAAATAAGAAAAAAATATTTTTCTTAGATATAGTTACAAATTTTATTTGGTGAAAAAGCAGGTTTAATTAGGTTTAGGTATGCATTAAATGAGGAAAATCTTACAAGAAATAAAAAATGTTTTATGAAAAAGCCATTAAGTATTGAAAATATTAAACTAAAAAAATGAGTAATGATATTAACTGTTACATTTTTTAAAATAAGATTTTGTCAATAAATCCTTCATTCAGAGCGTCAAATTGAGTGTACTAGAGTCACTTTATCCAGAAGCAAAATTCTACTGTTTACCAAGATTTTATTCAGTGCATTTCATTTAATAGCGAAGCAACAGAAACATTTGGCCATTGTTTGAATGCGTTCTCGGATTCATGTAGGGGTTGTATCATAAATTGACTCAGAAACCTCGGTTTGAATTGCAACAAAAGGTGAGCTGAATTTTCACTGTGGTCTTCCTCATGTACATTAGCTCAGAAAATTCAGTCTAATTCAAATCTAATACTTATTTGAAAATGGAGTTGTTTGGGTTTAGAAAGAAAGAAAAATACGAAAGAAAAAAAATCTTTGAGAGAAAATGAAATTTTTTGACACTTAATCCAAGAACTATATATTTTCAGAAAGCTTAAAACATTTTTTTTTATTTTTTTGCAACCCAACGATAATGGTTAGCAGGTAAAGTATTGGGGGCCACCTGCTTCAAAATCATTAAGACCCAGATACAATGAGCAATTCTAAACCACCAATAGTTTACAAGCTTCACAGTCCACGGTCAGGGAAACAGATATGTGCATTAAAACCTCGGCCCACATAGGCTGTCGTGTCATAGGTTTAGTTTTAATAAATTTACAGTTTCATAAAATCCTATAACAATCCTTTAATAATTGTATTAACTGCTGTAAAATACTCAAAAGAAGTCCATTCATAAAGCATTATTATTGTAAAAATTATTGCTGTTTAAAATTGATCACCAGATAAATATTTATGCATTATGAATTTATGTATCATAATTACTCTTCAAATTTAAAATTGAAACTTATATTTATGTTAAGAAAGAGCAAAAAAAAAAAAAATTCTCCGATTATCGTTAATTGTTCTTAAATCCCGCCATATAGAATAAGATTTTGTGTTTGGATTTTTTAAGAAAGTAAAAAGTAATTAATTTCTTTCCAATTGAATTCGAATTCTACTTTCGAAAGAATAGGAGAAGGACATCTGGAAGTGGAAATTACTTTTAAAAAGTAGCCAATTTTCATCATTTACTGTTTTTTGGCTCAAATATATGCCTTGTAAATTGAAAACAAAAATCCGCAAAAGTTTCATTGGCTAAAAGATTTATTCAGTCAGGTTTTACGACTTGACGTACTTATCAAGTCTTTTTAGTATTTATTGCCTCACTCATTAATCTGCTTATAATATATATTATGAAGTTTTTATTTTATGTGATAAATAGGTTTTACATCGTTCTTAGATACCAGAGATATGGTCTTAAAAAATATTATCATAGTTTAACATGAAAAAATTAAGTACAGAAATATTGCTTTTTGTCTAGATTGTGATGTTGAAAAAAAATTGACTAATGCTGCAAAAATTTCTTTTACAACTTAATTTGATTAAAGAAATACACTCAAAAGATAAGAATTTCATATATTATATTAAGGTACCCATACACGTTGAAAACATTAATTTCGACCAAAAATGATAAATTTATTTTATTCTTACGTTATATAAGGAATTTAAATAGCTTTCTAAAACAGGTTTGTTTTTGTCTCTACGTTAATTAGATTCCGAGATATGAAGAATTTCGTAAAGATTAGGAAACCGAAAGTGGACATATTTAAAAGGACCGGAAGTGGGCGTTTAAAGGACCAGAAGGATGTTAAAAGTTAGTTTAAACAGAGTTTAAGTTTGAAATATAAATTTAGTAAGCTTTTAAAAGATGCATAAAGTAATTACTGTTCCGGAAATCAATCAGAAAATCAAATCAAAAAATTAATCAGCAAATATGAAAATTTCTTATAAAGACACAACACTTTAATCTTTAAATGCGATTTTCTCAGAACTGGCTTTTTTTTTACCTATAATTTGCACGCTTCAAAAACGATAACTCAAAATATTTTTATATAATATCACTATGGAATTTCATGAGGGTGATCTGTACATTGTTTTCTAGGGAATGTACTAAAAGAATTTTAATCACTAAAATATTTCCCAAATTATGGCCTGTTATTCGAATAATGCTTAGAAATTTTGGCTATAATTTCAGTTTAAATATTCAACTGGCCGTAATTTTTTTATATTTTAACAAAAACTTAAAATTTTAGTACATGCTTTAGATAGCAACATATAGATTATTTGGTATTAATTTTTTTAAATAAGTTTAACAGTTTTTGATGTAGCATTTTTTAAATTTTTTTTTAAAAGTACTTAAAATTGTATACATATTTAACATTTCTGAAGAAAAATATTGGAATATATCAAAATTTAGTAGCTCAATATTAATGTTTTCTAAAGTGAAATAAGAAAAAATAGTTACTATGTATAGATGCAGTGCATTTAAAAAAATTGCTATGAACATGTTCGGAGACTTTAATACGAAAGAAGAATTGCAGAAAGTGTGATAATTTAACACATTTAATTATAAAAAAGGAATGCATTCATACTTTTTTAAGACCACTTGAACGATTGAATGCGACTTAGCGCTTTCTGACAAAAAGTAGAATGTATGAAGATTTAAAATTTTACAACAATTATTCTTTTTAACTTTGGTACAAATAATATAGAAAACGTGAGTCAATTATAAAAGTTCTCCATAAGGAATGTTTGAAACTAATTTATTAACTTTTAAACTATAGTTATTGCAAAAAATTAAAACGTCTAAATTCAACGAAATAAATTCAATTTAAAATTTTTGTGTATTTTACATTTAGTTGTAACAACGTAAGATCATTTAAATTAAATGGAATTAATAATGGACAAGTTTAGTGCAATTCATTAACTGAGTTTTAATGTTTTAATACAAAGGAAATCAAACAGTTTTAAGCGTTCCTTATATTTCTTAGTAATATTTCATTCCATGAGCATAGAATAAACATAAAGTATTTTTATTCCAATTTATTGTTGTTCATTATAACAAATTTTTATCAATTTATCTATCATAATAATTTTTCAAACATTTGATTCGCTCATAACTTGCCGCAAATGAAAGTCCTCTTTGCATGCTAGTATGAATTCCTGTATTATTTCTTTAACAGACATTTTAACAAATAAAACTGAAAGTTTCTAAATATCATTTTGTCGCCAATAATATTTTACAATCCTATGGGAAGAGACATGCGGCAGTAGGAAGCAGTTGTGGGTTTAGTTCCTGTGTTTATAATTCATTTAGTTGGAAGAATGTTCAGACATTTCTTGAACCAGTCATTGCAACTTGTCGCTTGAATATGCAGTGTATGAAAATGTACCAATACACGGTACATTTTCATACGTTGCAGAATCAAGCGTTGAAATGAATGGTGTATGGTGGTCTCTACTCTCTTAATTCCATTCCAAGGTAACGCGATATGTTTTAGTCTCCACATATTTTTTTGTTTCCTATGTTACTTGTGTTGTCTGTAATAAATATCTTTTAATAAGTATCAAATATCAACAAACCACAAAATAATGGTACATTCTTAAGGGATGGAGTATTTATTTTTAATCGTTTTAGCTATTAGAATGCAATAAAGATAACAAAACATTTTTTATACCTCTTACATAAAAAATGCTAGTTTTTAAGTAGTGCTCACACATATCAAACAAAAAATTCAACAATAGTTATTTAATCATTTAAAATGTAAAAACAACACTGAATGAGTGATTATTTCTTATTCAGCATAGAATTTGATATTAATTGTTAAAGATAATTAAGTAATATGCAAATACTTGAGTATACATTTATATTGATTTATTTCTTCTAAATAGTATTAGTTTTTCAAAATTTCAAAGAAAAATGAGCTTATTTTACTTAAAAAATAAAAGAAGTAACTTGAAAAACTTCCTAATCTTATAGTTGCAAAATCATTTAATACTGAAAAATCGCGAATAAAAAATTGAAAAAAATGATCAAAATAAGTACTTTTTGATATTCAGGTTAAAAAGCTGTCCTAACATTTATATGAGGCAGGTAAAAACGATAATTTGTAGGTCACTATGATTTATTATTTAAATAGTGCTTTGGAAATATTTATGAATGAAAAGTACTTATATTAAATTCGACTTAGTAAGCTTATTTTCGCTTAAATTTTAAGAGCATCCTTTTGCTGACAATTTAATAAAATATATCAAGTTAAATACTCATTATTTAATTCGATTTTACTTATTTAATTTTATTTAATTAATTTAATATTTCTTAAGACATGAGTTTCTTACCTTAATATTTAAATTTAATGTTATAATATTTCGTGATAATTTTAGAATACATGTAAAAGATATTTTTCTCCTTTAAAAGTGCGTGTATTTTATTACCAGAAATAAAGTGTTTAAAAAAATTGACTTTTGGACAATATTTTAATATCATAAATTGAAATCTAAATATATATATATTAACATGCGCTGTGGAGAAAACATATCTAAATAATTATTATTAGCCATTTAATATATTTAATTTGAATCAAAAAGACTGAATAACAAGTGCGATATAAGTTCTAAAATACGAGAGGCATTTCAGTTTTAAAACCTCAATTTTTAAGAATGATAAAAATTGAGCAGAAAAAATTTTCAAACGACTCGACCTAAAAGTTTTTACATTAATTTTATAAAAATTTAATTTACTAAAAATTTATCTGGAATATTTTAAATCCTTCTATTTAGTTATGTAGCAAAAATTTTAATAAACGTTTCATATATTAATGAAAACAGTTTTAGTATTTTAACTCATCCCCGTTATTTCTGTCAAGAGTTTCCCAGGGCCAGATGGACATTTACTCTGTGAGGGAGATTGATTTCCCAAACGGTGCCCCCTAACTAATGATCCCAGAGCAAAATTACAAGAAGTGGTTCACGATATCGTGGGAACGGCAGACTCAAAAAGTGTTCAGCAGTAGGAAATAGGAATCACCTTTACAAAGTAGGAAAAAATATCATTTATACTAAAATTATATTCTATAAAACTGTAATAAAATATTTGTTTAAATAAAATTTATATCTAATTTATTATTAATTTTACAAGTACTTACATGCATAATTTTTCACTTGCTTGGTTTTTACAACAGCATCATCGATTTTTTTTCCCAAAGATTCAACTGACAAAGGTTTTTTTCAAAAAAGACAAAACTTTTTTCAAAGGTTCAACTGACTTGAAAGGAGGCCTAGTGAAAGTAATAGATTGAAGTAGATTGGTAGAAGGTTGATTGATGCCAGTCAGACTGAAGCATTTATATGCATCAATGCAATATTTCTAGGTGAATACACAACGTGTAGATTCTTCTGTATTTACAATGAAAACATTTTCAAAGTTAAACAAAATATTACAAGTTTCTCTGTATTTATATTTCGAATTTCTTTACGATTGAGAATGAAAATTCCTAGAAATTTCAGAAAGAATAAATATCAATATTTTTTAAAAATTTCAAAAGTATCGTTATTTTACCTGTCACGCAAATTCTTAAGAAATTAAATTATATTAATTTTAACTTTGGATTTTTATAATGTGTTTAATAAGATAATAAATAAAAATAAAGAATATCACTATCTTCATTTTTGAATGTAAGAGAATTAAAATGTACTTTCCCCCTTTTTCTTTTCTATAATTTTAATAAAGGTTCTCTTATAAAGTTCCTGGAATTTTTTTCATAATATTGCTTGTTATTTCCTGCACTTATAAATTGCATATTTTGTGTTCAAGTATAAAATAGTAATATCTGTGTTTCTACTGTTATACCCTTGTATCATTTATGTTATGTTAATCATTATACAAGTATAATCTCACATTAATTTATTCCTATTTTTGTTTCACATCTATTTTTAAATTTCTTTTTTTAAAATTTTCTTTCTATTTTTGCAAACTGTGAAGGCATGCTTCTTTTATTTTCGCTTATTATAGCCAATATGCAAACAAATCGAGTCACTTATATATGGTATTACATTATTTTTATGCATATTTATAACTAGAATAAAAAAGAACTTTCTCATATGGATTCTACATCCAGTATTATTTCATTCTCCTTATAGTTTACATTAAACCAGTTACTGAAAAATGAATAGAAACCATCCTTTCCATTTAAAATATCTTTTGCACACGTATCACTTGACCCTGACACTCCTCAGTTGAAGACCACATGGCCTGAGGGTGATGAGGGGGTTATCTTTCTAGCAATTTATAAGGCTGTTGAATTCAAAATCACAAGACCTTGCTTCTTTTAAGAAATGCTTAAAGATATAGCAGAATATAGTGTTGTCACTTCCCCTCCCCCACAAACATGACCACAAATTGTGAAAGGAACCCGACTTGAGAAAAGTATTAAAAGGAATGTAAAAAGCAATCAAATGCCGGAAGTCCCTCTGTTTATCCCCAAGGCAGCAGAGGGGGCATCCTGCAAGTGGACAATAATTCACATTTGCTCTTCAAAACTGTCAGATCTGCCTCTTTGTCAGATTCCAGATGCGACAGGGAGGGGACTCTTCTCTCCCCCGTAAGGCATGTTGAGTCATTAGGATACGAACTACAAAATCAGAAATATTGGAAGATCAACAAAACAAGCATTTATAAGACTTTGTTTCTAATTATTTTAGAAATGAGCATATTAGAGCCAACTTGAGAATGACTACTATCAACCACTGTATAAAATTTTTTGGCCTTCAATTTTTATAATAAAGTAGGCAAGATAAATAACTCTGAAGTAATGGTACTTGAAACATACAACCCCTACGGATAAAATATTTCCATAGACCATGGGCAGTCCTTGGATTCAAAAACAATTACCAGTATCTGTGAACAATTTAATTTAATAACTTATAAGACCAAAAATTTATAAATTACAACTAAAATCTTGTAGCTTATAAATAAAAATAATTATAATATTAAGTAAATACATAATATTGTCACACACATAATTGCCATAAGGAATTGCTTATATCTTAAGTCCCTAATTAATTTGGCCTTAACTTGAAAAACCAATATTGTTTATTTTCCAGATATTGCTAGGTATCAATAATTTGTGCACCTTATTTTCCTTGTATATAAAAAAGTGTGATTATGTTATTAATAAATGAAGAATGTAAATTTAATTATACTGGAAACATTATACCTAACGGATACCCCCAGTTAATTTTTTTGCCTTGCAATTTATATATCTAGTTTATTATTGACTTAAAATTTTTGATTAAACCATAAATAATGTTATAATCTTTATTAAAATTTCTAATTATTTTCAAGCAAATTTTTGAATTGTGTATATATTTTATATATAAGTTGTATATATATATATAAGTACATATAATATAAAGTCACTACCCACCCACCTGTCAGTGTGCTTGGCTGCTGCTGAGGAGGTCCTGGGTTCGAGTCCCAGTTCGGGCATGGATGTGCTTTCTCTCTCTCCTGTCTTTGTCCTTTCTTTGTATGAATGGGTTGTGAATGATTGTATACCCTATGAATGGGAAAAAATATGTTGAAAAAAATAGTAATACAATTTAAATATGAGAATAAAATTTATTAAGTATGTATATATAATGTATTAAGTATAAAATGTATAAGAGATGTATAATAAAATATAACAATATATAATACATCACAATATAAATTGAGTGTAATTGTAATAAAGAATACAATATAAATATTATATCTACTATAATCGCGATAATATATTAATTTAAAGTCTCAAGCTAAGCTCTAAATTTAAACAAACTTCAATTCTAATTTACATAAAACGCTTATATTGGATTCAGAAAAGTGTCACGAGAATAATCGGACTTATGTGATTTAGAATTAATTATAAAAAGATATTGATTTTATATACTAATACAATTATTTTAAAAACATAGAAAAAAAATTTTTTAAACATGAAATAATTCTTTATTTATCGTAGACATAAGCAGGTGTAATTATTTGATATCTAACATATTACACTATTCACATTTTTCTTGCATTTGCTGAAGAGAATTGAACAATTACTTCACAAAGTTGATCATTTCAAATTTTTCTTTTTCTATACTTAAAATTGTTGAATCACTTAGACGGTTTTGGATCATGGTGGATCACAAATAAGTCAAAATTAATTTTATTTTGCTAAATGAACGTCCACAGAGCTTGCAATTGATGCAGAAATAGTTAAAAATATTTGAATTGGCAACTCCTCCTTCTCTCTATCTTCACCATATGAGATAAGGCATGTTGGTAGTTCTAATGGGATTTCAGGTTTAATTTCTTTTCTAATGCTGAGTAACATCATTCTGTCGGAAATTTCTCTATAGACTTCTTTTCCATAGAAACCTGTATGACAAAATTTACCTAAACTTTTACAATTGTTAAACATGGTGAATTAGCGTTCCCAAAGCAGAGGTTTGAGGTTTGATTCCCAAGCCAGGTCATTTCAACTTTTCATCCTTTCAGTGGATCGATTAACGGAGGACCAATCATGCTTGGGAACTCAACACTGGGGATTTCTCTTTGGGCTAACCACCAAACTGCTATAACCATATTCTTCGCCCCCAAGGGCCCTCGGTAAAAAAAAAAAAAAACAGATATGGGCTCTGTAAGCCTTTATCCGGATATTACAATTTTTTACATTAAAACATTAAATTTTTTACATGAAACCGCGATATTTATTTATTTATCAATTAACTTTTAAGTAAATTGATTTTTATAATTTAACATTTCTATAACAATGTCTTAAAATTTTTTAAATGTATTTTTTCTAGCTTCTTAACCAAATGAAACAACTAAACATTTTTATTCCCTATTAATTGTGCATTATTAGTTACGAAAGACTACAAATTGTTGAGCATTAATTGTTGAACATATGCTATAACTTATCTTAACAAATTTTCAAAAATTCTGTAATATAACTAACTTTACAAACTTGAGCTATTTATTGCAAATTAATAATTGGATAAGACTTTACACCCCTAATTTAGGATCAACTCACCGGATTTTTCACAATGATATCTTTTTAAACATTTCGTTTACCACAGATTAAACTGAAATTTTATTTCATTAAAACTTTACAATTTAGAATGAGAAATATGTACGATTTCTTTATAAATTTTTTGAATGAATTTTTCAAGTTAAAAGATTTGTTTTATATAAATTGAACTAATTAATTCAGAAATATATTCTATATATTTAAGCATACAAAAAAGAAGGAAACATTTAAAAAGAGGAAAAAACCTTTATTTTTAACTTCTATCATTTGAAAAAAGAATTTTTCAATAGAAGGTGCTAATGTGAAGACAAAATTAAGAATCAAGTAAAAATTATTTCCCCAAAGATAAACATTTAAATATTAAATAAATTGCTTTTAAATGAATAGTTTTAACTATTAAGTAATTTAATATTTAATTTTCAAACTTTTGCAAGCATTTTAATAAATATTTATACCAGTAAAAATATGAAATAAATATTCAAGTCTACAGAATACATAGCTGATAGAAAATACAAATTACGGAAATGATATTTTAAATGTCAAAAAACGTCACATTTTATAAAGTTTACATTTTTGTTTCCAATGAAGCGATATTTGGGAAGAAATGAAATACTAACCGTGTGAACTCTAAAAAGGAAACAAAGTTTGTATTTTCCTAGAATTTGGAGCTAATTATTTAGTTCTTAATCTCTACCATTTCGATTCCTGGAAGAGAATTGCCTACGCTACCATACTGTAGTGCTATTTTATGAAAAATCCCCCCCTTCTTCTTTGAAGGTCAGTCTGTTGCCGAATACCATAGAGGAAGTTTCCTTCATGCTGGACACAATATTTGGACAAATTAGAAACACGTTTCAGAAGAAATTTTGTCAAGAGTATAACGCGATACTAGGCTAAGGGGCTACAATAAAGCCTGAGATATAAATACAAGGATTTTTTTTTTATTTTGGGACAAAGGATAATATAATTTTCCAAAGTCTCAATAACAACTGAAACTGACCTTTCCATATCGCTTCTTGATAACTTAAGTAAAATTTAATTTTTCTGATACTATTAACATATTTAAATTCTCTTACAAGTTTCCATTAATAATATTTCAGTTATATTTATGAAATTTTCTTTTTCTGCGAATAATTTTTTATTGCGTTATTATAGTCAAAATAAAATTAAATTTTCACATTTTTTATTATAAAAGGAAATCAAAAATATTAATGAAATACTGCTTGTTAAATAAAAGGACTTAATCTCTTATGAGAAATTAAAAATAGCATATCAAATAATATTTCAAAACACTGAAATTTCGACAAAAAATGCTTTAGTTTTTAATTTTTGAGTAATCATAACATCCGGAATTGTCTAACGAAAATAATATTCATTGAATTTTTTTTAATTTAAGTCAAAGAAAATTATTTGTTTTGTTAATACTATTGTTAGCACTTTTTTAGTATATAACTTGACTTAGACAACCTGTATAACAATTACGACTCATAAAGGGCACTGTGAATGATCTTAATGTCCAATTTGAAGTAAACATGGGATCATTATCTACAGACGATTTTAACGGTTTTGAAACTGCTTTTAAGTGGATAAAGCATTACCCGATGTAAGACCAGAGAAAGGGGGCCATTGATGTCCCAAAAATGGGTTTTCATTCTAAAAGCATGGATCAAGCAGAAATTTCCTAAGACTGAGCCTGTCATTCCCAGAAGTATCATTTCACTTGAAACATATTGCGACCATGACAGGTTTCATGCGTCTCAGCATTAGTGAATACGGTGGATCTTTGCTTGAATCAGATCGTGGAAATTATTATCTTCCATAAATCTGACGTTCAAAATCCTTTCACTGGTATGGCGCTCATGTGCAGAGGTGAGTACCATTTCAGGTGGGACCTTGTCACCGGACGATGGTTCAAAATTATGAAACACTTGGTGATGGGCGAGTATTCCAAATCCTTAATCTTAAAATACTGACCGTGGCTCGCCTGCACAACTATGTATCTTCCGATAATGCAAGTGACTCTTTAATCAATTAAGCTCCCGTACATTGCACGTACATAAATATCTATTATAATAATTATATTTGAATCTTATTCGTAATAAATGAAACACACAAATGATATTCTTATTTTTTAAAAAATAATTATGTCATTTCAATAACAAGAATCAATTAAGCTCCCGTAACTTGCACGTACATAAATATCTATTATAATAATTACATTTGAATCTTATTCGTAATAAATGAAACACATAAATGAGATTCTTATTTTTTAAAAAAAAAACATTGTGTCATTTCAATAATATGAATTGTTACATTTCTGGCAAATTTGCCCATAATAGAAAATTAGGCCGCTACAGTTGAAGAATACAACATCAGTTTTGCAAGTTCCACCATTTTTGCACGAATTATTCGTACATAGATCTGAAAATAATCTGATTGATAAGGCTATAGCTCAAATTATTTTAGATAAATTTTGAACAGAATGCAACGAATGGTTAAACATTGATATTAAATCTGCAGTAGGATTATGATTGGTTTGCTTTGTTTTCTTTCTATGGCCATCTCATGGACACGAGAACTAGTCAGACGAAGAACCACGGCTTAAAGTTCATTCTGAACCTCTACAATGTCGAAGATGGGATTTGTACCCAAGTTGTTAACTGAAGGCTAACATACGGTGGCCAGCTTGGCTTTTAAGTGGCGGAGCTGAGGGTAACTTATATAGAGAGATACCTACATTGTGACTCCGAAATTGTGTGCGTCTTCGTATTTTAGAAGCGGTTTTCCGCTTGATCCCTGCTTTCTTTTCCACAAGCTAAAATAAGCAGCTCAATAATTATGATTTAAGAAACATTCATTCACTTTTATGTAAATAAAATAAGAATAATTGCTTTAAAGCAGCTTGTGAAACATTAATATGTTTACAGCAATTAAATCTTGTACTTCAAACTTAATAATGCAAGAAAGTTAAATATGAATATGAAAAACAATGTCTTGTACCGTTTGATACTTTTAGTATAGACACGAAGAATAAATAATATAAATTTTTTAACGAATACTTAGCCGCCCATCCTGTCTACTGGTCAGTGTCCATGACAGCGGAGATCGATGTCCTGGGTTCGATTTCCGGTCAGGGTATGGATGTATTTTCTCTCTGTACTTTGACCTTTTCTTGTACGAAGGGGTTATGACAGAAGAAAGCCTGACTACCACGTGATCAAATGACAGTGACGTTGCATTCGCAGGTTGACGCTTTCTTTTTAGTTACGCTTTAAAAATAACTGTTATAATACTGTGTCGTTTAGCATTTAACGGTAAATCATTTTATAAATATTTTGTTATATTCTTCCTGTATACTTAGTTTCATAACCAAAAGCATTCAGTTTAAATGCATTGCTTGTTAAGACAATTATAATGAAGTTTCTCTCTTTCGATTCCACGAAAAGACGGTATAAAACGCCAAAGGATGTTTGCAATTGCGAGGGTGAACATGGAAGCAACAAAACTGTCCAGGGTAAGTAAATCAATGTCCTTTGAATGATTTTTCTCGTGTCATTTTAATTTTGAATTTTCTTGATATTATTAATAGTAATAAAAAATTTAAATTAATAAAGTTAATTCCAATAAAATATTTTAAAAATTTGTTACGCCTAAAGTAATATCGTTTAAATTTAAATTTACATATAAAGGTAAACTAATCATTTATTTTTTCAATTTATTAATAAAAGGAAAATGTTTAGGGTTAAAAAGGAATGAGTAATATAAGTTTATAGATATTTGGAAATTATTTTCATAATGCATCCTAATGATCATATCAAACAGAAAATGCATTATTTGTAAAGAAAGGCTATTATTTCTTTGTTGCACATATATCAGTTTTCTCATATTTAAATTTTACCTCCAGATTTGTGAGCTGCTTTTCAAACCAAATGATATTTTAAGAGCTAATGAAGCATTCAGTGAGGGGATGGGAAAGAAGATGAAGGATGGTCGTGAGCCAACTATACCGGAAACTGGATCCTAATGATGTTCCTTGAATATTTAATGGATGGCTAAAATATTTTACAACTGAGGCATGCCATCGAGAAGATCCCTCAATTAAACAGCAAAGACCAGAAAATACTCAACTTTATGGCGTAATTGTTTAAAGTACAAAGAGTGATTTGAGTGGAATATAAACAAAAATACTGAAAAATATGCAAAACGAAAATATACCAAACAAAACAAAAATGTACCAAAGAAGACAAAAACATAACAAAAATGTACAAAAAATACAATTATTTGTAAATTTAGATGAAACGGAGAATTGCTTGAGAAATGTACACATTTCTAATTTTTGGACCGGTTTGGTAACTGTTTTCAACTCAAAATATAAATTTCTTTTGGAATGCCATCAATGGGATTAAAAAATAATGACAAAGGTTTTAAGTTTTATAGATAAATTGAATAAAAGCTAAATTAAAAATAAAAACATTAATAATAATTTAAAACTAAATAATTAAAACTATAACATTATACATTATTTCGTAAAATTAATTTATGTTATTTAAATCATTATGGTTTAACAAATAAACATTCCTTTAAATATTAATAAAAAGAGCTTATGCAATAATCTATAAAATATAATTCTTATTATTTATGCATTACTTGATTTATTGCAATTTTTTTTTCTGTAATATTTTAATTTCTAGTATCAGGCAAAGAAATACAAGTTATTTCTCAGCAAACCGTTTTTCTTTGAAAAATTCTGAAGTTATAAATTTTCTTAAACATATTTCATTCAATATAAAAATCATAACATTTTGTTAGTTATATCTGTTTTCAGAATTTATATCTGTTCTCAAAAAATTTTCAAATTACTGAATTGTAATTTTCAAAGGTTTCCAACGTTAATTAAAATATAAAATTAGACGAGATAATATAAGTTTTTTTTCACAACCTAATCAGCTTAATTTTTATTAGAATTTAGTAAGATTTTCCAATTATATAAATATATCTTTATTATTAACTGGTAAATAGTTTATGAAGAATTGTAGATTTGGAGTTTAATCAATTACAAAAAGATTTTATTTTAAGTTTGCTAACAAAAATACAGCAATTAATAAAAAAAAATAATAATAAATAAACTCAAATTTCTTTTAATTTTCTATTATTAAACATTTATGAGAAAATCACAGTAAAAATTTTGATGCATAAAAGATAGTAATTTTTATTATAAAAGCCATTTATTTGCTTACATTTTTATGTAGTAAATAAACCAGATTTTTCTAAAATAAAAATTACATACAATGACTCACATAACTGTTTTTCAGTTTTCTAAATATTAAGCAATTTATGCATAAATAAAGTAGCTTTGCAATCAAAACTGTATCAATAATGTTTAAGTAAATATGATTATTTTATATTAGAATAACTTTTATAGTTGTATAAAAATTCATTAAATATCAAAAAATATAAAACAGTTTTACCAACAATCTAAATGTTATTATGTTTTAATGTAAAATATTGATTAATGTAATGTGTTTAATACAAAATGGAGGAATACACAGAAATACATTTTATTTACATCAATCCATAATTTAAGAAATAAGCATGCCAGTAACGCACGATGATATGAATAAAAGTATATAGATAAAAATTAACTTAATTAAAGTATTTTTTATCATTTCGAAATTCTAAACTAAAAAGAATAAGCTACTTTTCTTATGTTTAAATCAACACACACACACATTCTCATTATATGACAAATACTTAAACTTAGTTCATCTTCAGCCTGTCTTCAATAATCAATAAAATTGTTTAAATAGAAGTAACAGAAATTGCTTAGCACTTTTTAACACTTGGCAATGTATTCATATTGGACTTAAATTAAAAATACAGAAAGTTTAACTTAAGACGAAACAACCAGTCTGCATGTAAGTTTTTGGTGTTTTGAGGATATTTCGTAATGAACTATGTGCAATTTACCAATGTACCTAACTTTTATCTTAAACATTTATTCTATTTTCTTATTAATTTTTTTTACTTTTGAGTTAAAATAAAATTTTTTGACTACAACTCTTATTATAATAGACATATCCGACGAAGAACCTGGTCTGTACGTTAGATATCCAATGTTTCTCCACCACGTCATACATCTGATTGTGACAGAATTGCCACGAATTTTTAAAACAGAATTACATATTGCCTTTCAATAAAGCTTTAACGTTGGAAATTTGACAGAAATAAAAAATCATCGACAAAACATCTCCAGCTTCAAAAAGAGATTTAGGTAAATCTTGCATTAAAAATTATAAGACACACACTCTTTGCGGAAAAATTTTTTTTATGTAGATTTTATATATTAATATTAACCAAAGACACCTGCAACCGCGGACCTCTCATACATACCAGCAAACGTGAACCTGATTTATACTTATGCAAATAAGGATAATACATGCATTCTTTTAAAAGAGAATATCATATCGTAACCTGTATTTTACGTAGCATTTGAGATTGATTTACTTTTTGCATTAATTTAGCATAAACCTTATTTTCTGGGTTAAAATCCTGCAAAAAGAATCTCAAAAGAAAACTTTATAATTTTTCACACGCAATGTCAATAAAAAATGCTTTTACAAGTATTTACCTGTCATGTATAAAAAATGCAGGTGTGGCACGACTAAAAATTATAATATTTCTGCCATTGAGTGATATTTATTTTCAAGAAACAATTTTGATTGTTCATGAAACAGTTAATGAACACTTGGAAGTCTTAGCAAACTTCCTCGAAAAGCAATTCAAGAGAACGTAATAAATGATAGCATAAGTATTAAAAATAAATGTTATGTTGTTAACTCCTATTGGAAATCAGATCGCTGAATATCGTTTAAATTTTTCCGTTTTATTTGGTGTAATGAGACAACTAAGTATCACCCCCGTGGATAACCAGACAATTAATGCCTCTGAGGTTGAAGAGGTTGAAACCACCTTAAAAGAGCCCGGTTTACGAACTCATCACAAATAAGGCAAATCCCGGATAGTGCAATATGCCTACTGACTGACATAATTAATGCCATCATCAACACTGGACACTTTCCCACAATATGGGAAAAGACAATCTATCCACAAAAAGAGAAATAACAGCAATCTACTTTTTAGTTACAGGCCAATATCCTTACTTCCAACGATGGACAAAATAGCTAAAAAATTTATCTTAAAAAAAACTAAGACTTTAATGCTCAGAAGAGCATCATAATCCCTCAGCAATTTGGTTCCCTCAGAAAGCTTTTCACAACCCACCAATTGCTTCGGGCAGTGGAGAAAATAGCAAAAGAAATAGCCTATAAAATTCTCTTGGAGGAGTATTCCTCGATATAGAAAAAGAGTTCGGCCGTGTCTGGCATCGAGTTTTACTGTTTAAATTAATTAGTTATGTGTCCCACCACCTTAATAAGATTACTAAAAAACTATCTATCCAAAAGGAATTTTGCCGTAAGCATTGAATAATGTATATTCGCAGGAAAAACCCATTTTAGTAAGCGTCTCCCAGGGATCACTGCTTGGACCATTTTTATTTAATATTTTCTCGCAAAATTCCAACATTATCCTTTGCCTGTTAGAGGACGACACTGCCAATTTTATCAGTGAATAGCAACCACAAAATGCTCTAGCTACACTTATCTAATTATTTAAAGGTAGAAGAGGAGTGGCATTTGAAATGGAAAATAAAAGTAAATCCGATCAAATCCTAGGCAGTTCTGTTTACCAGAAAGACTTTACCCTGCGAAAGTGTCAAAATTGAGGGTAGAGAAATTATCCGGACAGGTAAAGTTTAATACCTTGAACTCACCCTTGACAAAATATAAACATGGAAATTCCACATTACAAAAATTAAAAACAAGTTTATATCAGAAAAAGCTACCTTAAATTCTCTATTAAAGCCAAAGTCCAAATTATCGCTAGCCAATAAATTATTAATATACAAAGCCTACATCAGACCAATTATCACCTATACTGCTCCAATCTGGCGAGGAGCAGCTGACACGAACATCAAAATCTTAGAAACTCAGCAAAGTAAAATTCCAAGACTAATAACTAACTCAGAATATAACTTTAGAATCCAACAAATTAGAGAAAATCTAGGCATCCTACCCATAGCCTGTTACCTAAAATCTAGGCATCCTACCCATAGCCTGTTACCTAAAATATCAGGCCTTTAACTTTTAATAAAAAATATACTCACTTACCAATAGTCAGACACAAGTTATTAAACACTACAGTACTTACCACTTGGTTTCTTTTCACAAACCTAGAGCAGTCTTGAGTCTCAAACCTCTCTCAGGCATTTCCAACCTCCTAAACAATAATAAACGGAAAAGAAATAATAATTATTATTAAAGGGAATAATCACCTATATTAATTGCATATGTGTATGAAAAATGATTGTAAATAATCTGTTGTTAAATTGTTACTGATCACAATGGCGACATCTATTGGGAAGTTCGCCTACTGCGACAGCTGACAATTAAAGTAATTTGTGTGTCTCTTGTAAATAAGTCGATAAATAAAAACAATAAAAAATAAAATAAATAAAAAATCTCTTTGGTATTGTTGAATATAATAGTGTTCCTATTTTGTTATCAGGAATATTTATGTGTATCCTGTAATCTTGTGTTACCCTGTATCCGTATCCTGCATTCTTGGTTTATCCTGTATTTTTGTGTTATCATGTATTTTTGTGTTATCCTGTAAATATTGTGTTTTTTATTCTACTAAGATAAGTGTATTCAGAGTGTATATTACTGAGATTACTCTTTATCGTAGACAAATTACATGAAAGTCATGCAGAGTGCATCGTCCTGTGCGAACTTACATTATTATTGGTGTATATAAGTCTTTTTGTTTGTTAAATAACTATAGGTCAAGACAAACCAAGGACATTAACTTATTACAAAACGACGTAAATAGCCGAGAGGCTACAGACCTCATCCAATCCCAGATCCACTTCCTGAGCCATTCACAAACTGGAAGTGTCCATTCGTTTCGCTGATTACTAGAGGAAAACTTTTACAAAGAATATAAGCAAAATACAGATTCTCGCATCGAATAAGCTAAGCAAATAATTTTACATTTCAATTTTTAATATTATTTAAAATTTAAATAATAAAATCATTTTATAACATTAAATCTATCAAGCAGTTATTTATACAATATATAAACTTATGTTTTTATCATAATATATATATATATATATATATATATTGCAATAAAATTTCTTATTAAATAATATTTGCTTCAATATTTGTAAGAAATTGCTATGTATTATTTCTTTGAAAAGGAGCACATTAGATGAATTGAAATCTTTTTTTAACATGCTTCATTTCCACAAATGAAATTTTAATTACAGCAGATTTTATAAAGTAAATATAATAAAACTTTTTATTACATTCATAACAAAATAATAAATATTTCCCAAATGCTTTTAGAGTTTTCTTATATTATTCACAAAAAAATATGTCAGTTATTAAATGTTACTGAAAAAATAGACAATTTACTATAAATTCTGTTCACATTACATTTTCTTTCATTCTTTAAAAGTCAGCTTAATATAAGAAATAAAAATCCTTATTGTACCACTGCAACATAGAAGAATTCTTGCCATTCATCAGTGAACTGCATACAACGGTAGTATTAAAATTATTATTTTTCGGAGAAAAACCAAAAAATATAATCTAAGAAAAATTACTGAACAAAATTTTTACAAACTTGAGCTCTATATGTGTCATAGAAAAAATCTTATTCGAAATTTTCTCAAATAAAAACAGAATATTAAAAAAATTTTGCTCATTCCAATAATGGCATATTTATCAGCAAAATTATCTCAACAACTTTCATCAGGTTATTAATAAATGAAAAATATTACAAATAAATAAAAAATATAACAAAAATACAGGAAAAATACAAAAAAAATCCTAGAACAAAATGCACAAAAAATTAAATAATTAGAGTTAGAAAATAAAAAATTAGAATTCTTTCTAGTTGAAATAAATCTTCAGAGTTAACACAATAACAATTACGATTTAGAGTAACAATAACGATTTTCGTTGAATAGTACACAAATTCACTGATGTTTACTTTATATTTCATTTTCCTAATATCGCTCACTTTCCTAATAAAATATAATCGGAAAAAGTACCACCACACATTTGATTATTTGCAATATTTGAATTGTGTACTCTAAAGTATTCGGAGCTAAAATTTAGCTTCAATCATATTTTTTTTTTGTAACTTTTGGTAATCCGAAAAGGCGTCTCCATTTTAAAATTTTCCCTTTACTTTGAAATAATGACTGTAAAAGATAACTTTTTTTTAAAGTTTATCTGCATACATGATGGTCTTTGGAAGAGAAAGGATCGGGCTAACTTTTAGAAATTTATGTGACTGTTGATACAATTATAACTTTGAAAACTTGACTTATGACAAAATTTAAAATTTCCCTTCCTGGGTCATAATCAGTTCTATACGAAAATATTTGATCTGTTCATTTTAAAACATACTATTCTAAAGCTTTCATATTATAATGAAAATTCTTTCTCAGTAAAAATTATCCTAGAAAATAATAGTACGATTGTTGAGAGGCAAAACACTTTAAAGGTTACTAAATAACTATTCTGTCTGGAAAATATAAAATTCAAGATACGTTATGAAAAATGAATGAATGACTAAAACTAAGTTCATAAAATCAAGAACTGTTTTCTTTCTACAAGTTCATTTTAATTATATGCTATAGTTACATTGAAAACGAAAAATGACACCTCTGAATTACTATTTTTTTAAACTAAATATTTTTATGTGTGTGGGTGATTTATAATCTCATTTAATTGTTTCTGTAAGTTAACTTACGAAACATCATTCAGGTTTGGATCAGATTGTCATGCTGATAAGGAAAATCGGAAAAAGTTTACAAAAGCAGTTATCAATTTACTTATTGTTAATTATGAAATATTTTAGCAAGAAGCTGAAAACAAACCCCTAAAAGGCATTTGGTAATTCAAGTACACCGTCAATGAACAATAAATAAGTCACTTTTCATTATAGCTAAAAAATGTAAATGCATAAAAATATATTCTGTAACAATAAGATTGATAGATAACATGAGAGATTTTATCCTAAATGGCCTAAAGTCAACAGACCTCATCCAATCCTAGATCCACTTCCTGAGCCATTCACAAACTGGAAGTCAGGAAGTGTCCATTCGTTTCGCTGATTACTAGAGGAAAACTTTTACAAAGAATATAAGCAAAATATGGATTCTCGCATGGAATAAGCTAAGCCAATAATTTTACATTTCAATATTTTATGTTATTTAAAATTTAAATAATAAAATCATTTTATAACATTAAATCTATCAAGCAATTATTTATGCAATATATGAATTTATGTTAATATATATATGTATGTATATATATATGTGTGTGTGTGTGTATATATATATATATATATATATATATGTGTGTGTATATATATATATATACACACACACACACACACACACACACATACATACATATATATATATATATATATATATATATATATATATATATATATATATGTATGTATGTATATATATATAAGCTTTTATTCATAAATAAATCCTATTTTTTAATTTATAGGTATTTTTAGTCTGTCAAAAAGTTAAATAAAGTTTATTACATTTGCATTGTTTTAATTTTCAAAACACCATCCTGATCAATACATGGTGCCTTATGACATCATGTTTTGTAAATAACACATCATCTTTTTTACTATATCAACTGAACAGTATATTTCTACTGCATGAATCTGCTTTTGAGAAACTGGGGATGATAGAAATACTAATTTGAATTATATTCTAAATGTGAAAGTGAAGGAATTAAATTCATCCGTAAAATTTTTAACCCGTTTCTCCTCCTGACTTTTTTAGTACAAATTAAATGTATTTAATTCCTTAATAATTTGAAGTTACGAAGAGAATCTTATTCATATTCGATTTGTGGTGACATCAGTTTGCTCACATCATTCATTACAAAGCGAGTTATTCCCATTGTAAGCACTTCTTAAGAATGCAAAACTTTCTAATCAACGATGAGCCGTACATCCGTTTTTAACCATATTATTTCAGAGTTTCTTGTTTTGATGAGATTCATTCACCATAAGGAAGTCAATCGACATTTTTCGCTCGCTTAAATCCTTAAAATTGAGCTGAATTTAAAAAATTAATATTTTTTTAAACAATTTTTTGTACAAATTTTAAAAAGTTGAAAATCTTGCACTTTTAAATAATTTATTTATTTTAATTTGAAAAGTTTTATTAATATTTTATTAATTTTTATAATTTATTTTTATACATTCTAATTGTGTAATTTTTGATTTTCATTTTATTAGACTGTAAAGGTTTACGATGTCTCTGAACTTCATGAAACTATTGATGCATGAATAAAAATTGTATATGTGTGTGTATGTATGCATATATTTAAATTTTAAATTTTATGTGGGGAGATTTAAATAAATATTCTTACTAGAATTCTACACAATTTGAATTTTTTTTGTAATTTTTAACATTTTTTAAAAATTTCCTTTTGTTATAACTTTTATTTTATCTTTTTTATAATATTTATAATTATGTAAAATATATTCAATTATGCAAACGTACATATATAAATATATATTTAATATATTACTCTATTTATATAGATTCATATTTATATATTATATATGTATGTATGTATATAAATCTAAATAATGTGATTAAAATAGATAAATTGGGATTTCAGACTTCTGTGTTGAAATACAGTAACATTTTATGTAAAATTTCTCAAATTTTAATAAAAAGTAATTTTTTAGACCTTTATGTTTCATTAAAAAGTTCCTTTTTTTTTTTTTTTTTTTTTTTTTTTTAATATTTAAAGTTTTTGCTTGAATTTATATTCACATTTTTTACATTAAGACCTTAAAGTTATAATTTATAAAAGTAAAGACATACAAAAATAAAGTTATAATTTATAAAAGTAAAGACATACAAAATAAAAAGTTATAATTTATAAAAGTAAAGCCATACAAAAAAAGTTATAATTTATAAAAGTAAAGACATACAAAAAAAAAGTTAAAATTTTTAAAAGTAAAGCCATACAAAAAAAGAAAAAAAAATTTAAAAAGGACACTGTATTGTACATTGTGAAGAAACCTCTGCGCAAAGGTTTTTCTTCTATTGATAAATTTCTTAATGAGTACCTTCTGAAATAAAATACTCTTGAGTGTTGTTACAAACCATAAAAAGTTATTTTGTAGAAATAAATATAAACAAAAGAGGAAAACCAAGTACTGACCCTTATTTTAACAAAAATACATATTTTATCAAAAATAAATTGTATCTGAAATATTGTAATAAAATTTACATGTTAGAAAACTAAAGCAAATTTGCAAATTCTGAGATTATCCAAATATTTTACAAAATGCAAATAAATAGAAAATGCAAAAATAAAATTTATTTTTTATTGCAAATAGGTATATACTTTTTACAGAATTTTTAACAATACATTTTTTTAATATTTTTAATTGCACAAAAATGCAAACACTTACAGAAACAAAATATTAAAAAGTAGAAAAAAATGCAATATAAAAATTCCTTTACTCCTATGAAAATTTCCGACACCAGCATATCTCGGTTCCAGAGTTTTTACAAATTGGAATGCAAGATGGTCTCTGTCTATAATTTTATTGCTGGAAAACTCACAAACTGTACCCAAATGCTTTTGGAAAACGAAACACAAAGAATTTGAAGCATATTTGACTCAAAATAAATCAAAATACTCCTAAAAACTTAATAAAAAATATCAGAGTTCAAATTTTGTTAGTAGTAAAAACAAAAAATAAAACTGCACATTTTGCCTTTAGTATTTAATTAATAAGTAATTAATTAGTTCCATTTCAGAAAAATTGTTGAGATGAAAATTTTATTGAACGAAAAACACCAGCAGTTTTTATAACAAATTATTACAACTAAATTTTCATGTGATTTTTTTCAAAAAATATTTTACATAAAATAGCTTTTTTCAGTTAAAAAAAAAAAAAATTAATCTCATTTAATTATATTAGAATTATGCAGTTTTTTTCTTTATTCTCAATTATTGTAAATATCTTCGCTAGAGGACAGCACCAGCTTATTTCAACCGAGTTTGAATTATCTTAAAACTGATTTTAAAATGATGTCATGCGCAAAAGTGAGTTTTTTACTTTCTATATACATTATATTTAGAAGTTAGAAAAATGTTAAAATGAATTTTATTTCAATTTCATATTTCTTGCCAGTAAAATTCAAAACTATGCAATTCTAATTCCCTCCCCCCCTCTAAACACGCAGAAAAGAGAAAATAATATAATTTTTTATTTATTATATTATATCATTGTCAGTGATATGAAAAATTCCATTTTCAAAAGGGTAATTTTCAACACAGCAAAATTTTCTTTTTTATAGCTTTTATGATGTATCCGGAATCAATATACCTGTTTTGATATCTTAATTTCTAATATCTGGATTATTCGAAATAAAGATATTCAGTTTACAAGAATTTCAGATATCCATGAAACATAACCGCTATAGACAGGTAATTTCTAATTGATATCACTTTTTATAGATCTTATGGACATAAACCCGTATCTAAATTTAGGAGATTTCAAGAATGTAATTTAAATCTAAAATATATAAATAAACATATTTGTAAGAGGAATAGGACTTTATATAGTATTTCATATTTATTGGATATAGGAAAAAGCTTCAAAATGTTTTCATTGAAAATTTATACAGCCGGATTATATTGTTTATTTTTATTTATTTATTTTTTTTTCCAGTTTTTTTATTTTATAATAATAGAGTATTCATTCAACCTAAATCAGATATAACAGAAATATACGAAAATTTTATTTTGTGTTTTGCTTTGAGAAATCACCAATAGAGGGCAGCATAAATGTTAAAATATCTCGTTCAATGTTATTTATCTAAACCATAGGTTCCCAAAGTGGTCCATATGAGACCACACGGAGGTCCAAGTAGACGTAAACAAAAAACAGGGATTCATAAGTTGTAAGTGAAAGTCCACGAAATATTTTCTGGTCTTCATAATGAAGAACAAAAATTTTGTCTTGGATTTACCTATCAATGTGTAGGCAAGTAGCATCATTCACTAGGTAGATATTCAAAAATATTCGAGACTCAATTCAAACACAGAATTGAATAGAATAATAGATAATAGTACTTGGTAAATTGAAATTAATGAAGCAAAATATTAGTCGGAGCGAATTCTCCCAGTTTCTGGGAATTGTTACAGCTAGAATGTCTTGACGAGGACTTACGCTCAACATTTAAGTACCCAGCACGATGACTTCAAAAATATATATGAAGATCATTCTGAGGATACCACCATGGATCATTTGATGAAGAGGCGAATGTGGTATTACAGGAGGAGCTACTTGAGCTCAGCACCAACGAGGAACTGAAATTTAAAAAAGGCTATCAAACATTTCGGCTGCAGGCAGAAATCCTAGAAAAATATCCTGGAAATTGCGAGAACATTTTTGATAGCGTTTCCCTCGTCATATCTTGTCGCGAAAGAAGTCTTAGTGCCGTTACCCACCTGTTAACAAAAAAAGCAGCAGAGTAAACACCACAGAACCAGGAGATTTGAGATTACTTCTTACTAGATAAAACTAAAATCAAATATTGATAATTTGCTGTCAATTCATCAAGTACATTTGTCTCATTAAAAGTAGGACTATTTTTTATTGTTGATCTACATTTCAGAGTTCATTGTTGTTATTCTTATCAATTGTTGATTGTTTCTAGTAATAAATGTTGATAATTTTGTGTAACCACATGTATTGTTTTAATAAATAGGACAAAAAAATGTGCTACTTTTTTTTCTTCTTAATACCCCCAATTTAGGATGCTATTTTTTAGGAATTTTGGGAATATAGTAGAGATGTAGCAGCAGGGGGTCTACCGAAAATAGGAAAACTTTAAAAGTGGTCCACGAGGAAGAAAAAAAAATAGTTTGGTAACCCATGATCTAAACGAAGGATCGGATTCAATTGTGCCTCTGTAATGATAAAATGTTAAACATTTTCATTAAAATTGAATTCTTAACTATCTAGACTCATCTGTGCTTAAATAATGTAAAAAAAAAAGCTTTAGTAATTTTTTTAAACTAAAATAATTTACTAAAACTTAATCGTTCTTCTTGACAACATACATTTTGATTTTTCTATCAAATAAAAGCTTAAGATATTTCTCTTTCCTTCTTATAAAGCGATAAATTATCAGTGGAGTCCTTACGTGAAGATGAATGATATCATCCCAACCATTGGGACATTTTTGGAGAAACAAGCAGGCCTGCTGAAGCGGGATTTCTCATGTTACAACCTGACTCTCTTCTGCCTTTGCGTAGTATCGAAAGATTCAATTACAGCAAATGAAAGTATCTTCATGAATGGGAAATATTGAGACCATATAAATGTAGCAAGTGATATTTTTTCCATAATAGATCTCCGTCTACTAAATTTTATCTCGAAGGGCATTTATGATCGACATATAGAGGGGTGTGTACATCAAACACACAAATAAAGCTCGTGACTGTTCCAAAAATATGAACAGATTTTTCTTCTAATCGATCAATTGCATGCATTCGCTTTATTATATTAGTATATCTACATTAAAAATAAATAATATTAAATTCCCTTTTTGATCAATTTTTATCGAATTTAAATAAAAGTAAGGTTTTCTTCATTTAGAATTCACATGGATAAAGTGTGCATTTCATTCCTAATCTTCTTTATATTACTGATAATTTGGGTAAATCACTAATGATATGGTGATGAAAAGTGCTGTTATTTCGACACGTGTTGTGATTCCCATGTTTCAAGTAGCACTGAAATCTGGTAGATAATGAATGGTGTGATTACAAGTGCGTGCGTCTTCCCGTGTCTCAACTACTTTCTTTTGCCGTAATCACAGGTGAGTTGATTTTATTTTTCCATATTTGGGAACTTATAATAACTAATTTTTAGGATTTTATTCAAAATTATTACGTTTGAACTAATATAGTTTACTTTCTATAAAGCTTCCTTAAAGCTTATTCGCCTTTTGCTTTATAGAGTTTTGATATAGAGTTTATATATATATATATATATATATATATATATATATATATATATATATATATATATATATATATATATATATATATACCACCAGTAGATGTGTATTTTTTTCCTTGTATATCTGGAAATTAAAACTCTATGGAGTTCCTTAACAGAAGAAAATTAAAAATGCAAGTGTTCTCGTTTGTCAAACATATATATATATATGTATATATATATTTTCCAGTAACAGACAAAATTTTGTGAAAAATTACTTTTATATTTTAATGATTTTCTTGTATTCTTGAATAAATTGAATATTTAAACACTCATTCGTGATAAAATGCCTGCAAATTTTTTCTGGCATTCTTAAAAATAATCTTTAGCTTGAATATTGTATGAAAATAATTTGTGAAAGAATATTACTAATATACTTTTTCTGACATATATATTTCAAAATAATTCTGAATTTTTCTCATTGTGTTGATATAAACAGTAAATAAAAATCATTTCTGAAAAATTTCCTATGCATTTTTTCAGGTATTTCTTAAAATAGTTTTGAACTTAAGTAATGAGTGAAAATAAATTCCAGAATATATTATTAGTTCAAGTTTCTAAACAATTTAAAAAATGGTACTGAGATTTTCTTATTATGTTGGTATAAAAAAAAATTTTTCAATAGAAAAGAATTTCAAGATTCTTTCAGAATTTTTTAAAATAATTTTAAGTTTGAATTTTGAATAAAAGTAACTTGTGTTAAAAAATCGCTGATATGCTTTCCCTTGACATTCTTGAAAATAACTTGAAATTTACTTATTGTTCTTGGATAAATAGCAAATAAAAACATTCATGAAAATAAATTTGAAAATTGATTGAAAATAATTTGAGAGAATTGTTTACCGGCATTATTTGGTTTCTCGATAATAATCTTGAACATTCTTGATTATTCTTATAAAAATAATATATAAAAAATATATCTGTGAAAAATGTACTTTCACATTTCGTTACACACTCTCATAAATAACTTCAAGATATTTTATTTCTTTTGGTTAAAATAGTAAATAAAGACAACACAAGAAAAAGCAACCATTTGTTACAATATTAAACACAAAAAGAAAAAAATAAAATTTTTACTTTTTATCATAAATAATCTGCAATAACATTTGTATTCATCTTTTTATCCCACAGGAAAAAAATAGTATGACATTCTTCCAACTGCAATCAATTTAGTTAGCACTACTTTATATAAAAGAATATAATATATCAAAATTTTTAACACAGAAATATAAAAATTAGGTTAAATTAAAAAATTGAAAGCGTATGCATTAAAAATTGGTAATTAGTTTATCTTCTGAAAATTAAATTACATTTCTAAAATTGTTTTCGTATAATTTAAATAATTTTCTAAGTGAGTCACTCTGTTAATTTTAGAGAAGTTAAAAGCATTGATGGGATGGCTTTGTTAGATTCGAAGCTTTAATTCATGCATTACTTTGACGCATTGGGCACAGTTCTGAAGCATTTCTGGTTTGTTAAGTGAGATTTTCTTATCTTGAAGGTTACGGGCTCTATACCTGACTGAATCAAGAGCCATCTATTGAGACCGGTCATATACGTCATGTGTGTCGATAATTCCTCCACTGATGATACGTGGAAGTTTGGAGAAGAGGGTAAAGTACAGCTTCGCCCCACTTGAGCATGAATCAAAATTAGGAAGAAAATAGCTGTCTTCCAATCTTTCAGGTCGATAGAAATAGGCAATAAATAGGAAATGATTACAATAAATTATTTTTATGTATTAAATATAATGTAAAAATTGCGATGCTTAATCGTTATTTTCAAAATTTTTGATATATTTTACACATTTATTTCTTACTTTTATCATTGAGTTTATTGAATATATAAGGTATTTTAAGAGCATCACTAACAAACTTTTCGTGTTTCTTCGATCTTCGAATTTGTTTATCTTTTTTTACAATCAAATAAAACTTTTTGTAAAACTTTAAAGAAATTAATTTAAACATTTTTTACCAAGAATTGTTTTTCAAGATGAACATATTTAGAAAAATACTTTAGAATTATCATTAAAACTATCAAATAGAATAATATATATATATATATATATATATATATATATATATATTCTATTTTATATTCTTAAATATGAATACTTCTATAATTGTTTTTTTCAGGTGCTTAATCACGGAATTCAGTAGGCCTTCATTTACCATGTTGTTGCCAGTAATTTTTATAGTTGTAACGCTAAGCATCTCAACTATCGGCAAGTTTATCATTAAAAATCATAATTATATATTAATTGAATGTAATTATAATTAATTTTCATTGAGTTTTTGAAGTATTTTTTATCATTAATTTTCATTGAGTTTTTGAAGTATTTTTTATTGAATCCTTAAATTCAAAAGTATCATAAAATTTTGTAAAGTGTTTTAGATTAGTGTTTTTTACTGTCCAAATGAATTTAACTCATAAAACCAAACAATTCCAATTGTTTTGTGCAATATTTTCTCCAGAAAATAGTTAAAAGAAAGAAACGAATCGATGCACAAGGTTAATTGAAATCATTATTAAAGATGTTCATCAAAAAACACTGTGAAATTTGTTATTCTAAGAAATTTGTTAAATAACGCTACAAAAAAGGAAAAATTTTGAATGATTTAATTTTACCCAAATTTTTTATGAAAATAAACACGAAAAAAATTAAAATATATTTTAAATGAAATTAAATAATTATGATTATAATTAGTTCAAATATTGGCTATGTAACTTTTATTAATAATATAAGCTATATATACATACATACACTGTATATATATATATATATATATATATATATATATATATATATATATATATATATATATGTATGTATGTATGTATGTATGTAACGTATGTAAAAGTGTTACAAGCTAATAATTATATGAACTGCTCAAAAATAAAATAATTGAAATGAAAATTTAGTCAAATAATTCATTATTTTAACTGCGTTCTTAATTTAACTGTACAAAAACATTATTACATTTTTATATCATTATGACTGTAAGAGTTTTATTTTTTTTAAAAAAATAAACGATGAATTTATATGCTATTCCTTTTTATATTTCAATTAAAGTATACATTTGAAAAAAAATAGTTTATATAATTTATTGAAACTATATTTTTAAATTAAGACACGTGTTTTGTTACTTAAATAAACAATTTTTTCAGATATACCACTGCTATGTAATTTTTTAATTAATAACATAAAACAAAAACAAGAAAGAAATTGTGGAATAGTAGCTTATAATTCACAATATTTAAATAAGATTTGCAGAATAAACAATGGTAAACAAACCTACTTATATACTAGTAACATTAGGAATGAAATCAAGATGCTAATTTCTATGGTTTCACACACAAAATGAGTTTAAACAAAATTTTGTAGTTAAAAATCATTAATTAAAAATGTTAGAAAATATTTTAATTATATATTAAGATTTGCTGAATGTATATCATTGTAACTGCATGTAACAATAAATGAAATGTTCTCAGATGAATTGTGTTATGTTATCACTCTGCAATGAAACGTGCTTTCTTTCATGAAAGCGATTTCTTTTGGCTATCAAACTTTGAATTCTAATGCAGAGGTGGAAATTTAATGCAGTTAAAAATAATCTCAACCTCACAACAATTTTTTTCAAGGGTTTTTGAGTTTTGAACATTTTTTCGGTTGCTTACATTAAATTAAAAACTGATGATTATTTTCTTGAAATTTGAAATGAAGTTTTCATTAACTTTTAAAAGTAATCATAATAGTTATTTCTAATCTTCATTTTAAAAAATAAATTTTTAATTCATTTTCCAGTAAAAAAATTTTTTTGTCATCGGAATTTTATTATTTTTGTATTTACATCGAAGAAATCGTTATATATATATATATATATATATATATATATATATATATATATATATATATATATATATAACGATTATATATATATATATATATATATATATATATATATATATATATATATATATACAGTGATATATATATACGAAGTGATATATATATATATATATATATATATATATATATATATATATATATATATATAACAGATGTTTGTAAAACGAATTATTTGCAAAATTTCCATTTTAAGGCTCTCCTATTAATGTTTAACAAATTTTGAAAATAATTTTTCTTAAAAAAATTCTTTTCAAAAGCTTTGCTTTTGTATTATTTTGAAGCGCTTATCGTTTCTGTTAGTTACAAGAAAAGACTCAAAATTTGCTTGTTATAATGAATTTGTTAGAATGTTTTGAATTTTGCTATTTTTTGATACCCTTACTTATTATTTGTTGCTCCTATTTTTTTATTTTTTTATTTATTTTTTTTTTTTAAATTAGTTCATCCAAGAATTTTAACGAAATTAATTGAAATAATTTCAAAAATGAACATTCGAGAGAATGAATATTTTTTAAGTCTATTCTCTAATTTTTACAGTTTTTTAAATGTTTTATGATTTTTGCCTACTTTATTAAAATTAATCTGGTCAGTATAATAATATGCTCTTTATTTACACTCCTTGTATGGAGTGAATATCGAACGTACATTCCTCATTTATGGTCACTGCATTGAATGAATATTGAATGTATGTTCCTTCAAAAGGATTTTGACAATAGTTGGTGATTTTTGTTATATTTAGAATCACTTTTTCTCAGAATTTTGAACAAAACTGATTAAAACAATCTTAAGCAAATGCTTATAACTATAATTTTCTTTTTTCAAAAAAGAAAAAAATCAATTTTTTATTTATTTATTTAAGGCTTTTAGTTTTATTTTTTTTATCATTTTTAAATGTTTCTGATTTGTGCTTCCCGTAATTAATAGATCTCAAATATATATTTATTACAATGAATATTTTTCCAAGAATTTCAAATTTGTATTATTATTTAAATGATCTTTGCTTCTCCTCACCACTGAATGAAGAGCGAATATTTGTTCCCCTAAAATTATTCAATTAATTTTGTTGTTGATTTTTTATTATGTTTGAAATTATTTTAGCTTTTATATTAAATGAATTTCTAACGAATATTTATTTCAAATCAACTTTTTCAAAGGTTTTTCTCTGTAATATTTTGTTTCTATCTCTTATTTTGCTCAAAAACTGATTGAGGAACAAATCCTTTCTCATGATGAATTCAGAGTTTTTTATTCCTGCCGTTTTTTAAAATGGTTCCAAATTGTGCACCAGCCTCATGCATAAACATTCATTGCTCATGAAAACCATTTAAAATCAGTTTCTAATAATGTCTGATAAGTTTAAACTTCTTATAATAATTTAAAATTAGGTTAAAAAAACCACTGCAAAATATTTAATAAAAATGAATATAGTATCATTCCATCATATCCAATTCGTTAAATTCATGAATTCTTTCAAATTTTTTGAACTCTTCATTATAATTACGGAAATAGTATAATGTTATTTTAATACTTTATAGCTCTTCAAATAAACAATTTTCGATTGAAATTTATTATTATATGTTACCCATGGATCGTGTGTATAAATTCTAAAGCTTCCTCAATTCATTTAAATAATTCAAATAGTCTCTCATATGCATAAAGCGAAATTTTTTCGGATCAAAACTACTTCTCAGGAATAAAGATAAATATATATTTATTCCATGAAACCCCAGAAATTTTTCTAAGATTTAATTGAGAGCTGAACAGAACTAAATGGAGGTGAAAGATGAAGCTCCAGAAATGTTTCCGGTATTGAATTGCGAATGGAATAGAAATAAGGTTATACTTATATTTAACTTATACATAATATTTAATATTGAAAGTTTGTCTCTGGAAAAGTTTCAATATAATTTATGTTTCTTTTCAAACTTTTCATTACTGCAATTATAATTAATTTAAACTGCTATTAAAGTTAATTTATTCATGCTGTAAAATTGCTCATGCCACAATGCAATTAATTTATATGATGTAATAGTCCATACCAGAGCTCTTCCCGCTTCAAGACTGAAGTGTTTAATTATTTTCACCATTTTAAAATATTCATCTACGCTTCACTGTTGAAAATAAAAGAATTATTTCTACCGCACTGAATTTATTTTTCTTTTTATGTTGAAGCAGCTTAATTACTTTAAGCAAAACAGTGATAAATTTTGTTTTTCTAATTTTGAAAAAATGTTTTTTTTTTTCAATTGATATTCTTAAATTTAAAATAGTCCCTTTGTTCTTAAAATTTAGGGCTTTAACAACAAAATTGGAACTTTAGTGATAATCCATCATTACTAAAACTTTAAGCATTCGAGAAGTAAATAATCAGATTGAAAAATATCTTATAAATGCATCTGAATGTTGCAGGTGCCAAAGTCAAGAGTGATGAAGTTGAACGAGGTAACAATTATGTGGACAAACTCATAGAGGACATTGTCCAAAACCATGGAGACGAGTACGACCCGTACCCAATGGAGGACAGCAGAGTCGGATTCAACAAGAAGGTCGTGTTCGTCAACGTGAGTGGGGAAGCGAAGTTATTTAATGGCCACATTTCTGGACTCAGGACACTACATAGGGCAGAAGACAGCAAATTGACCGAAAAAGACGGCAGATTATACGTAAAAGCTGACTTAGGGGTTGGCGTGGTGAATCTGCATTATGACGGTACTGTCAAGTTCATGAACCTTGGCCCTACAATTACAGTGCACGGGTCAGTGAATTATATCGAAATCATCATGGAATTCAGCGTGGATGCTAAAACAGGGAAGGACGGTAAGCTTCACAAGTTCACCATTGACGATTTGAGAGGTATGAAAGCGTGGATAACCGGTCTCGGTCCCATAAAATGGGCAGTAAATCCAATTTTGTCAGGAGTCACCAAAATCTTCAAAAGATTCGTCAGGAGAGTTCTGGAAAGTAAAATTGAGAATCACATTAAGGAAAAGTTGCCTAAACATCAGTTCCCAGTGGAAGGAATCGATGAAATTACATCTGGAACAGACTCAAGTATCGGTGAAGAGGTTTCTGAAACAATAAATCCTGAAACAACTACTGAAGAGGAAACAGAAGAACCGATTACCGAAGAGGAAACAGAAGAACCGATTACCGAAGAGGAAACAGAAGAACCGATTACCGAAGAGGAAACAGAAGAACCGATTACCGAAGAGGAAACAGAAGAACCGATTACCGAAGAGGAAACAGAAGAACCGATTACCGAAGAGGAAACAGAAGAACCGATTACCGAAGAGGAAACTGAAGAGCCTGAAGAAGAGACTGAAGAACCTGTTACGATAGAGGAAACTGAAGAACCTGAAGAAGAAACAAAAGAACCCATTACTGAAGAGGAAACCGAAGAACCTATTTCTGAAGAGGAAACTGAAGAACCTATTACTGAAGGAGAAACCGAAGAACCTGTTATTGAAGAAGAAACAGAAGAGCCTGTTATTGAAGAAGAAACAGAAGAGCCCGTAATTGAAGAAGAAACAGAACAACCGGTGATAGAAGAAGAAACGGAAGAACCAATAGTGGAAGAAGAAACTGAACCAACAGAGGAAGAGCCAGTCCCCACTTTCGATGAAATCGTGCCTGATGAAGAAGAAGAAGCAAATGTTAATATCAAAGGTGACAATGTATTCTTGTAAATTTAGAAGTTTAATAAATAAGCAAAAATCTGGAGAATATTCTTATTTACTTTTAAGAAGATTATAATCAAATAGCAAATAATATGAATTGTAAGATAAACTTACTGGAAATTATAAGCTGCTAAAAATGTGTAAATCCTAAATTGTAAATTTGAATATAGTAACTTTTATTTCCAGTAATAAAAACCATAAAATTTATATTTCACAAGTTATTTCATTGTTATTTTCATTTTTTGATTGAATTTAAAACAAATTGAATTTGTCATTTAGCTCATCTTATATTAAGATAGGATGGCGTATTCTGACAAAATTTTACAGCGTCATTTATAAAAATGTTTTTTTTACTTCATATCCTTTTACCAATCGGTGGTAATTTTCTTTTAATTGATACATATATTTAATTCTGCCTTCACTAGTGCCTCTTTTACCTCTAAATTTGTAGGAACTCACTTTAGATACCCTTCGTCCTAAAACTATAGTATTAAGTCTGAAACTCTCAACCCTTAAGTTTATTATTTGTACTGCAAGCATTACTAGAGCAGCTTAATTTTTCCCAGAATTGTGTAAAACTACTTCTTTGAAAAATATATAGTCTGTTGCAGAAATTTCTTACAACAAACTATGCGTTGATAATATTTTCAAAAATAGGAAATCATTAATCTGAACTAGAAAATATTGCTGATCCCAAGAATCCAATTGAAATTATTGATGCAATGAGTATCTCCGATGAATTGACTTCCTCTATAGCTTACTAATGATCATTATATAGCAAGATTTTCTGTCTCTAGATATGTTTTACTGGACATATATAGATATACTATAATACTTCAAATGATTTTCTACCAATTAATTAATTAATGTAGCTTTTCATATAATTCGATACTTTTGTTGAGAAGTTTAACTGGGTAAATTTAGCTTTTATTTTTAGATTTTCAAATTACATCACCCTTTACATTTTTAGATAAAATAGCCTTTCTATTTGCTTGGAGTGATAATTACCCTTCTACTAAAGATAATAACAAAATTATGATCAATTATTTATCACTTTTTTATTGGTTCTCGGTGCCGCAAAATTGATTAAATCTGAATTTATTTGCAGCAATCTTTACATGTACTTGGTAATTGTACAAAATGATGTCTTTCATAATTTTGTAAACACAAAAAAATGTATTTTGATTTGCTTTTTTCATGCAAATTATGTAAAAAAAAATCACGTTATTATGACAAACTAGTCAAATCTGAAAATAGAAATACTATCGTTTCATGTTTACCTAAGTTCTACGTTATTTTCATAAAGGAAACTCTTTAGACATAAGAGTGTCGGTATTTACTATTTATTTTTTTATTATTATGTTAATACACACACACACACACCACACACACATATATGGAGTGATTCTAAATTGTTTTTACAAATTAAAATGGGTGATAGTATCCATCCATCAAAGCAATAATTGTATTGGTACATAGGGCCAAATTTCACTCTGAGAGGCAGAAAAGAGGAAAGTAGAAAAGCATTAAGAATCTATCACGAATTTACCGTATGCAAATTCCCACACAGAAGAAGCAACCTTTAGCTCTGATTGGTTATTAGAGAAAGCCAATGACAACAATGCCCACTCTAAAACCACTAGTAGACACCAGCAGAAATTTTCCGTAAACATCTGAACAAGTATCCTTAGTTATTATCTGGTAGGCCTTTACATCATGCCAGACAATTTGACCGGTGCAATATGCCGTATCATCTTGGAACAAGTGCTTCCCAGTTTCTTGCAGGCTGCTCCACTCCTCATCTTGAGAGACATGTGCCTCAGCCAGCACATTTTCCCATCAAAATCTGTAAATTTTTGAATGCCACATATTCCACAGGATGAAGTAGCGGACCTGTGCCTCCTCTCTCACCAGACTGGATTTTTTCTTCTGGGGGGGCACATGAAATCCTTAGTATACGAGAGGTGTGTGGAAGAAAAAGATTTCGTGGTTAAATCATTGTTGTCGGGGACAAAATTAATTCGGCAACAAGAATCTTGGAGAAGCTGCGCCAGTCACTCCTTCGCCTGTGTCAACAGTACAACGACACACATGGGTGGTATTTTGAGTATTTGCTGTGAGGTTTTTACTAAACAATAAATATGATTATGAAACTTTTGCTCTTATTCATTCACCCAACACTCTTGCTGTAAGTGTTGATCAAGCGCTGTTAGGTGGGAATTCCTCTTTTCTGTCTCTCAGAGTGGAATTCGTTCCTATGTTTTTATGTAATTATTGCTTATCTGGATGGGTACTATCACCCCTCTAAATTTGTAAAATTAATTTAGAATCACCCTGTATTTATATATATATATATTCTGGCAGGGATGTAATTTCTATCTATCCTGTCTTTGTCCTTTCCTTGTATGAATGAGTTGTGAATAGTTTCCTATCCTATAAACGGGTACCTATGGCATGTGTGTACTGAGGAAGTCTGATTCCACACCTAAATACGGTTCAGTTGAAAAAAGGGAGCAGCGCACCCCATAATGCCAGCCAAATCTAGCTGGCATACGACGACAACAACAACTACATAACATGCGCTTAAAGAGCTATAACCATTTCGCTTTTACTCCATATTTCCTGTTAAATTTAAAATTTTTTATTATAAACAAAAAGTCCTTCTCGTAATTTTCTAGATGTATTTAAAACTGTAGCTAAAGAATATTCTAAGGCTAACTATTTTTGTTTATTTGGTGATTAACCAAATGAAATTCTTGGTGTTTACAGATATAGTTATTCAATTATTTTAAAAACATTGAACTGTGCTTTATTTATGTAGGTCATGCGACATTATAAGTTGTGCGCATTCCGGATGTAAATGCCACAGTTCAGTTCTAATAGACAAGCTCAAATTTCCTTTCAATTAATTACAAAATATTAATCTTTCAAAAAATGTTCCTGACATTTAAATATTATTCATTCAAAGGAAAATAATTTCGGAAAGTTGTAAATTTTTATTAAAACTTATGACAACTAATTTTTTGTAAATTTCTTTCCATAATTTTTTCTGATTTTCTAAATGGCTCAAATTTTTTCTTGAAAGTTATTATGTTTTATTTCATAAAACCCCAGAAATAAAATAAATAAGTCAAGGTAAAGGCTTGAGAATCCTTTCAACCTTAAAGGAAAATTTTTAACAAACTTTTGTAGACTGTCAAATGAAAACTCTTTTGTTTTCATTTTAGTTATGGATTGAATTTCTCCACCTCCCTAACTAAGAATTATCTCTCTTGATTATTATCGACACAGAAAATCATCGTCAAATTTATGAGGGAGTTCTTAATTTTTTAATGCGATTAATAAAATTTCCATAATCACTCCTGTCTTTGGCTGAATATCTTTTTTATTAGAAGTAACAGGAGAATCTAAAAATACGACAACCCTTTCCAAATTTGTAACTAAAAACCTCCCTGTAACTTTATCAAGCTATAAGCTAATTCCATAATTTCCTGTTCGCATTCCGGAAAGAACGGAATAAAAACCTCCAGGATGGGGAGAAACAGGATAATTTCATTAAGTTTTGTCTCCCCTTTCTCTCCCCCACTTAGCGTAAATAATAATCCTCCCACTGTGCTTGGTAAGATAATCTTAAATTAAGAGTGGGAGTAATTAGAAGTTTATTAGGTTTTAATTTACACAGTAGTTTCATAAAGAAACCGAGAGCTAACAGTCTGCTCTTTGTTGCCATCTCTAAAACGCAAATATTTTTGGAGAAGGCGGAATTGCGGAAAAAAGAACGCACGTAGAAGGAATTTTCTATTGTGAAATTTGCTAATGGCAATGAAGGTTTTAAAGGATTCCGATGAACAAATTTCTATAACTATATTAAAATTTTTAAGTCTCATGCATTACTATCGTAATTTTGCAAGTTAGGTAATTGTTTCGCACTGTGTGTGTGTGTGTTTAAAACTAAAACAAATTAATCAGAAAATATCCAACAAGAAAGTGGTTTATTATTTCACCATTTTTATTACGTCACATAAGAGAACATGACATATTTCTAAACAAATCGATGCACATAAACCTCCCGTCACGTTACTTACAGGCAATATCATATTCTTTGGACTGGAAGGTCTCGAGTACCTTCCACTCATTATTAAATAATTGACCTGATGTTTGCTTATCTCACTACTGTTACTTTTGCGTGCAAGTCTAATTTTAGATATTCCACAGTTCGAAATAAAATTCGAACTAATAAAAGCTGTTGGGAAATCGAAACCTCTCTGATTCTTAAACTATAAATCAAAACGTAAGCCATTTAGCATCCAATTCAGCCTTGGAACAAAATAAAATAGATGTTGTTTTCAGAATGCTCATTATTGTAATTCTGTAATTTGTGACCGCTTCCATAGGAGGAGACCACGTAGAGGGTGTCGTAAGAGCCTAATTCAACTGTAAGGCTTAATTCTGTTGCAAGGCGACAGTTTAGGGGGTGAATTCACCACCTAAATTGTCACCAGTAAGAATTTTCCACAAATAGTTTGCAGTATTCACGTGTCACAAATATGGAGATTCAGTAAACTCCCTATCACACATTCAGAAGTACGAAAGTGCAACCTCCATCAACAGCTTAATTGTGGTTGGTATTGAACTCAGAACTTTATATATATATATATACAGTGGGTAAAATATTTAAGGATGGTCACTAAACTTAAAAATAAATGAGCATGATTTGTAAAGTATTGCATTTTTTTTCTTTAAATTCTATCTATATGTGTTTAATATAAGTCTAAAGAAAGAGATTTTTATAAATTTTCATTTTTACTAAAGGAGAAAGGCATATTACTTGCAATATTTACGGTAAATTGAAAATTGCAGAGCAAAAAAATCTTGTACGCGTTATGCAAATTCCTTTTGACGTGTTTAATACAGGTCCGCAGTAAATCTTTGACGTTAGAAAGTTGATCATTGATAAGAAAATATCAACAGTTGTTGAGTTCAAGTTTGTTACTGATCGTCTCAAAAAATGGAAGTTTCCAGAGTTATTCGGGAATTAATTACGAAAAGATGGATTATCCATAAAAAGAATTAGTGAAAAAAAGACTGAAAAATCGAAGTCTACTGGGCAATATATCATTGAAAGATATCGTAAACGTCATTCACTTAAGGATAGAGCTCGATCACTTAGGCCGACAACATTAAACCGCATGCATAAAAGAAACATCATACGCCAAGTTCAAGAAAATCCATGAATTAGTGCACCGCAGCTGGTAGCTGATTGAATGGTTAGTTACAACATTAAAGTCTCAATTCAAACTGTGAGAAATGTCATTAAAAAAAAGCGGTTATCAAAGACGTGCAGCCTGGTAGAAACCCCATTTAAATTTGTGCAACAGGGAAAAGCGCCTCGAGTTTGCAAAGAAGCATGTAAGCAGCCATTGTCTTCTTGTAAAATTATTCCTTTTAGAAATGAATTAAAGTTTAACATTCATGGATCAGATGGCCGAGTTATGGTGTGGAAAAAAAACAAATGAACAAATGCTAACCAAGAGAATTTATGCGGAATTGTGAAGCACGGTGGTGGCGGTGTTATGATGTGGGGGTGTAAGAATGCTTATAGAGTAGGAAATTTGCAATTCATCTAAGAAAATATGGATATCTGGATATTCTTAAGCAAAATGTGTCACCCACCGCAGAGAAACTATCACTTGGAAGTGGATTTAATTTTCAGCGAGACAACGATCCTAAACACACCTCTAAGATTTGCCAAGAGTGATGCCTTTACAATGTTAAATAACAATTTCATAGCCCTCCCGTCACTCGATTTAAGTCCCAGCGAACATTTGTGGGAAGAAATTGGCCGACAATTTAAAAAATATGACATAAAAAATAAAGTTGAACTCAAAAGTGTCATTAGTAGCATTTGGTGGAATATTTCTACAGAAACAACAAAAAAATTGCTAGGGATAATGTCACAACGTCTAAGAGAGGTGATAAAGGCCAAAGGAGGGCCCAATGTTCATTAAAGGCATTTTTGTAGCCTTTTTGGAGTGCTTGGGCACAGTGCGGAGACTTTTTTGTTCCTTGTGTTTTGGGTTTTTAAGATTGATTATTTAACTTTGTCAGTATTATCATCCTTTTGATTTGAATAAATGTTAAATAATATTAGTTTTAACTCATTTTTAAGTTTTCATTTTTATCATTATGAATTTTGTGGGAAAAATTAGACTTTGATTTGCATTCGTTTCTGCGTACGGTAACTTTTTTTACCCCCTCTCTCTCTTTCTCTCTCTCTCTCTCTCTCTATATATATATATATATATATATATATATATATTAGTTTTAATTTATAATAAATTAATACGTAAACAAAGAAAAATTGCTATTATGGTGCAGTATGTTTAAAAAATTAGAATAAGTGGTAGAACACATTTCTCTCGCCGTTTTAGAAAAATCAATGTAAATAAGTTGGCTTCAAATTATAACAAATATAAAGGCCAATAGTCAATAAAGGTAATGTTTTATTACCTTCTTTTTATGACATCAGAGTAACATATTTTATATATTTCTCCTAAAAACGCTTTACATAAATCCGCAAATAAATTTGCATAACAAATATACATGCAAATAATCAACAAAGTAAACAGTTTATTAGAATGCAAAACTTCTATATACTATAATCTCAAAGCTTCAGACATGACATATTTTTTTTATATTTTACATAAATCTGCTTTGATTTAGAGCAAACAAATAAATTTGCAATTAATCAACAAAGAAAATGGTTACTTATAGCGCAATAAATATATGACATCAAATAATAATATATATATATACATTTAACTCTTAGAGAGATAAATTATCATCAAGTTTCTTTTTCTATTTTTATTTTATTTCGTTGTTTTAGTACTTATTCCATGGTCAAATTTTACTTATAATGGATAGTTATACCGGCATCTACAATGTAAAATGAATTCCAAGCTCCTACAAATACCTAAGCCTGTGAGGGATATCAAACTTATGAATAGTAGGACAGAGTGAGAGTGAACATGTCAGTTTCTCTCAATACATATTCAATAAAAAATCATTTTTTTTAGTATTCACAAATCGAAAATGTATGACAAATGCGAATTTTATTTCATATTTGCTTCATGTCGTTTATGAGTTATTTTGTCAAAGAAAATATGGACAACTGAAGGTTGTTGTGAGGTATTTTAATGTCCACTATGTTTTCTGAGAGGACATTTCATAAAAATAATGCTCATATTTATACATCGCAAGGGAGGAAACCAGGAAACTCTCAATCGCCTAACCCGTTAAGTAAGTATGTAAAAGTTAGATACTCAATATACATCTCCCATTTCTCAACAGTGGCAGAGATCAAACCCAAGACCATATCCTCAGAAGAGCGTTTGATACCAGGCTACGGTGAGCCCCCTGTTTAAACATATTTAATCAATTTTTCTGATAACCAATAAAATTCTCCATTTGTTCATACAGCAATAAAACGAGAGAGGTCCATAGGACCTAACTGAGTTTTTAGTGTCCCTGAGACAATTCAATGTAACAATCCACTGGATCGAGTATCGAAATCACTACCTTTCAGTTGAAAGACCAATACTTTTCATTGTCAGGCAACAACGAATAGAGGAAAACTTTAAACTTATTCTGTTTCTAATCTATGCCATGTAATTTACAACTTCCAAATACTTAGCAAAGGAGAGTTAAACTTTAGATAACCGGCAACAAGCCTAATTCACTTGGAGGCCGTCTTGACCTAAGTACTCCCTCCTCCCACGCATATCACAATTTTCACAAATTCCCACTATCTTCGCGTTCTATTAGAAGGGCAATCCCGGCTTAATTCTGCTTTTTGGGACGCAATCTCCTCCTTCCACGCCAATGAATCCGCTGCTGCGACAAAAGCCAGATGTATAAGTACCGAAGAGGAGTAAAAGCTCGTCCATGCGTGTCCGGGAGTCCGGGACCGGTTCGATGTCGTAAAGTAGCGAGTGTCCGGTGACACCGAGACTCGTAAACGCCGATTTAGGAGGTCGTAAAGTCGGCTTATTGACGTCCACCGCCGCTGCTGATACCGAAGTGTGAATTCTCAGTCTCGGACATTCGGGTTGCTGGGGAAAGAAATGTCGCCAACCTAGCGCCAACAGACAATTTAATTGAAATTTTTAGAAATGATCTTTCTAAATTTTTTTCAGCTAGAGAAAACCCACAGAAAGAAAGCAATATTTTCGTGAGTGAAAGGTTTTCAGTTTGATTCACGATTTAGGTAAAAAGGTTATTATTTTAATAGTTGATGGAACTGTGGACAATAATAAATATAATTTCTATATTATAAAGATGATCAGTGTGTTCTATATTACAAACATAATTTTTTTATGACAACAAAGTTTTCGGTTTAGTATGAATTCTACCAATGATACGATTTATATTTTTATTACAATATTCGGCATCATAAGAATCTAAGTGAATCGATGATTAGAATGATACTAATATTTCGTTGTTTGTAATACATTTCTTGCTCCTTATTTCTTCTGATAAAAGCCTCAACCAATCATCTCGTATTTTTGACTCACTCTCATGTGACGTGTTAAGGGCATCCTCTCCATATCACATCCCACCAGTGGAGCAACTTCTACCAGTCGCCATGACGCATCTTCGTCTGGTAAAGAATCTTCCGATCACGACGCCTTTTTTACAAATCTACCTCGAAAAGCGGTCGTCGTAATTTCAAACCACAGTCCAGCGACGAGATCAACATTTAAACTGTGTCATTCCTTTACAGATTTCCATAGCACGCCAATGGAGGGAAAACAACAGATCCTAGAAATATTTATCATGCATTGATCTCATGAGTGTGAAAATCTTTGGTTTGTTCAAGAATCAAATCCGGTAGTTAATAGGTTTGAAAGTGCAGTTTTACCTTACCAGGATGCCATGGGTTTATAAAGAAAATGTATGATGATATTTGCTTCAAGTTTAGATTTTAATTCGCATCGAAAACACAGAGTAAATAAGATCTCGGAATTTTTTAAATGGCCGCCAGACAAAACAATAAAAAGTAGAAATTCAAAGACAAAAGCAAAAAACGAAATTTTCATAACAATCGACTTGCAAGATTTGTAAAGGTTGAGATAGACTATAAATGGTTGAGGGTTCCATACCTTTCTCAACCGAAGACATTTATGCTGAGAATGACAGTGGCTGCTAAAAGGGGAATATCCTGAAATTTTTACAGCCCATGTTTTTTAATGATAATAACAAGAACAAACCTACTCCCGGATGTCGCCTTCGTCATCTGATTAGTATGATGATCTGTTGCCTGTTCAAGAATGATGACTGAAAGAAATAAGCAGCTGAAAGTTAATCTTATAGTACGATATAATACCACAAACAAATAATAACTAGATATTGACCTGTAAGTAATAAATATCGAAAACATTTTGAAAAGAATAGAAAACAAACTTGAAGAAAACATTTTGCTTTTCCATTCAGTTATAACAAGTTCAAATCCAGCAGAAAAGCATTAACGCTGTTATACATTGGTCGATACGATTTTTCTCTGGTAGAAGTAGAAAAATATTTTTTAATTCTTATTTTATATCAATTTTCTTTTCAAATTTGTTATTTATAAAATAAGGGGAAAAGCCCCTCATGGCCGCTCTATTCCATTATAATGGCCGCACTATTTGTTATATTTTAAGCAACGAATCAATATTGCGCATTTAGTATGGATATTATTTAATGTAGAGGTTTGTAAATAAAGCGAATGAAGATTTACTTCATAGTTTTTTTTTTAATTGATTGGATGAAACTTTTCGCTAAGATTAAATTTTAGAATTATTTAATTTTTTACATTTATTTTAAAGAATGATTATTTAAAAATTTAAAAAAAAATAAAAATATAATAGAATATTACTTAAATACTTGACATTAAAAAAATTCATATTCCTTTGTGATATTTACTGCAACTTTGACATTTGCTTTAATAATATACCTTTCGAGATAAATGTTTCTAAAATTTTTTTTTAGATATATATCTTAGCATTGCTAAATACCTTCGAAGTCTGAACCCTCAATAAAGGCCGAGATTGACATGTAAACTGACATTAGCCAAACTCTCTTACCTCAGCAGCCATGGGATTTTTTAAAAGTTTGATAGCTAAGCCTAACCAAAACTATGGTCTTCATCGAATCTGAGGGTCAATTTTAACTCGTATTTTTTCAATTTTTTTTTTTTTTTAAGCACACAGTGGACAGAAAAATAACATTTTCCAATTAATATACGTCCTTCTGTCAACATTGTGCGCTTACATTTTTTCTGCCCATGTAAATAAGGTAGAATTTTTTTATTTTGAAAAATGTAAATTAAACAAGATTTAATGGTTTTTCTTTGTTTTAGCACACATTTAGTTATTTAATCTTTTTTATAAGTTACACTCTTTTTTACTTCTAGGCGGAAATTTCCTCAAAGCTTACCGATCACTTGTGTCAATAATTAACGTAAAAGTATGTATTTTTATATTTTATCAAATTTTATTATACCAAACTTACTGCATGGAATTTTTCTCTTCCGCCAATTTGGCGATTATCTCTTCCTTCTGGCAAACCTAGAAACCCTTTCACAAAAGATAGGAAAAGTTGGTATTTCTTTGCGTTGGTCATTTGAGCTGTTCAGCTTCGATAGGGCCGAAGAGCGGCATCGCGGTGGAATGTAACAAGTGGAAGCAGGCCGAGTGATATAGTGCTTGATAAGGTTTGAGGGTACTCAATAGGATATCCTAAACGAACCCTGAATGTATTTATCGGTGGCGGCCAGAAAACGATAGATAATAAAGAGTTTTAGGACGCTTTCCCACTTTGGCTTCTGTCGTTAATTTGGAGGATTCTTCGGGATCCCTGCTTGATTTAATCGAAAGGCGTGTCCCGTATTTAAAGTGTTACAACAAGACACGGGGTAACTGCATTATCATTTTTGGAGCTTATAGGACTATATATATATATATATATATATACTCACAAAAATAATAAGGTAATAGTCAAGTTGAAAACAAAATCTAGAAAAATAAAAATTGAGAAAAAGTTTAAATTAAAAGATGTAAAAGAGATTAGGTCAAAACTGAAATTTAATGAAGTTGAGAAAGCATTTGAGAAAAGAGATGATTAGAAGATCATCTTTCCTCATCAAGAAAACAAAGAGAAGGGTTAAAACAATTTATTTCTGTAAATATTCTGAAGAGCAAACAATGTATAAATAAATTATTTCCTCTGCCTTTCAAGTAATAGATGAGAAATACAAAGATTAAAGTATATAAATACGAATTAAAATCGGAAATAAAAACAAAAAAAAGCTATTATGTCACAAAATGAAGTATAATGTACATTTTACTGCACCCACATTTAAAATTGTCGGCGGGGAAAAAACAGTTGCGAAAAAGATTATTAGAAGAGAAACTTGTAGATGGAAAATAAAATATGGCATTAATGTAAATTTTAATAATGGTAGTAGCTTAATGGTATGAAAACGCTATTCACTGAGAAAATTTCGGGTTTCAATCTCAGTCAATGTTGAACAAAGGAAAATGGAAGTTACTCTGGTAGTTTCTGTATGCACATCTGGCTGGGCGTGTGCTTGGGTGTTTTCTGGCTTTCCTCTCTTGTGATATACTCTCATAGACAGTGGGGCATATATAAATGCACCTCATTATCTTTGAAAATGTCTTATTCGATGATAGTTTCTAAAAGGAATATCGAAATGTCACGCAACAATGTCAGATAATCTTACCCACAGTTTGAAAATATTACTGGAAAAAAGCTAAATTATTTTTTGTTTTATAATTTAACTGTTGTCAATTTAAATGAGAAGGATATCGCTAAAGAATTGAACAAGCATCCTCCTAACGCTAAGAATCTCTTCAAAGTTGAAGTTACAGTTAGAAGTGAAAAAGCTGGATACATACAAAGAATTAAAATAAAAGGTACATGCTAAAACTCCAAAGACAATATAAAAAGGAATTATAATAAATAAAGCATAAAATAATCATAAAGTTGCAATACGAGTATCTCATTATAATAAATGAAAATATGAAGCAGCTTTCATAACATGCTAAAGGAGAAATAATTAAAAAATTTCAAAACCGTAGAAATTCAATCAAAAATTTAATTTTTAAAAAGCTTAAGCATTCTGTAGTTATCATTGAAATATTTTTTTATTTAGTACCTGTTTCTAGCCATATTATCTAGAACTATAAGTGTTCGATGCAAAAATTTATGGTTTACAAAGTCAGAAACTCCTCAGTTTTCAACTTGTATATTTCAATTTCTCGCATACAAAGAGAAGGGACTGATTCCTCTTAACAATAATTATTTTTAATTAAGTCAGAAGAATATAATTTATTTTCAGTTATGTCAGAAAAATTTAAAGGAAAATTCATTCCTTTTTCTTTATATACTACTCTTTCCGAAAAAATCCTTCCATGGTTTTATTTAAATTTGAAAATTTTTTTAAGTTTTCCAATATTAAGACAAAAAAAAAATAAAAATAAAAATAAGGAAAATGTGTTGTTAAATTCATTTTAAATAACTTGATACTGTTTTTATTTACATTAAGTTATGACTGCGTTTAAAATATATAAGTTACATATGTCAGGATAAAATATGTAAATAAATAAACAATTACTCATAAAATAAACTACAAACTATTATTTTAATTTTTTGACAGACTTATCAATTAGTTACTCTTAATGCATTGATTGTTATAAAATTAATAGTAAGAAAAAGTTCACTTATATTTTCAAGTAACCATAATGTGTAAAAAACTTTAATTCAGAATTTTAAAGCGAAATACACGCTTTTAAAAAATTGAAGAATATTTATTTATTTTTTTATAACTACGAATAAGTTTTATTGAATTTACTTCCTCTAAATATAATATATAGTTATAATTAAAAAAGTGAATTCAAGAAAATCTCTTTAAGAGAGTCTACTGTAATCAATCAAAGGATTTCATTTTTAATCTTATTATTTGAGTCAAAGAAATATTCTGAATATTGAAATAAATTTATTAAAAGTAAAGCATGCAAGGGAAAAATAAATAGAAACGAGAGATATCTAGCTAGGAAGAAAAAAATTTTCTTATAAAAGTAGAACAACTTATTTTATGAAATATTTCAAGCAAAATAGTTTAAAAAAAATTGTAGAGAGAGAGAGAGAAAATATATATATTTTTTTTTATTTTATAAAAATAAAAACTGTCATCTTCTTGAAATCGTGGTTAAAAGACAGGCTTTTATCGCAATTTAATTTCCCCTATATTGCATTTTTCAATAAAAACATCCCTTTACCATTCTTTTTTTCTTTCATATTCGAAAATTGTTTTATAATCGCTTGCAATAATGTAATCGAAAAACTGAATAATAGCAGCGCTTCTTTACGTTTACTTTTCGCCGCATTTAGAGCTGTAATCATTCTTGCACAAATGGGTCACACTTATGTGTGTGGTTCCGGTTTTTTTTCGCTGTGGAGGGGGATCGTGAAATTTTATATCTTTTCCAAGTCTTAGTTTTTATTTTTAATCGCAACCGTGCTTTGCAGAAAAATTGTTCACTTGAAAGCCATGCATAAACAACGGATACAAGATACAAAAAATAATAAATAAATAAAAATAACTTCTTTCTAAAAAATGTTGAATTTTTCATTCGCAATTTTTTAAAGCATACTCAGAATATCAAACTTTTATGTATTAAATGCATATTTTTATGTATATTTTTATGTGACGTTTATTTATTTATTTGTGTTTTAAGATAGGAAAATAAAAATTTAAATTTTTAAAACATAATTTAAAGTAACTAGACATATATATATATATTTAGAATAACTATGTATTTATATATACATACATACAGTAGTTATTCTCATATTAACATACTTCATTTTTTTAAGACTTCGTCTTTGATTTCTTTTATTTAAATGTTTTCCTTTACTTTATGGGATTAAAATTTTCAATTATACTTATATTTTCTTAACATATTTATTAATCACGAAATACAATATATTGTTACAATTTGTATTGGGGATTGAATATTAAATAAAACTTAGAGCAAAACTATGTAGATTAACTTATCAAACTTATATTTCACGATGAGTTTTACGAAAAGCAGCTTTGTTTTCTCATTGAACATTTTGAGTAAGATATCTCGATTAAATAAAAAATTCTTTAATAATATTTATTACATAAAATTTATTTCTATGGTAATTATTATATCCAAATAAACTTTGTTTAACAACTAACTCAATTTAGTGGCATGACAGTCCAGATGAGGTTCAAAGTCTACAATGTACATATCTATTTTCTGGTGAAAGACTTTAATAATACATAGGTGTAACATAATAATCCTCTTCAATAATTATTATTTTTAAATTATATTTCCTACATTAAATATGTGAACCATTTAGGTGGTAAGCCTAGGGCGAAAGCTACAGTGTTTAGTTGCCAAGCATGCTTGGCACTCTCTTTATCAGCCCAGTGAAGGGATGAAACACTGCAATGACATCTATTCAATGGGGGATCGGTTAACGAGCAGTTCAGACTGCAAACAAATCTGGCAATGAATACTTTCACGAAAGATAATGTACTCGGACACTCAACGAAGAAATAGTCGGATAACGAGTTCTAACGAACACTTCTCGGCTCTTCAAAAAATAATATGCCGGTTTGCCAAAACCTGTTGGTGCACGAGCCGAGAAACTCGAACAGTAGTGCCCTCCTTTATAAGCAATTCATTTTCCGCCTCTTAGTACTGAGGAGAATGGAGTTTGACTGATTGTCAGCTCATACTTTCTTACTCTTACTGATTACTATTACTTACGTTTTATTTACTACCTTTTAATTGTTGTTGTTATTAAATAAAATTAATAAAATATCTATATACTATATATATATATATATATATATATGTATTTATATATATATATATATATATATATATATATATATATATACGAGAGTCACTCTGAAATTTTTGTGATACAACTAGGTTTTTAAAGTTATACTTACAAAATTTTAGGTGTGTTCAAAGTAGTCTCCTCCAGCATCAATGCACTTTTGTAGATGAATTTTCCACAGATTAAATGCTTCAAGCCATTCATTTCTTGGACTAGATGAAAAAAATGTATTTATAGCCACATCAATCTCTTCTTCTGAATGAAAACGACGTCCACGTAAGTTCTTTTTTAGATTCAAAAATAACCAAAAGTCGTACATAGCTAGATCAGGTGAATATGGCGGATGATAGATCACTTTAATTTGTTTTTGCTTAAGAAACACAACTGTTTATCCGGCTGTATGTGAAGATGCATTGTCATTGTGAAGCATTAATCCCCTAACATTCAGTTCTTGTAGAATTTCTGGAAGACATTTACTGATATACCAATTTGTTGTTACTGTCTTCTGTCCTTCCAACTTGATGGCTTTGACCAATCCCGTACTTCTGAAGAAAACGGCATTCATCACTTTTTTCAATGCGCGTTGTTTTTCACCATTGTCGGCGTGGGATCATCTTCAAAGACTCATACTTTGCTTTCTTGACGTGTTGGAACATCATAAAACGAACGGTATTTATGTTTCATCACCCGTTGCAATTTTAGAAATGATGTGGTGGCCACCCTCATTTAGCAATTTAAGAGTTTCTTTACTGATTCTGACACTCTCCTCTTTTTGGTGCTCAATTAGATTATGGGGAACCCAACGGCTAACAACTTTTTTCCTATGTAATTCTTCATGAATGATTTTGTGTATGGCTGCCGATCCAATGTTAAGCTCCTTCTGTATCATTTGATAGGTACAGCAATTATCATCCATTAACAATTATCGTATGGCGCACACATTATCCGGGATTATTGCCGACGGCGGCCTTCCTGTGTGTTCTTCATCCTGAATTAAATTGCAACCTCTTCTAAATTCTCTAAACCATCTAAATACAGTTGCACGAGCTACTGTCCACCGATTCATCACCAAATGCTAATTGCAACCATTGAACGCATTCGTCTTAATTTAATCATGCTTTAAAATCGCGAAAATGTTCTAGTGTCAACTCCATTTTCTCTTCTGTTCTAAAATTTACTCTACGCTAAACAAGTTGAAGTAAGTCAGTAAAAAATCGTCTTCTGAGTTAAATTACATTGTATTTTAAAATTTAAACCGTTATTTTTATTTAAATTATTATAAATTCTGCGCGTATCTCAAAAATTTCCGAGTAACCCTCGTATATATATATATATATATATATATATATATATATATATATATATAGTTCCGTCGTCATTTGTATACATTTCAACACTACTAAAACATTTTAATTTATGGACTAACAAAACCAAAGGACACAAAAATCGTTTTTCCTCTCTCTTGAATTATGTGGCTTGCCTATAGAACTTCAAAGTTCTATATTCTTAAAAGAAAAATTTTCCAGTGTAATATTTATAAACAAAGTAGACTCTCTATCAGTTTCAGAGTATGATTTCATTCAAAACCGAAATCGGTTTCCTTTCGCCCTCCCTCTCTCCTGTTCACACACTGTGTCATACGTAGTTTTAAATAAAGAATTCCAGACTGCATAACAAAAATGTTACAGATTCCTTTATAACTAGTAAATGCTGTTAATTACTTCCGAAAAATCCTGAAAAAGAGAAATGAGCAATCGATATTGGACATGTTCTTTAATTCCCTATAAACAAAAAAATGAAAAGTGCTGATTAATATGCAAGACTATATGTATTATTATTTTTTTATAAACTTAATAAGAAATTATACGTCCTTTTTTAATTTTCTTCTTAAGGTCTCCAAAACGAATTAATTGATTTCACAAAAGAAATCTCTGGTAATTCGGTGATCGATTAACGAACAATTCGGATTGTGAATATAGTCTTGTAACAGATTATGTTCGTTCACCTACTGTAAGCTTGTTTAAAAATTTTCATCAGATAATGAAACACATTTTAAGCAAACTCCGCGAAATAGTATTAGTCTGGAAACAAAATCTCTGCTTTTCTTTATTAACAATTAGACAAAAGCACTAAAATCAATAAGATCCCTCTTATATTTTCATTTTTCTTTATCATATTCCAAGTAAAAATATAATTTTTATTCTATAATAATTATCAATACAACCTTCGTAGCTTAAGGTTCACAAGTAGATAGATTAGGGTGGACATTTTGGAGCTCTGTACTTAGATACTTATAGCTTAGATTGAAGAAGATACATTTAGAGGATTTTAAGTCAATTGGTTAACATTTTTCAAGAAAAGTCGATTGAAGTCTTATAATTAACCGGTGAATAGACACATGTCTTGCTATAAGCAGATAATTTGGATTAACAACATTTGTGATAGAGAAGAGTTTAAGGATTTTAGATGCCACAAATTTCATTTTTTATATCTCTAAGATGAAAATCTTTTAGACGTAGGAATGCACAAGCAGGAACTGTAATTTCCGGATTTGAAAATAATTCAAATATCCAAGAAAATGATAATGCTCCTACTGCTATTTTTTTGTAATAGGTTCCTTAGATGTTCATATAAAGGGCAAGCTAGGAAAATATGATCTAAGGTTTTGGATTCATTCATTATTAACAGCGACTTGAATTCCAGAACTTAAACCTAAGTAGAACTGAATTGGTAGGGGAATATCTTGTTCTTGCACTGGCCAGCCATACGTCTTCCAGTCGGGATTTCGTTAATAGGCTATGAATTTTGCGGATAGATATGAGATGAGTAAACGCTTTCTGAAATTTTCTGAGTATCTGAAATTTTTCCATTGATTGAGTCTTTCCTTAAAGAAAATTTTCCTAATATGTTGTTCTTGATCTTCTGGAGAAATGGATTGTACAGCATATTGACTCACAGTTGCGGCTTTCGCCAATGAGCAAGCAATTGCATTGTTTGCAATCATTAAATGTTCAGGGACACAAACTAACTGTATTGACAAGCACCTTCGAGTAGATTGCAGAATTAGAGCTCTTAGGAGTTGAATAATAGTCAATGATATCCTGGAAAAAACCGAAAGACCAGAGTTGCGAAAAACAAAATTGTGAATATGACTTGTTTCTTTTTTTTTTTGGTCCAGCGCAGATTTTAGAGACTGAAATAAGTAGTGCCATGGCCTCGCCTGAGAAGATACAGTTTATGGAACTAATTTTTCACGTTATTGACATACTATTTGTAAAATTAACTATTTCAATACCCCCATTTGATCTCTGTTTGGAAGCATCAGTAAAAATCAGCGTTCTTTCCTGCAATGATGATTCACAAACCTGGTAAAATAGCTTACCAATTACATCTTTTGGTAATGATTCATCTGAAAAGGGAGGCTCGAGGAACAGATGGACTCGAGAAATTTTTGTTGACATTTTTGGCCAGTCTATTAGAACTTTGAATATACATGACTTATTTATTCCTAGTTGGTTTTAGTGACAACTATTTGGCTTTTTTGGCCAGAGGAGGATTCTATTAACTCGATTGTAAGTCAGCTTTTCCCAAACTGAAGCACAAGGAGGTAGTGATGACTTGCATAAACTCCGAATGTAAAAGTTTAACGCGAGCTTTTCATGTCTGGAGTGAAGTGAAGTTACTCTTGCTTCTTTTAGAAGTATGAGTATGGGGGTTCACTTAGGAAGACCTGTGGCAATTCTTAATGCAGTGTGATATGCAGTTTCAATGAGCTTGTGATCTGTTGCGCATGATGTGGAAAATATGTGACATCCATAATCCAGACTGGAAACAATAAAGAATTTCACGATTTGAAGAAGATTAGCACCTTTTAAGGCATTCAACTTTTTTGATACCGCTGCTCTCTTTTCCTGAAAATTGATGGCGGAAAGATAAATTCAGCGAGAAATCCCAAAATTCAAATATTTTTACTCCAAGAAATAGTATGATTGTTGATGAACAAATTGAAACCAGGTTGTTATCGTTTTGAAGAAATGTTAATCACTGAACATTTTTGTGGATCTATCGATAACTGCCATTCTTGACACCAATTTTGTAATATTCCAAGTGCAGATGTTAGTTTCAGCTAAAGTTTTCCCAAGTTAACGATTTTGTGATTAGAAATATACCATCTGCGTACTTAAAGTATTTTATGCAGGGGGAAGGATATCGTAGAAGTCTGACGTATATAAACACTCTGAACTGGAAAGGACTGGAATTGGATAAACACTGAGAACTGGAGTTCCTCACTCCCCTATATGAGGTGGCTGATGAAGTTAGCTTATTTCTAAACTTTACTTGAAAATAACGAGTTGTGTTAAACTGTTGAATCCACAGAGCAGCATTTTCATTGATGTTTGCTTGAAGAATTTATAGATAAGACCATCTGACCAAACTGAACCATAGGCCTGGGAAATATCTACTGCAACCAAAACAACAAATTTCTCGAGGTTCAGGCTAAAATTACGTTATGATTAATGGTGGATAAAATATTGTCACAACCTCGATGATGCAGAAATCCGTGATGAATAGAATGAAAGACATGGTTGATAGGGTCAATAAATCTCTTCGAAATCATTCTTTCCATTAATTTGCATATAACACTAGTCAGAGATATTGAACGGTACGATGACACAAGATTGATCAGCTTTCCTGGTTTTAAAATTGGAATCACAATGGAAGATTTAAGTATTTCTGGTGCAATACATGTTAGCCATGATTTATTCATCAAGGAAAGGAAATAATCTAGGTTGGTAGCAGCGATGCCTTTTAATATTTTTACAGACATCTTATCTGGACCAACGAGTTCTTGCATCTTGCAGTTCAGTTGCAGTAAAGGGTTTATTGTAGGAGAAATCTTCACTTGTACTTATATCCAGTGCAATATCCACTAAAATTGGCGGACGAGTGTAGAAGTCAGTAAACATATGAACTTGTTGAGTAGGATCTGTTGCAGGAGAATTACCACGTAAAAGAATCAAACAAATGACATATTTCCTTGTACCTAGCAGAGTTGGATTCTGTCAGTTAAATGGAAACCTCGTCATTTAGAAGCAGGGATTAAACAGAAGGCAACACTTGTCAATCAAGAAATGTAAAAGCCGGTAATTCTTAAGAAAACACCGTATTAAAATGTAATCACAAAAGTAAGCGATTTTCTATTTTATTCTGCAACTTTCCAAGAACACGAGAAAAATTTTATTGTATAAGTTGGAAAAGTAGAGCATCGCACTCTATAATGCCAATCTAGCTGGCACAAGGCAACAATAACAAGGGAAAAATTGAAAATAAAAATTATAAATAACGAAATAATACAATATGTATTTAATTTTTTGTAACATTTTAATAGATTGATTACTTTGTTGCAAAGTGCTCGATACCTCACAATTTGTTGGAATGCCAAAATAAGATTCGCTAAACTATCTGAAAGATGCCAGTATAAGAGATAAAATTTTAAAAATAATTGCATAAAATTGGCTAAAATGTCGCCAAATAAAATAAGTCCATAAATATCCTCAAAACAAATAATTAAAAATAATATGTTTAGGTGTTCAAACATAGCTAAAATAACGCGTTAGCAATATATATCCATATTATATTAGAATAAAGCTTTTAATATAATATTAGAATATTGACTGCTCTATAATATTTGTTGCTGCTTCATATCTTCCATGTCTAGTGACCGCTGGACAAGATCCTTAAGAACCCTCAAAAAGTCCAACAGCATCAAAGGATTTCTAATTAAGCCGTCGCAGGAGAATTAAAGACTATCGACAATGTGTTCCGTGAAAGCATTTTCTGAATCGCACTTGTTGCATGTTGGAAAAATCTTCTTACCCCTATAGAAACAAAGCCATTTTAAGAGGTGACTGGAAAGAGCAGTCTGACTTTTTGGATCATGCCTTCATGGAAACGATGCTTGTTTTGATGTCTTCGCTGTACTTTCGTGCCACGTCTATTTTCAAAGTAGATTGTATTCTGTTGACAAGAGCACACATATCTCTGAGAAAAATTGTAGTTACCTCAGAAATATTTCGATCTCCAAACAAAATAGACAAAATAGAATTATATGATTAAGATTTAGTTTTAAAAAAATCAGACAATTCTAGGTGTAAGCTAAAGTAAGAGTAAGAATAATTGCTACTTGATTTTAATAGAGAAGTAATTTCAATTGAAGTTGATACTTTCACTAAAGTTGGTGATAAATATAAATATTTTTTTATTAAATAATTTAATAAAATTTAATAATTTAAATTTCCTTATGTTGGCTCTTTCGAGCATAATAAGTCTTGCAGTCCAATAAAGAAAAGAAGTATCTCCAGGAGTGGAGAGCGTCATGAAATGTGAAGAAGAGTGGGCTTCCTGGAGGGTAGAACATTTCCAAAGATTCTCGCCATGTCAACATGTTCCCTACATAAAATGCAGTCGGGTGAATCCATAAGCCCTGTGTGATATAGATGTTTCTGAGAAAATCATACCCAGTAAGTAACCTTAATTAGGAGACCCCTATAGATCTAGGTAGATCTCTGGAGATACATGAGCTCAGCAGGGTCCTCCAAGAGGATCAACTGCATTCTCTTCGTAATAAATTTTTCGCTGGTGATGCATAACCCGTTTTAAAAGGAGTTTGACATTTCTCAGGCCAGTAGGAGTATCTGGAAAGTTTAAAAAGGAAGCCTCTTTCGCGAGATTGTCTGCTTTTTCATTATCAGGCGAGCCGCAATGGCTAGGGATCCATTGTAAAGTAATTTCCTTTCCCGCAGACAGTAGAGTGTTAATGATGGTCTTACTGTTAAGTTCTATAGATGTAGGTAGGAGAGTGTATTCACGAGGTAGGAGAGTAGGAGAGTGTATGTAGAGAGTATATACGAGGAGGCCTGTTACACTACACCCCTAAATACATTTGCCACTGTATTTAGGGGTGTAGTGTAACAGGCCTCCTCGTGGTGCACCCTGGGTAAAGCTAAATCTGTTACAGCCTTCGTCTTTATCTTGCAGTCGTTTTCTTTATGAGGGCATCTTCAACTTCTAAAAACTGCACTTTTAGGTGCAAGAACAAGACCAGTCTAGAAGTAATTTTTTGGAATGCTGGTGGCCTTACTCAGAACAAGTTCTCTGAGCTTAAAATCTGTCCATCAAGTGAAACCAGATGTTGTAGGCATTGCCGAAAGTGATTCTGCTGCCGATAATTTAAAATTATATCCCATTAACCAGTATCAGTCTTTCTCTTTACCACGCTCAAGACAAATAGCCTCTGGGATTGTAGTTCTTGTAAATCAACCCATTATAGCTGATACATAAATATAAATATAGTTGTATATTAAAATGATCAATTATTCCTAGGATGTACATTTTTTATGTAAATTGTGATAGTTATTTTTTTCTTAAATGAAAATGCCTGTTTGATTAACGGTGTCGAGTGTTACATTAAATGCAATAATCCTATTTGCATTAGATTTCCTTCTCAGTAAAATACAGAGCAACGATACAAATTAATACACGTGCGGTTGTTTTACTATTATTTTTTCTATAAATATGAAAGTGAACAAGTGACATTAATATAAATAAAAAATGAGAATTTGTTGAAGTGGTAGTTTATTAATAAAATAACACACAGTAATTTTTTTTAAAAAAAAATTCTTTAAATTATCTTATACAATATTTTCATTTTCTATAATTTATCAAAATAATATTATTTTAACAGATAATTTTTAGGTTTTTGTGTAACTATGGGTTCAAATAATTTAAAATTGATTTAAAGATATTTTAAAATGTGGTATTTATTAAATTACCATCTAAAAAATTCCCATACTAATTTCTTTGTAAGATATTACTGTTTGCCTAATATCATAAAAATTAAACCACTAGGAAAAAATACGAATTTAGGAAGTTTGCTAATTTTTAACAATTGTTAATTAAATAGGCTCACCTCAAATGTTGCCTTAACTTTTGCCATCACTCTGAGGGGCATTTTACACATTGGTACTAATTCGATTGGAATCTACAGTTAAGAAGCTACGAAATCAGTTTAAATATGCATTAAACAATAGGAATTGAACCTAAAAACTGCGGAAATAAATTCCAAAGTACAAATCTTTTAGATGTGAGTACGAAAACGACATTTTAAGGCAACATGATGAATGACATGATTTGATAAGTAATTTTCAATAAAACTTTTTGGCATAAATAATATTTTCCTCTTAAATCTGAAATAAATTTCTTTATTTTTCGTTATTTTGTTAACAAATTGTAATGAAATTAGATAAGAATTTTTATTGTAATTTTAAATATATTTAATTAATAAATATACTAGAGATAAGTTAATTTACTATTTTTCTACTGAAAAAAAAAAAACATAGATTTCATCCAAAAGAAAAATTCGGAAAACGGAAATTTTTGTCTGCTTCCTGATATTTTAACTAAATTCTAATGCATCCAGTTAATCTCACCATTTATTTCAAATTTAAAGCGTTCGAAGTGAAATGAAGTGGATGATAAGTAACGGGAGGAAAGAATTAATAATTTGATTTAAAAAATGTTCGAATTCTAACCCCATTCCCAGATGACAGGCACTACTCATTCAATCCCTCCTTTTTTTGGAGGGAACGCTGAAAGAAGCATCTAAATTATTTAAATTTCCCTGCCGTCAAGTTCGGAGAAACAAAATGGCTTCCGCTTTCGAATAAATCACATCGGAAGTAAAGGGGAATTTTACAGATGCAAAAACTTCTGAATTATAGATTTTAAATTGGAAGTTCACGCCTTTGCTGTTAACGGGTTCTTTTTCCGAAATCATTTATACCCGGCGAAAGGGATAGCAGTACATAATATAAAACGAAATTGTTCGAAAGAAAATGACGTGAGCCCCACTTTGAATTTAATAGGTAGGGGTCAAGTACTTCCGATTAGGGGAGAAAGAATGCAAATTTTTTAAGTGTATTTTGTTACGTTGTGTTTTAAACGTATAGACTTTAAAACAGTTGCAGGAAATTTATGTCTTTTATTCCTTCGAATTTTTAAAATCATTTATCGAATTCAAAATCCTTTTCAATTTTTCCTCTTTTTGATAGGCGTCATTGGTTTTCGAATTTCCGGATTTTTCAATAGATAAGGCTCGTATTAAGTTTTATGATTCTTTCCTTTCAGTCTAAAAATCTCATTTAAATATAAAAATGCATCTGTGAGCGCTTTGTTTCTGTTTGCGATTTTTTTTAAAGTTGACCAATTGTAAATTGTAATAATAGCTAAATACAATAACTATTTAATTTCAAATTAAAAAACTGCATTATTTAAATAAATTTTTTTGTCTAAAGTATACTCATGTATTTTTTCTTCGATTATAAATACAATTTGATTTTTATATATTATAGATTATTATGAAGTTAACAATGATTGTAATTCCTAATCATGAAATGAAATTTATTATCATTAAAGCTTAATATTTATATATATTGCAAAATGTAATTGCTACATATCAATAAATACATGTTTGAAAATTTACAAAATAAAATTTTTATGCACACTCCGAGTCGTTTTTATTTGATATTATTAGTAAAATATTCTTATACACATGTATTGTGCACTAACTAATACTTAAAACATTTATAAGTTAGAATATTCTGAATTTCTTAATTTAACATATTTTTTTATTAATTAACTTATTCAATATAACAATTTGATTAGTTAGTTTATTCATCTTAGTTTTATAAATTTTTTCTTAAAAAACGTAACTTGTGTGTTTTCAATATAAGTTCTATTTTTTCAATATTATAAATACCTAAAAGTTCATTTCTAATGTAATGTATTCCACTGTAAAATTAAGGAAACAATTGTATTAAATTACATTTTAATCATATTTACCAATCAAAAATAATTAAATCTAATAAAACTAATCTGCAGATCATTTTGCGGAATAGCATTTATAAATTTAACCTAATCGTTATTTAAGCGTTACTTTTGTTATTGTTTTTTTAAATATTTTAATTTAATTCAAGGATTCGTTTGATATATTCATATGTATATATCTCAGGTATAAAGAAATCTAATTATATCCCACCAACCCTTAAAATTAAAATATTTTAAAATACTTTTTAAAATTGAATAACTTATATTTTTCAATTTCTTTGATATTTTAAGTATAAAAATATTGATGTTTGTTAAATATTTAAATTTAACATTCATATTTACTATTTATAAATATAATAATTATTTAAATTTGATTAACTATCAAATTGAAGTAATTATTATGTTTATTTTATGCTTATAACATAATACACATTTGATGTATATTTATATTATATATTACATTTGTGCTAACGTTGATATTATGTGCATATTACATTTTTGAATTGATTGTTATAATTTAAAGTATTTTATTTATGATTAGAGTGCCTGTTGCTTTATTTTTTTAACATAATTTGAATTAATTGATATTCGTATAGTGGATACTCAGAAAATACTTACAATTGTTGTCTATTCTGAGGCTCAATAAACGTTTTCTACTGTAATTCTTCACAAAAGCTATCTACTGTTAGTCTATAAAACTCTGCTTTCAACTCTAAGGGCTTTTTTCTACTGCTATTAATTACAAAACTTTTTGACTGTTAAGCTTTGGAAATGTCTGAATTTACCACTGCTTCCTTAAGGTTAGACTTTACAAAAGTTTTCTACAGAAATTCTTCAGAAAGATCTACTGTTAAGTTATACAACTACTTTCAACTGTAAGAATTTACAAAAATTTTCTACTGTTATTCTTTACAAAACTTTTCTTCTGTTAAGTTTTGGAACTATTTTCTACTGTTGGGCTTTTTACAAAAGTTTTCTACTCTTATGCCTTACAAAATTTTTCTACGGTTAGATTTTACACCTGTCTTCTACTGTAAGGCTTTTACAAGCTTTATGCTGTTAAGCTTCACAGTTAGGTTTACTATGGTTGCATTTTAGAAAAGTTTTTTATTGAAAGATGCCTAAATATTAAGAAGAAACGCCAATAATTATAGGAGAAACACTAGACTAAATTAGAATCTTAATTCATTATTGAAATAAATATGTTCAGACTGTTTTCGTAAAAGGTATTTAAGAGGGGAGTACCAACTTTAACAACTGTTCTCATGCAAACGATATTAGAAGGGCAAAGGGCATTCAGGAATTTGAACTGTCCTCTAATTCAGATTCCGTCGACTGTCATTATGTCCTTCCGCCGGACTTGTAATGACCAATCACATTAGGGCAAGCCGCTTTTCCGGATCCACATGATATGTCCATGCATCCGTAAATCCTGGTGTATGCAAACGATCCGGAGAGAGGCATCTTTCACCCCTCTCTCCCCCTTTGAAGTGGAAGGGATACTTAATTTCATTACGGTAGGTTGGCAGTGGAGGGGAGAGAGAACATTTTATTTTGTTGCCGGACCAACGGGCACGGTAAAGATACCGGAAACGATCAAGATGTCTCTCTGCTGCCGGACACTCCCTCTCCAGTTTTACGAGGGTTGGACAAGGTTTCTGTCAACTTTACGAGGATAGCATTCGTTTGTACCGTTTTTGTTCGAAAATGTATGTCTTCCATTTACACAAACCACAGTGTATAAGGATTTTATTTGAAGGATGAACATTTTTGAAATTCTCGGCTGGTTTCAATAACAGAAAAGTGTGAATTGGTTTTCACGGGCTTAGAATAAAAATAGCTTTCGGGATATAAATTACAAAAGCAAATAAGTTAATTCGAAATATTTTGTGTGTATTGGATAATATTTTCTTTACTTTTTTATTCAGAGAAAAATTAATTAGAAAATAAACGCATATTAGGTAAATATTAATATGAATAAAAATATTCATGAAAGGTAGTATCACAATACTCTAATTATAAAGTAAATAAATACTTATAAATATCATTCTAACATGCTAATTTATTTTCAAAATTTTAAAGTTTCTCCTTTTCCCATTCTAAATAAATTTTATTGATAAATAATAATAAGAAATTAGTTTTGTGAAACAACATATACCATAAATTATGATATTATAATACATACGCGAGTGCGTGGGGGCTTTCTTTCATTGTGGTTTCTCAAATACGTACGTTACCGATGAAAAGTCCTCCCTGAAGCCATGAAAAATTTGAATGCTCCAATGCTTTGCCAGATTATTAAATTATTTTTTGCTGGTGTCACAATCCATTATAATGCTCAAAATTTTTCATATCGTTCATATTTCTTTGATCAAGAACTATATCTATCCTTTTACCCATGCCTATTATATATATATATATATATAAGGGGTGATTGAGGAGCAGCAAGGCGTTATCCCATTTCTGTCAGCGGAAGGTGAAAAACCAGTTGAAGCATGCGTCGTCGCCTCCCCCTAAAAAGTTCAAAGCCGTACCGTCAGCAGAAAGATTTTGCTCACCGTCTATTTCAAGATCAAAGATTCGATACTTGCGGAATTTTTCCAACACAGTAAAACAATAAACTCCGATGTGTACTGTGAGACACTCCAACGCTTACGCATGTCAATCAAGAACAAAAGAGCGGGAGCCACACCCTTCGCCTGTTCACGAAGGGTGTGGTTCTGCTTCACGATCAGGTGAGTCTACACGTCTCAAATCACAGACATGGAACTGGCCAAGTTCAAGTGGGAGACGTTAGATTATCCGACCTACAGACCGGACATGTCGCCCTGCGATTTCCATATGTTTGGTTCTCTGAAGAAGCCCCTGAAAGGGAAGCGCTTCAATTCGGACGACGTACTCAAGGACGCTGTGAAGGACTGGGTCTCGTGACGGCCACAGGAATTCTGATAACGAGGGGTCTTGCGACTTGCTCATCAATGGGATCGTTGTGCTCAAGCCTATGTTGTAAATTTTGAATAAAGTCTGCATTTGTACCTACCGTGTTGTTTCGTACCTTTTCATTTGATCACCCCTTATAAATATATATATATGTGTATGTGTGTGCATGTGTATAAGGCAAAGAAAATAAAAAAGCATTTTAAAGCAATGCTAAAAATACACATTATTTACAATGCTAAAAATACAATACCAATATATATATATATATATATATGACAGGAAATCTAACCAGCGCAAAAGCAGCAACAGAATGCTTTGCCAGTATAAATTAGATAAAACATGAAAAAATAATATTACTAGTAAGACAAAAATTGAAAAATCACTGAAAATATATAATGCAAAGAATAGGAGGAAAGCATAGAGATAACGTCTTCATCAGGAGGGAGGTGGTCAGCTATGCAAAATAGTCCATTTTTCTGACATGCGATTTTTAGCAATTACCTCGATGAGAGTTTCTATTAAAAGAAAGAAGTATAAATTTCAAAAATTAAAGAAAAAAATGCATAACTATTAAAGTAAACCAACCCCCTGTAGAGAGAACAACAGGTATAATTTCAAAATACCTGCAAATCAGAATCAATTTAAGTATTACAATAAAAATAAAGTTGCCAAAAGTAATTATTTCAAAAAGTTAAAGTATATTAGAAACATTACTGGATTGAAGCTCTTACAACAATTCCTAAAACACCTAAAATCACTTTAAATCTCCGTAAATATGTTTTAAATTTATTGCATGTTTCTAAACTACTTTAACTTTACTCTTGGTATCTATATCTTTATTCCAATTTTAAATTTAATTTCGGCAACTTTATCTTTATTCTAATATTTAAATGGATTCTGGTTTGCTGATATTGTTCTTTTGAAATTATATCTGCTTTTCTTTCTACTGGGGTTTTATTTACTTTTCTTTGATGTAAATGTATCTTCTTTAGTTTTTGAAATAAATATCTTTATGCTTTTTTCTTTTAATTCAAACACTCTTTTAGGAAGGGCTCGAAGATCTTTAGACATTTGTCTTTCGTGCATGTCAGAAAAGAGTGCTTATTTTGTATAGCTGATCAACCTGATGAAGACGTGGTCCCTATCCTTTCCTACTATTCTTTGTAATTTTGTGTGTGTGTGTGTGGTGTGTGTATGTGTGTGTGTGTGTGGTGTGTGTATGTGTGTGTGTGTGGTGTGTGTGTGTGGTGTGTGTATGTGTGTGTGTGTGGTGTGTGTGTGTGTGTGTGTGTGTGTGTGTGGTGTGTGTGTGTGTGTGTGGTGTGTGTGTGTGTGTGTGTGTGTGTGTGTGTGTGTGTGTGTGTGTGTGTGTAATTTTAGCGATTTTCAAATTTCGTCTACCTAATTATATCGTTTTTTCATGTTATATATATGTGTGTGTTCTTTGGATATGAAAATAAAATATAATAATAAAATAAGTGCAACAAGAAATTTCGCAGATATCTTTTTAAGCATAGAATAAGGATGGTTATTTATGTATTAACATTGCACTCATTTGTTACGTGAGTGGCATACTTCACCTTTAATAATGTCCTCGGATGAAAATCTTCAAAAAAGTTTGACTTTAACTTGAAACGAAAAAAGCAATATCATTTGAGAGTTTTATATATATATATATATATATATATATATATATATATATATATATATATATATATATATATATATATATATATATATATATATATATATATATATATATATATATATATATATATATATATATATATATATATATATATATATATATATATATATATATATATATATATATATATATATATCAAATTGCTTCTATCAGAATTTGCCTATTTACATCGGAGCTGGGAAACAAATGTCCAAAGTTGCTACTGTGAAACCTTGAGAGGAAATTAAATAATCATGCGTTACTAAATTTATTGTCATTTCTTGGTAAAGAAAAATACATTTTAAGGTTTAAAATTTTACACGTTTGATCAGATTTTTTACAGCAACACCAACTTCATCATCACAAATGCTTACGGCAGATAAACATATTTAATCAATCATTCAAAATTCAATATCATAATCTTAGCTTTTCTTTATTATTAAGACACTTGTTAGCATTTTAAGCCTCTAAAGTAAAGGATAATCTATTGCAGTCAGGAGAAGGTTGGGAAAAATTAGAGCATCATAAACCGGACTCGGCAACGCGACCCCTCTTGATGCGGAGCACGTGACCGGCCGGATACAGCCGGGAAGTCGTTATTGTCAGGCATTCTGACCGGGAGAGACGAGAGATTCAACGCTGGGGTTTTCCCTACTCTCGCACCCAGATTTTATAGTCTTGGTCTCACTGCTAATATGCAAATCAACGTGAAGGGATCTGTGCAAATAAAAATCACTGTAATTTAAAGATCACTAGCAAAATATTTTGAAAGATTAAAAGTAACCCAGATCTCTAAATATATCACCATATATACCCTAGTACTGGAAATTATTTTGTATGTTTTATTATATGTCCTAGTATTGCAAACTATTAAATACACGTAAACATTGCAAATTATTAGATACTTCCTATCATTGTGAATTTAAATTATGTCCTAGTATGAACACTAAAAATTCTGTAGAATTAAATACACTTTGCTAGTGCAACGATATGGGAAAGAGAAGATTTTAACTCAGATGTTGACCTCATTATGTGCTATTTTTCAATCCATGGCTGTATTTAACTGTTTCAGTTTGATTAAATAAGAAGACGGAAGCGCTTAGCAACAGCCTTACTTAACCTATTTTTCCTTCCATTTTGAGTTGAAATGAATCTTATTTCTTATCTAATATAAAACTCAAACTAACATTTTAGAATTTTGATTATAAAGTTTTTGGATTAGGAATATTTATATCACACACATAATATTATTAAAAATGTTAGGAAATGAGTTCTAGATAAAGATATTTTATATTTAATTTTTAGAATTCATTATTGTATTCTATTATGGATTGTTTAAGAAAAATAAAAACTATGTGAGAAAGACACATTAACTAAAAACAAATTAATTTTTATTCTAACTTCTTGCAATTTACCTTCAATTTAATTCGAATTTTAACATCAGATGGTGCTATCATAGAAATATTCCTCATCAAGTTCAAACAGCCGGATGAAAGCTTCTGGTGTTTGCTTACTTCTAATTAACTTGCTAGCAAATTCGGTAGCTTAGAAAGAGAAATTTTATTTATAAATTTTCAGACAGATAAAAATTTAATATCATATCTTTACAAATCATTTGTCAGTCTTTCGATCAAATTTTGGTTTACTATGAATACATCTGAAAAACTTTTATTCGCAGGAAATTTTTGGAAAGATTTTTGATTAAATTTATGAATAGGGAGAGAACACGGAAATAAAAGGGTATTTCTTAAGAGCTGTAATAAAATAATTAATAATGCTAATTAATAAGAAATATACATTCATATTATATAAATAAAGTTTTATATTGTTACTTAAATGAATTCAGAGGACAAAATTCAGTTTACCATATTATGTTACTTTTTGCGAAGTTAAGTTCAGTAAAACACAAAAAACTTCCTCAACGCCATTTCCGTTCTGATAAGGAAACAACCCCTTTAGTGTATATGAACAGAGACCCAAACTTAATTAGACCACGTGAGGAATAGACGCAACAATAAACAACTCAACCATCAATTAGTCAAGAAACAACTCAACTCTTCTTGAAGGAATGCTTTGACTCTATACTGTAAGCGGTTCTCGGTACCAAGCGGTTAACTTATAGCGATGGAGTCAGAAAACATGTTTACTTATTCATGGATAAGAGGCTTCCTTTCCGGCGATACAGTTTTAGATTGAATTTTAAACTGATTTGGTGAGGGGAAAACGAATTTATAATTTAGGAAGTCATATATTTGACCCTAAACGTGACCTCCTATTGGGAGATAAAGGGGAACTTAACAAATATTTGCGCCTTTAATATGCAAAGTGAGGAAGAGAAATATTTGGGCAGTATTTGCGGAAGAAACTTTTTTGTCTAAATCGCTTAAGTAGTTCATTATTTTATCCCCTTCTAAGCAAAATCTTTTATCACTTCTTTTTGAACTATAAATGTATTTCGTGCATTATATTTACGCTGAATTAGAAAGCAGTAATACTATATGTATTCACTAGTACACATTACATAATCATAATATAACTGATTAGTATTATGATTATTTAATTATTATTATAAATTATAATGTGTGTGTACAAGTTAGTTGTACTATATATGAATATTACAGCTCTTTTTTTTCTAAAAATAAAAAAGAATCCAATATAAGAATTAAAAAGTATGCTAAAGAACGCAGTTAATAATTTTCCCTATTGATCAATAAAAATGCGTGAAATTTATTTGAAATATTATCACCTCTGTCTCTCTTTTACTGAAAAAAATAAATAAATAAAAATGTTCGCTTCTTAAGATGAATTAAAATATTGATGTAAATATCATACAAAAAAAGAAGAGAATGCTTGTTAACTAACCCTAATCATTTTTTATAATCTCCCATTGAGATGCAGAAATCAAATTGTTTTATTAAATTTCATAAAACAATTTTCTCTCTCAAGGTATCTTTTTCTCGATTTGAAAGTAAGAACTCAAATAAACAGCAATTTACATGAAGCACGTGTATAATTTCAGAGAAGGTGTAATAATTTTCAATAAAATATTGTGTGAATTAGGTTAGTATGTTTGATTTCGGGCTAAAGATTTCAATAAAAGAAACTGTATGTTGAATTTAAAACTATGTTATAAAATTCATAAGGGGAAATTAGTAAATCCTGCTCTTAAATGACAAAGATTCCAGCCCGTAGTCTCCACCGAGCAGCTTTCGCTTGGCCTGTTAGATAGAACCTGGGTGGAGACTTCGGGATTTCAAGCATAATACCCCTAATGCTTGGCCTGCTACCCACAGAGGTATCACTTCACTTGCAGTGACATTGCAACAGCGCCCAGTTTTAACGTGTTCCAGCAGCCATTAGCGAACACGACGGATCTTCGGTTAAGCCGGGATTTGAACTCACTTCCTTACGATAATGAGAACGACTCCCTAACCAACCAGGACACAGCGGTCTCTCCACCTAGATGATAGAGTCCAAATCTAGGCTAAGTATAAGGATGTATGCTCACACAGCTTGTAGCAGCAACCATTGCTAACCGAGGTAATGAAATTCTTTATTTTTCTTAGTGTCTTTCTCCAAGCAGCATTTTCAGTTTAATACTTATACTACACAAAAATTCTTAAGTGTGCAAGGGCAAGTAGAATTGCGTCATTGAGATAATTTTAAATTTGACAACTCTATCTGAGTAATGTTAAACAGAGTTTTTTCATTTAAATAACTTTATAAATCACACAAAGCCGTATAAAAAACAATAAAGGATGGCATCTTTCGAAATGAGTGTAAATCCATGTTTCTAAACCATGTATGATGTAGTTTATATTTACTTCAGATATGTTTAATATTCTATAAAATGCCAATGCCCAACTCAATTCAAAATTGAATCATGTAAAGAATTATAATATAGTATTTCAGATCTGCTTTACTGTTAATTCAAAATTTCCTTTTAAATTTGAAAGCGAACATGCACTGCTTTCAAAATTACCTAACAAATTGTATTGTTAAAATATTTTATAAATATTATAATTTTAAAAAAATATTGATGCTCTAATAATCGTTTGCATCTCATATTGCCAGAAGGGATAAATCGGAGATTCAAGTAAAATTTGTCATTTTCTTTAATTTTTAATGCTTTCTAGAAAGAGACTCCATGCATGATCTTAAAACTAAAAAATATATTTTTTGGGGTTTAGATGAAATAACTGATTAATGAAATATATAATAACTGATTGAAAATTAAATTTTTTTGGGGTTATATAAATATTTTTTTGTATTGCATATGTTTTCCCTTTAACTTTTTTTAATATATTCATCGCCATTTTTTCTGCATTTGACAAGCAATAGTTTCAAACAAAGTTTTACACCCAATATTTTATTCAATATATATATTCTAATATTACAAAATTATATTCTTATATTTGAATTTCGGCTCTACAATATTTTGTCTACAAATAAATATTTATCAATCATTTAATCATGACCTCTTCAGAAAACTGTTATTCTCTTCATAATAACAAAGCAAACAAGCAAAAGGCACTCCATTATTTAACTCTCCTCCAGTCCCAGAAGGAGATTTTGACATTAAAAATGAGTTTCATTGGCTATTTTAATCCAAGAAGTCCAGTTAAACTTTGAATTTAAAGTCCAGTATTTTATAGAGCGACACTGAAGGGGTAGACTCAGGGTTTCCTCGAATTTCGATGGCCCACTGGGGGTTTGAGATCTCTACCTCACCAGGATGGAATTCGTGAATTCTTAAAAGAGTCTTACGATCTGAGTCAGAAAGTTTCAGGAGGGGAAGTAGAAAACATTTTCAGTGCTGTTCGCTAGATGCGCTAGTGTGCAGTGCAGAAAATGATATAATGTTGCTTAATCTGAAGTTTGAATCAAAGATTGCAAGACTTTTAGCTTTTATTATATATTTTGGTATTTGTACAATTTGTATGCTTTGATGCTTAGTTTGGACGCTTTAATATTTATTAACGTGAAATGCTTTACAATATATATTCAGCTGTGATATGTTGATGTGTGTGTGTGTGTTTACTTATGTTAATATTTAATATTTATTTAATAGTGTTATTTGCTATTTTTATATGGATTAAATTTTGATATTGATTTAATGTGATTGCGTGTTTCAATGAACATATTTAAAAAAAACACAAATAAGTAAAAAAGAAAGCAAATTCATAGTTATTTTTTAGCTTCATTATTTTTTTTCCCCGTTATAAATTTATATTAACAAATAATGAAATACACATATATTTAGAGAAAAATTTTACATCCTTTGAAATATATCCGTTGCTATAAAAGTTTTTAAAAATAATTTTATTTGATGAGAAGAGCATCTCTTTGGAACATGCATAAATATAAATTATGAACCTTACTGCTTCGACTAGAAATTGGCCAATATAGAATCTCTTAATATTGGCAAATTGCATGAACAACTGCTTATTTCCGATATAAAATAAAATCCACACACGAAAGAAAAACTGGAAAGTAAATAGAATGCAAATTGATGGAGAAAAATCCTGCTCATTTTATTTATCGTTCAGAGCGAATGTCAAATTACAATATAAAGTTTTCACTACAGAATTTTGATTTAAATCTCATCGCTTTTAAACATCAAATAGTGTATGTAAATCCATAACAATCTTTACAAAAGCATTTCGAATGTATTTATTGCTTCTCTAATAATTGTTGTGTCCAAATGTTTTATTTTTCTAATGCCCGACTGCTTATAGGCCTTTTTGCCCTATTCAACTCTACAATGGAAGAAGTGATGACACCTCATGGAGGGAAGCACCCAGTGGGAGTGCCATCTTTGCTCCGAAAGTGAAGTGATAAAGTAAGGAACACCCATGCACGAACCAGGATTCGAACCCGGGAACTACTGCTTCGAAGTTAAGGACGCTTATCTCTCCACCATTGGCCGGCTGTGTCGAATTGTTAGAAAACTAAATCTGAATACCACCGACCGGCAATAAAATAGTTATCGTTCTTTTTTTTCGATTCAACAACTCATGGATTCGAAACTTGCTTTGATCTCAGTGCTTGTAGTGTTTGGAGATCCTTTTAAAGACCAGCGTTATCCGAAGGTTACCCGGATGCGACACTAAACCTGCATGGGATATAGTTTCCTTCTACACATGCGCAGTGAAACCAAATAATATCCTCAAGCAAAGTATAAGATTATGTATTAGAGTTTTCATTCGACGTTAGCTTAAAATTCCTAGATTAAAGAAGAAATTATTGAATATATAATTAAAAATTTCATATACTCTAGAAAATGTAATTTGTAGCTAAGAAATATCATGCATGTATTTTGATCGTTTTCTATTTATGTATTAATAAATAAAATAGAATAATGTAAGTTAATCTGTGAACAATCATTGGAAAATTTTAATAAATTGTATATTTAAATTTATATGCAATTCCGAAATTTTTAAATATATATTTATAAATCCTAAAAATATCCAGAAATGATTAAACATTTTTCTCGACGCCTTGCTTGTGAATAAATTATTAGAATAATATCTATTGTTAACGTTTCCTTCAGAAATTCACAATGATACGAACAGGGAAAATAAAGTTATTTATATTTTTAATTATCTAGAATAATGTTTCTTAAAGTGGGGCCCTCGCCTTACAAGGGTGGCAATTCAAAAATAGACTCGACACGAGTTTAACCCTTTTGCTAGGAGTCATTTAAATGCAATGCTATATTTCGATGCAGAAATTGAATGAAATAATTATTTCTTAAAAAAGTGCTGCCAATAAATATTATAAATTCGTTTGACAAGACTAAAATATCAACTGGGTTTTTGGCGTCATCAAGTTAAACTCCTTACGGTAGACATCAGGCTCCACGTGGACCCCCGGAGGCTATAAAATCTCGCTTAACAATGCAGTTTTTTTGCATCTGAATGGTCCATCACAACTAGCGTAGTGCCTCGAAGCTTTCAGTTGGTATTTACTTGAAACAGGCGTCCATAAAAACTGTTGTAAGTATTGTTGATTTAAAAAATATATACATTATATAGATTTAATTAGTATTTTATTTTTATTTATTTTAATTTTAGAAGCATCATTTTCCTGAAAAATTTGTCAAATGGAAATATTAGTTATTTTGCTGTGGTGATGTGGTAAATGTGTTCTTTACATTTAAATAAACATGCAGTTTTTAGAATGCGTTTACTGTGTATGTCACATTCATTTAATTTTAACACTTGCTTTTAGTTTTTAATTGATCTTATGTCTATTTCTTTCAGACCATGGTAAAATGAGTGGTAGAGGCAAGAAAAAAAACCGTCAATATTCAGAGGAATATTTAAAATTTAGGTCCACAATGAACGGCTTTCTTTTAGTCTTTTATGCCAACAATGCTGGACCAACGAATCAAGGGTCATTATGAGGCGTATTTGAAGGCGAAACATAATGCTCATATTCCTTAAGATTTAAATTGCTTTCAAATTGGAAGGAAAATTTTTGAAAAGAGAACAAAGTTTCTATTTACTGCTCACACTTCAACTCATAATCGTATTCTTGAGGCTAGTAATCAAATTTCTTTATTCATTGCTAAATTGAGAAGAAATCATACTATAAGAAGAAAATTTAATAACACAGCTAATATCAGAATTTCTATAAATGGTTCTTTGAAAAGATGTTAATGCTATGCCACTCAATGACATACTGTTAGCAGAAAAATAAACAAAATGAGTGAAAATATTAAAAGCAACTCGTTGAAAAGCTGAAAACAAGATAATTCTCAGAGCAAATGGGTGAATCACCTTTGATGGACTGTGAGGCAGTATAGATTACTTACGTAAAGGGCATTTTGCTGAAGAAAGGTTGTTCTGTAAAATGTTAGAAATCACCACTACCTCCAAAGATAAATATAAAAAGCTAAAAAAAACTACTTAGATGTCGATAATATACCAATGCAAAATATAACATCTTGTGCTGCATATGGCGCTCCTAATAGGATGGGTAAGAAAAACGGCTGTTTAAGAATGATGATAGATGAGAATCAAGAAATGATGTGCATTGTGTTATTCACAGGGAAAACTTGGTGGCTAAAAACATCTCGCTTGTCCTAAATGAAATACAACATTCCGTAATAAAGTGTATCAGTGCTATTAATGCCAAATGTGAGCGACTCTTCAAGCTGTTTTGTGAAAAAGAAAATGCAGACAATGTGAAACTTTTACTTCACACTGAAGTAAGATAGCTCCTTAAAGAGAACTGCTTAAAAATATTTATGGAAATTTTTGATAATCTTAGTGATTTCTCAAGTGACAAACCTGAAATGAAGTTAACAATCGATGCATTTGGGTGTTATTTAACCGATATCTTTGAAAAACTAAGTACATTAAATAAGCAATTTCAAGGAGAAAATAAAACTCTTGTTTTATTTGTTATTAACTATATATCATATATATGTTTGTCGTATTAACTATATTATTATATGTATGACAGAAATATATTGACAAGAAAATCTTTATTGAACACATAAAATTTTTTGCTGTTAATATATTTCTGACACATGTCAACAACAAAAACTTTGAACAGTTTCATTAGTTCCAAAAATATGAAGTAAATTACACAGCTTTTCTTGTTATTGCTGAAAATTCCATCGACTGATTTAAGATTTTCTAATTTAAAACAAGTTGATTTCCCAACATGGATGATACATCAGGTATGCAGTAACAAGAAGAACTCGCAGAAATGCAGAATGATGAGTCAGTGAAAACTTTATTTAATATAAAAGGAGCGATGGCATGGCTTTGTGAGGAAACAGAAATCAAAGACCCGAATCCATCCAAATGTGCAAGAAAACTATTGTTACCATTTCCATCTGCATATTTAGAGCTGAATGTGGATTTAGTGCTGTAAATGATTTACTGGTAAAAAAAGAAAGAAATTGGTTGACAATAACACCACGGGGAGACTTGAGACTGAAGCTAACCAAACTGGAACTTAGCATTAAATCTCTGTGCAGCAAGCACCAAATGCAAGGATCTCACTATATTAAAATATTAAACTATTATCGAGAAAAATCTTTATTAAAATTATTTCAAATTTGAACTTCAAATTTTCATTATATGTTTTGTGAAATTTTATTGACTGTATTTCGCTAATAATTTCCATCTGATTTCTTCCTAAAACCTATTATTTTAAGTTCCTTAAGAGAACAATTGAATTTTTTAATATTAAAAATTATGTATATGTTACATACGGGGGCATAAGAATTTTAAAAAAGCTTAAGTGGGCATGGCATAAAAAAGATTTGGCAAACACTGATCTAGAATATTTTTCCTTGGTGAATAAAATAATAACAAATGTAAAAATTAATGTCACTTAAAAACTAAAGTTTTGTTGTATTTTATTTGTTTTGATCTAAGTAATCACACACATTCAAATTGATCTTGAAATTATTTATCATTGGTGAATTAATCTTTAATAACATCTTAATACAATGAACTATTTCTATATTTCTCTTTCATAAGTTTGTAAAGCAGGAAAAAAGAGAAACTGTAAGAGGGAATATACATAATTTACTAATTATATTCCAAGAAAAAAACAAGTGAACTTCTAGGAAGAGAAATTAATTTAATAAACGCATTTTTTTAAGTGTAAAAAAATTAAAAAAATGTTTTTTGGTATATCAATGTTGTTAAACACATGAAAGTTATCTTCTGTATCCTCTGTAATGACATTTAAATTACAGGATAGTCGATTTTATTATGTTTAAACATTTCTGAACTTTTTCAGGAATCTTTTTAATTATTCGTATATTGTTAACTATTTGATAAATTCATAAGATTTACTAGTTTTCATCAATAATAATTAAGGATTATATATTTTCAATGATAACTATTGAATCATATCCTAATTATATTTGACCTCAAAAAACATAGTATTATTTTTTTACATTATTAAATAATAAGGATAAAAAAATCCAAAAAGTAAATTTTTAATTATAAAAATAGTTAATTTTTTATGAATTATACATTTTTAAGAATGTGAGTTATAAATCGTAAATTGATTATATTTGTAGTAATCTCGAAAAAATTGTTTTTATTATATCATATTTTTGAATAATAACTGAGCAATTCAAAAAATAATATTAATTATAGAATAAAATTTGATAAATAAAACATTTTATAATTTAAAATTGCAACTTGCGTTTTAGAAACAGTTTATTACAAGGTATGACATCAAGCTGTCAGTAAAATTACAGTATATATTACAAAAAATATAATATACAATATTTTTACAAAAGAGCGACAAAGTGATTCTCAAAGTTCATTTCATATTTACAAAGAGAATAAAAGTGTCGTTGGCACTCTATTATAAAACAAAAGAAGGTAAACACACAAATGACTAGAAAAACAACGATAACACCAAAATATGGCACATAAGAAATATTTTAGTTAAAAGAAACATTATAATTAATGCATGTGTATGTCACCAGGTCATTGTTTATGTAGAACTCTTTGTACAATAGTTGTTTGTGCGTAATGTGCAGTTACAGTACAGCTCGCTGCTTTATACTGCAATATAAAATGTTCTTGGCATAAATGTAAAAAATATCTTTTTAACTAAGGAATTTCTTTAAAACAGTTTTTAAAGTTCCCCATCATTTTATTGCGTCAAATACTGTGATGAAATCCTAAGTGTATTAGAATTTATTGTATAAAAACTTATTTGTATTATCGTGTCAACTCGAATACATGATTGGGATTACATAATACTTAATTTATTTGTCGAAAATTTTATTAAAAGTGATGTACAGAAACACAATTTGGAAAATATTGCAGTATTATACAATAAATGGGAGTATTTTGATTTTTCAAATGACAACAACGTATGCAAATTTTTGTATTTTTTATCCCTGTATTAAATACATATAATCAGATATATTTCACAAGATATAACTTATTTTCTCAGAACTATTGGTATGATTTTTACATGCTTTGGCTTCTTATATGAAAAAGAAAACACTATCACTAAAATCGCATATTTATTAAGAAATGTTTTCTTTTAGTAAATTTTATTACAATATTTGATATTATTTCTAAAATCTAATTTTTCTAACATCAAATTCGCAAATTTTTAACCTTTCCTATATCTATTAAAAATTAAATTTAAAACAGTCATAAGAAGCTTTTAAATACAAAACTATACCAGATAAAATATTACTGATGATTGATTTGCTTTATGCGTTATTATTATTCAAAACCTCATATTTCCAATGAAAATAAAAACGTTAACATACATACATCTAGTCTCATATTTTTGCATTTAAATCATAAATTAATATACATTAAAACTTATATGTAGAAATATGTGTGTTAATATATGTAAATAAACATGATTGTTTATTCTATTTATTCGTGATATTAAATAACAACTAGAAATTGAGAATGGAAAAATTCTTTGATGCCACTGACTTAGTAAAGAAATTGATGTGTGCGTTTCATCTGAAGCAACTCCTCTCAGAACAAATATATTGACAAACTGATACTTTTATAGAAAACAGAAAGAAAATGTGTTTAACTTCTCATATGAGTAAATTAACATGAACGTGAAATAGATTATGAAGTAGACATGAGTTTGATGAATGAGAATTAATGATAGTGAAATAAACAAGATTATATGGGAAATTAGAATTAATACTGAAACAGTTCTCCTAGTGTAAATAGGAAAATGATAAATAGAAAATTATAATGAAATAGAAAAAAGAAATTTAATATAATCCTGATGAAATAGACACATTGACATGATGACGATTTGGAAATTATTCTGAATGAAATCCTGTAATAAATATAATAATTAGAAATGATGATTTTGATAAAAAAAAATTTAATTAATTTATTTTAATTAAATAGACACGATGAATTAAAAACAATTTTGATAAAATCCTGAAATAAACATTTTAATTACAGATAATCACGTTCAAGTAAACACAAGTGTATATTCTAAAAAATATGATTACAATAAGTTAAATAAAGAAAAAATGTCACAGACTAGTTTTATAAAAGTTCCATAATATCAAACTACAATATCTAATAAATAATAGATTAGAAAAAATGATTTAATATAAAGTATATCAAAATACTTTTACTTTCTACCCCTTACATTATCGTATTAAACAATTAATTTTCCCGTTTAACCAATAACATTCGTATCATTAAATACTATCAAAAGAAATACGGAATAATCAATTAATTAGAATTTTTCAATAATTAGTTGCTTTTCAAATGCTGCTGTAAAATATGACATAAGAAATACAATATCAGCAGAGTAAAATTGACTAGATATATACATTTTCTAAGCACTTGTACGAAAAATGTAAAAAAATGTGAGATTTAATAATTAAATATCAAAAATAAATAATGTTTTTAGTGAGTAAAATTTCATCTATTTTCAGCTGGTATTGAACACACTGTGTTTTGTAAGCACTTCATGAAATGTCACTTTGATTATTCTTCACATTGAAATGACAAACTTTATGAAATAATCGATGTTCGTACGAAATACACACATTTCGGTAACATTACAGACTTAGAATTAGGTTTCAATATATTAAACATTTTAGTCTCAGTAATTTTGTGCTCCTTGTCCTTGTTTGTTCTTTCAAGGTCACGAACTATCACTCCAGTTTTTCCAGAAATGTAATTTTGATTCTTTATCCTGTAAAAAGGAAAAAATTATGTTAAAGAGAATGAATATAAATAAATTAATCAACAAACAAATCCTTCATATGGAGAATTAATTAAAATATTCGAAAATAAAATCTTAAATAAATTAATAAATTGTGTCCAATATTCTGATACATAAAAATAATTTTATTCATTATATATAAAAAAAGGGAACTAAAATAAAAAATAAATGAATTTTAATTTAATGGATAAAATGAATATTATTCGTAAATATAAATGGGTTTTATAATAACAAAAGTAAAATTAATTTTTTAATGTATTGAATAAGATGATAAATTTTTTCATTAATTTTATTTCAATGAAAATATTTCTGTAGTCGTAGTTTTATAAATAAAGCATAATTAAAAACGGCTGAATGATTTGTAAAAATTATAAAAACAAAACAATTCATTATAATAATTCAAATAATTTATAGAGTGTTATTGCAAACAATTTTCCAAATATTATTGGGAATAAATTAGTGTTAAGATTATAAATTTTTCTCATGTTATCTGGCTTGTTCTATGAAATGAAAAAAGCCAGGAGTCTCGATTACAATTCTAACTAAGGCAGCATCTTTTAATGACAACAACTATTTAGTTCAATAATATTGAAAATAAAAATAAGAAATTTAGGTGCTTACATCGTAATCGACTCATTGCTAATGCAGCATAGAGCTTATCGACTCATTGCATATGTGTATCGACATATTGCTTACGTAACATACAGTTAATAAAATAAACAACTTATTTACTCGATCAACCATTTCATTAAAACATCTCAATTTTGAGGTGTATCTTGGCCACCAAACTGAGCATGTTTGGCCAAGAACCATAACAACAGTTTTTGGTCATTAACTTTGCAAAAATTCCAACTTAGTTATTACCAGATTACTTTAAGACTCGAGGATTGTGAAAACGGTAATAAAATTGGAACAGCCTATACGAAATTCGAGATTGCCTTCTGCAGGAAGGTCGAAGGCTGGGCAGTAAATGAGCTGTAATTTCGATGTGAGGCTACTCGGATTCCAGTCCCCGATGAGACTTAAATAGGCGATACCGTTAATTAGGCTGCTTGATGAAAGAATCGTTAAAAAAGGACCCGAGATGGTGAATGAGAAAGTTTAGTGCCCAGACGTCCTCTGTAAAACAGCGTTAAGTAATCTGATAGGGATATAATTTAGGAATAAAACTGGTTGCCAAAGTATTATTCCAGCCTTCACAAGACTAAATATAGAAAAATTGCATAGATTAGATCATCAAACTCATTCATCATTTATTGTTTACCGGTAAAATCTTATTAGTTTCATTATAAAGTTGAGTATGTCTTAAAACATTCTGTAAAAGAATTAGAATAATTGGGGTATTCTTACAATCCTTTGGTTGATCGTAATAAGAAATAATCACAATATTTCAATATTATTCATTTTTATTTATAGTAAAGTTGATTTTAACTTATATACTAATGAAAAATGCTTAAACTATATTATAATTAAATATAAATTATGTGTTAAGAATAAATTAAGCTAATCATAATAATTTGGCGCAAAATCGTTAAACTTGCTGGTTTTTCATTTTGCACTGAAACACGTGATCAAAATCACATTGTATCAAGCGTTATTACCATTATTCGCTAAATTCATCCATACAGCCATTACTTTCATATGGCAAAAATAGCACACGGTTTTTCACAAATAACGTATATCATTATAAATAATAAATGAAAATATCCAACAAAAAGGAAACTATTAGAAAAATAAAGCACGTATTAGGCATTGAAAAGCAATTTTAGTCAGAAAGGGCAAACGTATGCTCAGTCTGATAAATCAGCTTATTTTAGTCCCATTTTCTTTTATCCAGGGATTTGTTTTCTTTCAGATCTTAATTATTGGAAATATTTTCTGCTGTACTTTTAGTACTGAACTTTCAGCAACACAATTGGAAACCATTTCTACAAATATCTATCCTTTTAAATTACGAATATTACGTGGCAACATTTTTTTTCTTTTAACCCCTTCGCTACTTGTTTCCTCATATTTGCTTGTGACTAATTTCTGAAATTTAATTCAGAACTAATACACTATTACGATAAAAATATTTATGGATTAATACGTTTTTTCTTCGAAACATAAAGCTTAATTCTTATTTCTAAATGTAAATTATCACATTTAAAAAAATTTTCTTTTAAGTAAATATGTCTAAATTCAATTAAAACAAAAATTTCCTATAAGAATACTCAGAAAGGAAGAAAGTTCTTTCTGAATTACTTGTATTTGATAAAGGCGACTTTGCTCCCAGAGTTCAGTTACTTGGCGTAATTTCTTTCCCACTTCAATACAGGTTGCTTGCAAACACTGTAGGTGTTTTTGACGCTTTTCTGAAGCCTTCTCGTCCATCGGTTTCTGTCAGTTATAAGAATAGACATATTTACAATGTTATACTTTGAATAAATATGTGTAACATAACTAATATGAAATTTCACAAATGAAAAGTAAAATGTAAATAATGTAAAGGCTTATATGAAGATTTAATATTTAGGTTTAATTATTTGCTTTATTTCGTTATAATAATTTAATTTTTATGATCCCTGTCCAAACAATGCTTATTCTGTGAAAACAGGAGTTTTTAGAGCTGAGAAATAAGTCTGTAAAATCTAAAAGAGCTTGGCGACATTTTTCATGGGAAAACATAAGTTAATATTTTTCAAATTCGAAGTCAATAGGTCCTCTAGGAGGCGAGTCACCCAAAGCCTTTTATAGGAACATCCAGGGCAGTATTGAAGAGGTAAAAATACGCCTCGACTAAGCAGGTAATGAGTTAATAATAGCAAGGAGTCGTCAAGTCCAAAATTGGTAATATTTCTATTCTTTACTATAGGAACTTAGAGGCATTTATCCTGTTTAAAAGACGACGTAGTTGTAGTCATTGTTACTGAAGGAAATTGCTTTGTAGAAGAAAACTATTCTTTGGGTTATCATATTCTAGGTGTCACAAGAAAAATCATCATATTACTTTACCTAAATCATGAGAGGTTCATACCTATTGGAATAACGTCACAGGGTGAAATGAATAGTTGAATATAAAGGACGGAATCATCAACTATTAAAGAAGTAATATTTCATTGTATTAATAGGTTAAACACATTTTAAAATTGTCAAACGGTTGTCATCGTTGGTTATTTGCAACGTTTTCTAATCTTTAAAACAGTTTCTAAAATTCAAAATATTGAGAGCTTTCTACATCATTTTGTCGATAAAATACACAATAATTACAATGATGTTACTATTAGCAATAAACTCTGTTGAAATTATCGTGTTTGAGGATTCATATACTTGAGTAATTAGCAAACCAAATGAGTAAGTGTGTGTCTCCGACTCTTCCTTAAAAGCATAAAGCAATAAACCTTATTGTTTCTTATTTGCAGTTCAGAATTCTTCGCTAGTGGTTAAGATTATAATAATGGGGTTCAAACCAGGATTTTAAATTTGTAGTTTTGTTTAATTTTAATGGTTAAATGTTCACCTCGTAGAAAGCTGAAATATATACCACGCAAGACAAAATTTCGTTAAAACTTAAATAAAGTATATAAATGAGTATATATAAATTAAGTTAATTAAGTATAATGAGTTGATTAAGTATATAAATAAAAATTATATTAAGTATATAAATAAGCAAAGAATACTAAATATGTACAATCTGCAAGAAATGTGAAGCAAAGAAGTCGGATTTTATTTAGAATCAAAATGACAAAGTTAATCAAAGGAAGTTGCCGAGAGAGGGAACTTGAAACGCAATGAACAGGACCTTCCTAACATCTACTGCTGCAACCACAAGTGTTCAACAGGAGCACAACTTATTCAGAAGACATCATCCTTTGTAGCAATGTGCCGGAAAGAATTGCTGAAACATCGAATGTCACCTTTGGTGAAGAGGATGAAGTTTACACAAGTGTTTTCAGATGAACCCTCAATCAAAGATCTGCCGGTTTGAGGTCAGTTGATCATAGAAAACATTTTATTTTCTGAATTTTAAGTGATGATTCAGAAAAATAAAGAAATAATACCAAGTAATAAAATGACAGCTTTTTAACTCATGCTAAAATTTACCTAAAATTTTAGCATGAGTTAAAAAGCTACCATTGACATATCATATTTATAATTTAAAAATGATATGTCAATGTCAAAAATTTTCCTTTAATTTCTTGAAAATAATTTCCCTTTATTTAAAATAGTATTTTTAAATTCGCTTAAACTTTTTATTGAAGTAATCAGAAATAATTGAAGGCAGTTAATCTTGCGTAGTTACAATGTGTGAAATTTGCTATTTTTACTTACAAAAGGAGAGGTAAAAAGTAATTCATTTTTATGTGCATACGTAATATTTTAATGGTTTCAAAGGTATGTTTTCATTGTTTCAAAATTAAAATGAAATTTTTTCTTCTTATATCATAATATTATCAAATGAAATGAAGAATTGAAAGCAGAGTATGTGTTTAGGCAATTGAAGTAGTTGTCTTAATATATTATTTCACATCTATTTCAGTATCGGTTGAATTAATTTATTCAGTTAATTTAAGCACAATATTTAGTGAATTATGAAAGCGGAGTATCTGTTGAGTCTCAATTTATATTTATCGATTTAAGAGTATTGTACACTTTTGAAGAGTTGGAAGCAGAATATTTGGTGAATGAATATATATTTATTAATTTAAGACTGTCGTACATTTTTAAAGAATTAAAAAAGAATATCTATACAATTAATTTATATTACTATTTTAAATTGATTTTTTTCTCATATCATAGTGTTATCTTTTAAAATCTAGAATTGAAGGCAGAGTATCTGTTGAGAATGAATTCGTAGTAAAGACCATCATACTTCTTTAAAGACCTGACACCTGTTGAATCAACTTGTACTAACTGACTTGAAAGTATCCCATATAAATAACTGAAAACAGAGTATCTGTTGAATCATTTTATGCTAATTTATTTAAAAGAATACCATGTCTTTAAATAATCAAAAACACAAAATTTTTTTATTTAGTTTGTTTTTTTATTCTTATTCAATAACTTAAAAACATCAATTCTTTAAAAACCGTATAGAAAAATATCTGTTAATGTGTCTCACATATTTTAAGCAATTGAAAACCGAATATTTGCGCTCAATCCATTGATACTAATCGATTTAAGAAGATACTATGTCTTTAAATAATCAAAAGCAGAGTATTTGTCTAATTAATTCATGTTGTAACTGGCTGAAGAGTATCAAATATCGTTAAAGAATTTAAAATAGAACATCTATTGAGTACCAGTTATAATAACTAACTTAAGAGTATTGTTTCCAGGATTGAAAACTTCCTTCTTCTCCTGATTAGAAAAGATTTGCAAAAAGAGACTTCAAATGCTGCGTCTCTGGATGTCTTGTTTGCCCCACGATCAGAAGCGATTTGCAATCTAACCGGCGCATTATTAAAATAAAAAAGGAATAAAATAAATCAGCGTCGGCGTTATGACATTCTCGATGGAAAATAACAAATAAAAAAATATCCTTAGAACTCTAATGGCATTCATCGCTATGCAAGTCTTCCGCTCAAAATCACAATTTTATGACCCTATTCTATCTGCGCTGTAGCCATCGCCAGAAAATAAAAGCGCGCCAAAAACGCCAGTCCCTCATAAACAGGAGAGAGAAAAGCGCGCGCGCTTTTGATTTAACGGGGGAGCTGCTGCCACTCGAAGGTTTTAATTTTTAATGGCTCCGAGACCGTTGCCAACGCTTTTAATGGAATCCCGGCCGCAGTCGGCCGCATTAACAAACACATAAAGAGCGTTTTTAAAGAGCACCGAATCGCCTCTTAAAACATGTCTCCGGAACTCACGGGATTCGGGAGTCGTAAATTGAGAGCGGCTGCCGCTCTTCCCCCACTCGGAATTTCGGGACTCATTAGGGGAATTTGGCGAGATTGAGAGTGGGGAAAAGTTATTTCCTGGTGGCGATTTCGGATTGCGAAGACAGTAAAGTTCACCAGTGGTCAAGAGAAAAGGCCATTTCGATTTATTTTTTTGATTTGGTGAGAGTGTAAAGAACCGTGATTGGCGTGAATTGGCGGAAAGCTTTTATCTAAAATGAAATTTAGAATTGTTATACCCTCTTCTTAATCATGAAGGTAGATTCTTTGTAGTATAATCTCATCTTCACTATGTTTCATTTCTGTAAGTGTTGGTACGAAAAATATGTAATGATAATATTCGGGAAAATGTGTGATTTATGTAATTTACCATAAATTATTATTCACAAAAATAAAATCACGTAATTCATTTATAATCTCATATCTACTTTTCAAAAATACAATGAGCTCTCAGAGTGAATAACTCTGGGTTCATTCTCAACCTCTGTTGTATAACGAAACATAAATTTTGCGCTTTTGTTTTCTGATTAGAGGCAAGGAGTTTTCATAGTTTTCTCCCTTGCGATATATGGCCGCTCTATCTGTGAAGGTAATTACGAGTCAGCACTTAGGCAGTTAAGCTATCTACAACGTATTGTCAAAATAAAATATACTATACACTCATTTTGACTATGTAGGGAAACAGTTTTTTACGGATACAAAAGTCACAAATTCGATCTTCTCTTGAGCAACAGCAGATGGAGGTTGCACTTCTGATATTTGCAAATATATTTTTCCAAGTGTCTTCTACATTTTTATGAGGTTTTCTCCATTGAAATCAGTGAATGAGGCCAGGTATCAATAAAATATCCTTGACTAAATCAAATGCATAGTTAAAGCTAAAAGAAACTTTATAACACTTCTAACTGTCTGTCTTTCTAGTATGCTAAATCAAATGTAAATTACCAAAAAAAAAAAAAAAAAAAAAAAAAACGAATACTTCTGTTTCGAGCAAAAAAGTACTTTTTTTTTATTAAAGATATAAAATAGCAATGATAAAAATGTATCTTAAAAATAATGGAGATAAAAGTAAAAAACAAAAATTATTATTTCTTAAAGATATTTGAAAGTAATATTTGATTTCTACTTCTGTGTCTGCATTCATATTAATGTTAGATAATCTTCAAGTTTTTCTTCCTTGTGATGAATACAAATGAATTAATTTCAAATAAAGTATCTCCTAAGCTATGAGTTTTGTTACGTCATCTTGTTTTAATTTGTTTGTCATTCAGATGTCATTTTTCCCCCACACGTATGATACTTAAATCATAATCTGAAGTTTAAGATGGATTCGAACTACTACAAATATCGAAGCCCGAGGTGAGATTTATCAGCATAATATTAGTAGGTGTAACATTAAATTTAGTTGCGATTGCCCATCAGAAAATTGTTCCAATTCCTAATCAGCATAATATTAGTAAGTGGAGCATTAAATTCTTTTATTAAGTCCTAATAAAGTCAGTTCTGTTTCAAAGCAATAAATGTATTTATTTACAAGCTGTATTAAATATTTTTTTTACTCAAACTAGTAAAAGTATTAATAGTATGAGCAATAAATATTTCAAGATGTTTTACTACCACAATTTGTCATATACAAATATACTATAATAAAAAGAATCCAAAATTTTAGGTTAAAAATGTATATATAAAAGATATCATCTGCAAATTTATAAAAATATTTTTATTTCTTAATAATCTGGCCATATTTATATTTGTTTTTATTTAATGGAAACAAATGCATTTTGAATTCGACAAAATATTTCCATTTCATAAATTTTATAAAAATAGCGAATTTAATACAAAAAAAAAAATTCATTCCATTTTTTTTCCTTCAAGAAAATTCTAACTCATTTAAAATATTGCTTAAAATTTGTGAATGATACATGATATAATAAGTAATCAATTTCAACAAATAATCAAAATATCAATTATATCAAACAATTGGTGCTCAGTGATTTTTTGTGCAAAATATAGTGAAATATTGGAGCACAGTAACTTAGATTATATTTGGTTCTTCTTAAGTGCTTTTGAATATTCTTTTATATTTGGAATGTGTAACTTTTTTCTGAATGTTTCAAATTCCAAAAAATAGTTGAATTTGTTCCAAAAACAAAAATTTTAATGTAGCCAGAATCTAGCTAATAGTGCTTCCCTTCTGATACATTTTACTATCGATGATAAGATTTGAATATTTGTATTTGAACTTGATAGTTTACTTAATATATTGTTAAGTTATATACTACAAAAATAACTTAAAATACAAGTGAACGGCTCTGGAAAAAAAAAGAGTTGTATTAAACATCCCATCAAATTCATTGAAGAAACGATCCTAGGCTGTTTTCTGTGATTGCTATGGAGAGGCGCATCACCATTCCTTACCAACTGAACTGACCACTGATGTAAGTAAGTATTCGAGTCCCACACTGCTTTAAAATAAGATGCAAGTAAAAAAGAAAGTTCTTGTTTAATGACCCAAAAGAACATGACCTACGGAAAGTGCAGCCTATTGTTATTCTTCAAAGTAATCAAAATGGCATTCAACACCTTCAGCCATCATGTCTCCAGTTACCCAATGTCTTTGCGAGAAAATTTTGGGTTTTAGATGCAAAGAAAGCAGTAAGTGCTTGGCACAAGTATGCTTCACTGATAAAGGATTTTTCACGAAAATGATGGTCTAGGGTGTAGAAGAGGTGGTAATCTGATGGTACAAGATCAGGTGAGTAAAAAGCATGGCACGAAGTCTCACAACTATGTCACTGTATGGTGTTCCTGGTCACCAACATGACAGGCCTCCCCAAATTATTGGTCGAAAGCAATATACCCTTCTTATTAACCATTGCTGACTCCTTCTTTTGCAGTAACTGTTGTACACGTTAAAATCGCTCTGCATCGGTAGAAGCTCATTGAGAACCATTTGACGACCAGTCACAAAGCATAATATTGTGTGGGTACAGAGGTAGTCAAATGTTGTGTTGGACAATATTCTGGTTGGACAACCAATATTTGAAATGCTTGAGAGTGTCATACAGGACCCACTTTTCGGCACTGGTTTCGCATTCGATTGAATATGGATGAGACATAATGGCAAGTAAACAATGATAAACAGGCTCCACTCGTTGTTGCTTATGGACTTCAACAGCGTGAAATAAACATAATTGCTCAGCCCATACACCTTACCAAAGTGGGGGTCAGGATAAAGTCTAACCATTTCACCGAGAACATTAAATTGTCTGGCAAGTTCACCGCCAATCTTCCTCAATGTCCTCTTTCAGTGCTTCGTCATCCAGTGCTTGTTCACTACGATCTTCACAGAGGGACAAACCTCCCAACTTGAATTTCCGAAACCAATGCTTTGCCATATATTCATTCACTTCACAGCACTACCCCCAAACGCTTGACAAATTCGGTGAGTGGATGCAGCAGCTGTTAAGCCCCTTGTGAAATCCCAAAGCAAGCAACACTGAGTGAGCTCTTTCGACATGTCCATTACTCTACGGTGTGAGTTACGATGGGGGTATAATAACTGAAATTCCTACTTTCGACTGACCAGTGTTTCAACCACGTCATACATTAATCTGTATACTTATGCTTACTTCATTCAATGTCAATGAGAAAACTTTAAGAGCTTTCTTCTTTACCTTTTATAAAAATTATATTTATTGCGTTGTATTATTCGGCACAAAAGATCTACATAAAATTATTTACGTTTGTTTTTTTAAAAAGTTTCTATATTTTTTATTACAATATATTCTTTTTACATTATGTCGTGTTAATATCATAACATAATGAAGATAAGTTATATCATTTGTATGTTGAAATCATATTAATGTATTTAATATTTTGCCGTTAAATTATATAATATATCTGATTTTTTATTCATTATTATCTTCTTTCTGAAAATTTTTAAAGGATTTAATTTTTACCTTTTTCTAATGGTGCCTGATTTCCGCTGATAACTCATGAAGACCAGCAACTAGAAACAGAAGTGCAAACTGATTTTTTATTTCCTGAAAAAAAATAGAAATAGATATAATCAAATAAGAGAATGACGAAAAAGGAAAATTGTCTCCCTTCAGCATAATATCTATTTTAAATCGATATCGTCTCACGTGGATATTGGAGGCAATGAAATAGCAGATACTTTATCAAAGGAGGACTTAGGTCATCCTGCTCCTTCTTCTTCTGCGCTTACATAGCTTGAACTCTTTTTCCTGAGAAAAACCCAGTTTAAAACCGATTGGCAAATATCTTTGACTCACCACTTCTACAAGGGTAGAAAGCCGGGACTTTCTCTGGGTCTTTCCTGTGATGGGAAATCCAGTACTTGCCTTGCACGTCTTGCCTGTGGCCACCTGAAATGCCTCACTTTTGTAGCGGGTAACAAGACCTTCCTCATCTACCAAATGCCACGGACACCAAGATTCTCCTGAACATATCCTTGATTGTAGGAATATACTATGGGACGATATCTAAACTTCGTTATATTTAGCAAAATTTCAAAATTTAATAAAACAGCAAATTTTTAGACAAGTTGAATATGTTTCAGAACTTAAATTATGAATTAGTCTTTATAAATCTTATATAAAGAATTACTTTGCTGTGGCATAAAATTAAATCAACTGTTCCGAAAAAAAATTCTTATCTTGAGTGAAAATTTTTGCAAAGCATTAAAAATTAAGACGCAGATTTAAAAACAACATTTTGTGATTAAAAAACATAGTTTTATCGGTCGAAGTGCTTGGTAAATTTTTACAAGGATAATGCTTTAATAACGTTGGTGATACTCGAATACTGTAATATTTCGATTGGTTAAGTAATGAGAGTGTTGCTCTCTGTCTCTCTTCGTTTATATGACATATGTAAAGCTTGAATATCCTATTCTTCACTATTTCAATAAAAAGTTGTTACAAATTTTGAGATAAATTATTATTAAATCCACTGTAAATCTGCTAAGTTTCAATATATATATATATATATATATATATATATATATATATATATATATATATATATATATATATATATATATATATATATATATATATATATATTGTATGTATTATCGACAATATATTTTAAATGCATACGTAAGCGTCACACTGGTAAAAATGCCGTTAATCCATGAGGTTATCTTTCGAGTGCATAAAAGCTCCGGAGATATTCTTAAAAATTTATAATTGTTATGAAAAATGTAAATACTAGTATGAATGTCTAATAACTCTATTTAAATGCTTATTTTACTGTGCTACTATCGTTTAGTTTGTAAAATTATTGCTGAAACATTGTTTATTCCGGGAAAATAGTGATTTTCAGAGCTGAAAAACAAGTATGTGAAATGTTTCATAGTTTGGCTATAACTCGCGATATTTCTTAAACTTGGAAACATTTGGCAATACTTTGGGCTATTAAACGTCAGACACATACACACAACATTCTTAAAAATTCCAGTGCATAGGATAAATGGGAGCCGATATACCTTAGGCATATTATAGGAATGTTTTGGAAACTCCCAGAACATCCTATAGTATACTAATGGAAAATTGGTCCTAAGCAAAAATTTATAAATACCAGAGCTAACTAGTGGGTTCAAAAGGAAACTAGGATTGATACACCCAAGTCATCAGCTCTAAAATCTGCTGAGTTTAGTTCTGTATCATGGAAACTGTATAGGATTTTTAAGCTTGTGTGTAAAAACTTCAAACTGAAATAATAGCAATTATTGAACTGTGATTAAACTATTTCCTTAGAAGATAATTAATTTTTATTTCTAAATCATCACATCCTCTTCCGCCACAAAAAATCCTAACAAGACCATATAATGATTGTACTGATTTACATAAAAATATTGCATGTATTGAATATTAGTTAATAATAAATTCATCTGAAGATAAAATTATTAAAAAATGAAGTGTTTAATTTAGTTCATTTCAGTTTATATTACACGCTAATGGAACTGTATTTAGAACTGTGCTATGAAAAGTGAAACTTTAAAAAAAATCTAGATAAATTGAATTATTGTTCAGTTGGATTAACTCTTTCCTTTTCCTTCTCGTCAAAATCTCGAGGTTTGCTTTCGCCCCTTATTTATCTTGTCCGTGATATTTACGGGCTAGAGTGTTCAAAAAAGTAATGCACACACAAAAAAAAGTTTAGAACAATCTATTTCCTATGCCCAGCGTATTTTTTCACCTCTTACACATCAAATGGCAGATTTTTAATATGATTGGAGATGGTCTGTCTTACACTAACTCTACACCCTTCAAATTTTCTTGAATAAAACAGAAGGCATTATTATGACCGTTTTCTTGAAAATTATACGATCTTAAAGGGGTAAACTAAAACTGTTAATGAATCTCATTTTTCAACCAACTTAGGAATCTGTTGTTGTTGTGGTTTATCCTCGTTAAAGATATGGCATTAGTCAGATCAACTCTAATAAATTGTTGACAGTCAAAAGCATAGAAATCGAACAACATTGAATAAAATATGAGTTGTGTACATTTAATGCTAGATGAACGCAATCACTTCGTTGTATTTCCATTAAGTTAGTTTACATCTAATTCAATGAGCTTATAAATGGCTCTCGATTTATCTCATACTTGTTTAAACTTAATTTTTACTCGGAGAAAATATGCACCCCGATTTTAACAATCCCATTTTGGGGGTTTTATTTTTCTTTTGAAAAAATAATTGAATATCTTTTTGTATGAAGAAAATAGAAGCAAATGAAATAAAAAAGATTATTCTTTTAAATTTACTTCTGATCGAGTTTCGCATTGAAGATGGAAACAGGTCTGCAGTTAAAAACATTGTGAAACATGTTTCAAATTTTAATCTATTAATACATTGAAAAGATAAATATTAAATAACTACGATGGAGATAGAAGAAGAGTGTATGTTAATTTTTTTCTATACAGATCATCAAAATAAGTGAAACGCCTAAGAATTATGAAAAATCCCTTTTGAATAAAGATTCGTGCAAACACAAGTTTTATAGTTTAAAACATGTGCAGGGCAAGAGTCAAAATGATTGGCGTCAATAATTTGATCTGTTTACACATTGGACACCAGGGTGAAATCCAAACTTTAAACCAGTGCAAATAAGATAGTACTCGGATAAGATTTTACTGACACAGATAACAATTTTCAGTTCTGTAATCAAAATATGTTATTACAATTTGTTTAAGGAGATTACTTGTTAAAGATAATAACAAAAATAATTGAGAGAATTACGAAGTAATGATATGAAACCATGTTTTATAAAGCATTAAAATTATTTCTACAAAATATTTAGCATTTATTTGAATCCTTGGAACTAGTAAGGTGCATCCCTTCATTAGGGACCGTTGAGATTTTAATCAGGCGCGTGCCAAGCAATTCTAACAGTGCTGCAACTTTAAAAAAAACCATACATATAATACAAAAATAATGTAAAACAAGAGAGAAAACTAAAACTTGCAATAAAAAAAAATCCAAAAAAGTAATGAAAATTCAACCTGGTAACACCAAAGGGAAAACCGAAAACACTATAGTCAAAACCAAGGATGGAAGATTTGGTGAGAAAACATTTTCTGCGGGGGGATTTTTATACCGAATTATTCAATAGACTTGAATTCATTAGAACTTCTACAAATAAATAAATCAATGACTTAGTTAAATGCAGTCGAAATAGTAGCTGAAGGATTAACGCTCTTACCTTCGAATTAACAGGTCGTGGATTCGAATCCCAGTTTAGGTTTCGATGTTTGTATAGTGATCCACATTAAACAGTAAATTCCGGTTAAACTAGCCATCAGGAGCCAAAAATGACCATTAATTAGAAAAACAAACAAACCATGTTATTAAAGGGATTTTTTTATGGTTAAATTGTCGCTTAAACGTGAATTCTACGCACGAGGCTCAGTCAAACAAGGATTTATCATTTAAAGCGGATTTTAATTCGCTACAAGCAGGCAAACTCAAGGTAGGATTTAAACCCATGAAATGTTGAATCGAAGACAAGAGCACAAACATTCAGCTGACAGCTCGGCATTTACCGAAAAGAAGTGACAGTATAATAAGTGTACTTATAAAAGGAAAACAAAAGGGAATTTTAAAAAAATAAAAATATTAAGTGACGATACTCTTCTAAACGCAATTTCCAAAACGTAGAATAATTCTTTATTAAATTATAGGAATCAGGTTTTGGAAAGATATAGTGTCGTTATATATTCTCCCTCCTTAATTGGCTGCTGTGATGGAAAATAAGAACTGTGTTTAAAAATGCATATTCCAAGAGGCGATTTCATTAAAAACAATTAAAAATCCGTACAATTAATACAATATGAATAATTAATGAATAAACTTATAAAAGGATATCACGCGTGACATTAACTTTTTGTAGATTTGCTAATAAGGAAAAGCGAAAATAATATGTAACTTAAAACTGGATAATATTCAATTAAATTATCGTAAAATTTAAAATACTTTAAAATTTATTGCTATACTTTAAAATTAATTTATAAAATTAAACTGTGATGTGGAATAAATACAAATGGTTATACCAAAGGAAAATTATTATTAGAAATGAAAATTAATTATTAAATTAATAATTATGCTTAAGAGAATTTTTTTAATTAATCTCATAAACTAGAAAATTTTTATTTTTAATTCAGTGTTCTTAATGCTTTTGTTGCTAATTAAAATTAAAAGGGTATCAAAATGAAAGCAATAATTTTGGAGATTGGTAATTAAAATAAATATATGTTAAAATAAAATTAGTATTACGTTGAATATTATATCCAAATTTCATTCAAAATATAAATCAGAAAACATTAGAAAATGTTCACTTTAATTAAAGCGCACTTAAACTATATACTGCTGTGCTTCTCAGCTGCTTCGCAAATTATTTTTCATATTAAATGATGATATTATTAGTAAAATCATTTAGCAAGAATAAGTGTAATATTATGGAAGTAACAAAATAAAATATTAATAATAAAATTAGTAAAAGCTTTTTATTCTTTTAAACCAATATTTCTGGCGATTCTTTATGTTTAAGTTAACAGGTTTTGTTTGTACCGTTACCTTTTCATTTTCATATTTCTAGATTAGGCGGCATTCAAAATGGTATATGGATATTAGGTGAAATATTCTCAATACTTTATTTTCCCTCAACACTAGTACAGAAAACATTCGATTCTATATTCCACGGCCACCTGATAATTGGTATTTGTCAGGACGCCCGGGAATTCGAGGGCCCATGAAGAATCCTGCAGGCGAATGACTGCCAGCTTTTGGCGATTAAGTAATGCCCATAAAAACCGGCAGCCACCGTTGGATTTTATGGTGGCTTTAACCCTTTCTTTGCACTCCGCTCCACAGGCCTCCTTCGGCTAGCGTCAATGACCCATATTAGATGCTCGTTCTATTTTGATTCGCGGTATCTGCACCCTTTCTAGCTCAGCTCTGAGCCTTTGACAAGGGGTGGTGGTAAAAAGGAATCTTTCCCCTTTTATGACTACCTTATTTGGGAAGTAGATTGAAGGTGGATGTTCCAGATGAGGTTTTTATTTTTATCTCTCTTTCTTACTAGGTGTTGGAAGATTTAGTTCCTTAAAAGCATTTTTGGCGCAGAGCTCGTTTCTTCAATTTAGATGTATTTAAGTTTTATATGCTCCAATAATAAATATAGTGATTTCCTTGATATTTGAAAGGGACTTTTGTTGCTTTGAAATATAAAATTTTACATTTTGGTACGTATGACATTATGTTGAATTTTTGAAAAATTTAATGCTTGGTATTTATAGCATAAAAATATGATAAAAAATATTCGGAAATGGAAACAGTAATAAATAAAAATAGCGCACATACAAGTAAAAAAATAAAATATTCAACAGTAGTCTCTCTATATATGGAAATTCTATGCAGTAAGAACGTCTACCTGCTTCATACAGAAAATTATTATATAAAAATTATTTTTAATAATTAAAAAGATAAATAATTTTAATCTAGTGGTGTGCGTAAAATAAAATTACTTATATAAAATGTGTTTTCGACAAAAAAAAAAAAAAAAATTATGTAAAAATTATCTTAAGCATCTCCTAAGCAAGCAGATTTTCTTGCTAAACTGCAAAAATATTATTAACATTAACTTCCAAGCAATCATTGGTGAAATATTCGTGTAATTGCAGCTATTCTTTTCTTCTATTCATCTGATACTCGACAAGTAGAGGGCATTTGATAACTGATATTATATAAAGGCTTCAATGCTGAGAAGGCCTATGCACAGTAAATTTTAGTAAATCCCTTCATTTGTATACAAGCGTTAATGATGTTAAAAACTGTGTTTTAAAATTATTTAATATTTATTATCTTCTGGTAGAATTACAGAGAATCTGGAGTTCCTTGTTCTTTGTACCCATTTCAAAAACTAGAGTTATGGACTGAGATAGAGATGAGAGCTTTGCAGAAACTTTAGTCTAATAGAGTAAGAGACTTTACAGAAAATTTAAATCAGTGATGATTAGGTTTTAAATCAGTCCCAAACCTGTGCGCGATTGGACAACTTTTATTTTAAGTATATCGGATACCTACATTCTGTCATAAATTTCAACCCATTCCTTCCACAATTTAACTGTGACGAAAAGTTAGTAGATTTTCTGGTAGGACGACACACCTTTCACTTTGACAAGGAGGGCGAATATTAATCTATACCAGAGATAGCCAAAGTGGTGGTCCGCGGACCTCTAGTTGTACAACAGTGGTCTTTCCAGTAAAATGTAGAATAAACTTATTCTCATAACGTTAAGTTATATTTTAAGATGCAACTTAATTTAATTTATAAAACTACGTCAAAAGCTATAAAAACGCTACTTCATAGAATAACCCCACGGAATAATAAGTCGTACTACTGCAACGCTTTACAACTGCATGTTTTGCCTCGTCTCGTCTCGCACTCTTCTGATACTTCACTCTCCTGCATGTCTCATAAGCATTGAAAGGTCGGTTTATGGACGTATTGAGTTCAATATAAAATATATTGCAGTAGATTATTAAGGAAGGTTTTGTGCATTTTTTTTTAAATAAAAAGATGGGTATGATTGATCTTAAGCCTTAAGCAAGTGGATATTTTCCATTATTTCATATTCATTAGGATAAAATAAATTTGATTTTTCAAAATTTCTTGCCTTTTTTATTAATAGATTTAAATAAACTATTTCTTTTATTTTTGCATTTCTTGTTTATTTTATTATTGTTTATTAATAAATCACTCTTAATTTAATTACAATTATATGTTCCATTTTATTAACTAAGTACATTTTGTGTGTTTTTAGACCACAATTTTTTTTTATATATTTCACTCATAAAAACTCTAATAAGTGGTCAGAAGGAATTAAATGATGAATTTACTTTTCCGTGAGGTCAAAAAGTTTGGCTACCGCGGATCGGTACGCAGGCAACTAATTTTGGGTTAATGGAAGCTCAGAGAGAAGAAAGAGCTCTTCGGAGAGCAGGATCCCGGGCTCGATCCCAGATGTTGATAAAAACTGGGAGATAGAAGTTGTGCTTCACCCTTCTGCACGCACACTTGTCGGGGTAGGTTACTTGGAAGCTCCCTGGGTCCCCTTTCTTAGGATACACAACGGCTTGCAGCTGTTCAGTTGAACACTATGCTGTGTCATAGTGTTTGCCAATATATTTTGTATATTTGTAGTTTTATATATATATATATATGTATATATATATATATATATATATATATATAAAACTACAAATATACAAAATATATTGGTTTATGTGGAACCCCATATATTACAAACAAGTGTTAATGATTAAAATATAATTGTAAATAGGAAGGTATATAAGTATAAGAAACTTATACTATTTGTTATTATAAATAATTTTTTTTCAACGGTGGGCACTTGGGCGACGCACCCTATGCCACAAAAAGGCCAGAAACTACTACTCATTTTTCGTTACCTAGCAACGCTACTCGTCTACGTGACCTGGTTCACAGGTCACGTAGACGAGTAGCGTTGCCCGTGCCAAACATTCATACACATTCATACAGTATCTCAGAAGAAAGACCAGAGAAACACAGAGAGAAGGGAAGTAATGTCTGTGCCCAAACCGGGATTTGAACCCGGGAGCTACATCTCAGGAGTCAGAAATTCTAGCCACTCAGTTATCGGTCGGCATCATAAATATTATTATAATTTGTATTATTATATATTATATTATGTAAGTTTAAAAAAAAAGAGTATCCATATATAAAAATTTACTTTTATAAATTAAATATATTACTTCCAAAATTGCACTTCTTAGTTTTGATTTTAAATATTTTGGATTTTTTATTATAAATAAATTCCCATAGTATTTATAAAACTTGAGTTTTATCATTGGCTTTTATAATGTTCAATTTTTGAGATTTGAATTGCGATTAAAGAAATTTTAATATCAAGTAAGAATAACTTATAAGTAAGTATATGATGTACACAAAACTAAAACCTTATTATGATATTGATGCATGATGTACAAACCTTAATTTACCGAAGATTTTTTTTATTTAAAAAATTCAGAAATTTTAAAAAGTATTTTAATTGCGTAGAATTTATATTTCTGAACATTTAGGTTTCGTAAACATTTACATATATACACTTAAAAATATTCATTAACAATTAGAATCATTCTTCACGCAAAACTTGTTTTAATTAAAAAGAGTTTCATAAAATATCTTTAATATTTTATAAATATTATATATTATCATAATAAAATACATACCATAAATAAAATATTTTTGAAAATAATTAACAAGTTGCTTTTAGTATAAGCCTATAAATTTTAATAAAAATCGAAGCATTTTCACCTTAAATTTTATTAATTAAAACTTTAATGATATTCGAAGTTTTCGTAATAAGTTACTTTTTAATTTTGCTAATGCCTTATCTAACAATTAATAAACTAGGATATTTAAAAACACGACGCTCATACTGATAAAATTAATATTCGTAAATGGAGTTTTTCATGTTATTTGTACATCTCATTGGAATTGCCCCCAAATCCAATTGGCTGTTTCCGGAGATAGAAATGCAAAAGAACAGGGGATGAAGCCATAACTGTAACTTATTATCCATTAAGGTCACCGCCAAAGGCGTCGCCAAATGAAAAATGGCGGCCGCACTCATTGTCCAATCATGCGAGCAAATAATCGCCATACTAGCCGTGCCATTGAATTAAACCTCCATAAAATAAATTCCTCCATGGGGGTGGTGCATGACAAAAACAGGATCATAAAGGGACCACTCGTCCCCAATAATTCAGATGGCATGTCTGCCCCTTTTGAATTCTAGAATTTCAGATCGCGGAATACAAATGGCGACATTATGGACGTATTCTTTGATCAAAGCCAGGCGATGAGTAGTTTTTATGGGTGTTCTATGTCACTTTATGCTCTGGCTGGGAAAGGAAGGAGTTGTGATTCCCCAACTGTCCTCTTGATTCAATAAAAGGCTCTGATGGACTTTAATCTGGAGGGGTTGTATTAAAGTAGAGAACAAGAATGCGAGAAGTCAGGTAAAACACATCAGAATAAGTATAACATACAATTTTAATTACATTAGAATCTGTTAGTTAACTAACTGAAGTAAAAAATTATAAGTCCCCATTTGTACAAAAAATACTTTTAATTATTTTTACTTAATTTATTTATCTGGTGGATATTAGTTATGATATCCATCAGGATATTATAATTAAAAAGTCGAATATTATATAAATTATAAAATTAAACCAATGTTATAATATATATATATATAATATATATATATATATATAATAGACTAATATTATACACAATATTAAACAAATATTTTTAAGTTTCTATTTTAAGTTTTTTATATATAATACAAAAAAATTAGAATCTATAAATTGTTTACAAAATTTAAATAAAGGCAAAATATAATTTATTGTCATAGCATTTATACATTTTATTATAATATTTATATGTCCTACTTTTGTCATACCGTTGCAGCTATAGTAAACAGCTAACATAGATTGAAGAATTCATTCAACTCATGAGTATAATGACGAAGGAGTGGAATGTAAATGTTTCGGTGTAAGATATCCATTGAAAAATCTTATGACCACTTAGATACATCAGTTTCCTTTATTGGAAGCATACATAAAATATTAAGTTTCACAGTTTATTCGCTTTTTACCTGTGGTCATTTTTTCGTACAAACCATTGTCACCTGTGGTTTTTATTTTCGTTAAATAAATTGAGACCTCATTGTAATATTTTAAAGTGGTTTTAGATCCAATGCAAACAACCACTCCCAAGCTGGGAACTGAACTCACCAACTTCTGAAGTGAAAGCGAGATATTATTTAATTAGCAGCTAGTTTAGCTAAATATTGTTGAGTTTTCTAAAAAAAACTATATTCTGACTGTTAAGTATCCCATATATAAAAAAAGATCATAAGTGTTGTGGTTGCTACAAATCCTATCCAGATTAGCGGAGATACACTAGATCCATGAACCCATGCACTCTCAAAAAACCAAGAAAAAGAAGGGGGGTCTCCAAGGAGCTCCTTCCATCGAGAATTGAGTGTACTCAAGTAAGTGTTAAGAAAAGATCATAAGTAATAATCCTCATTTAAAATATAACATATGTTTTAATATTCCTCTAAAAGGTTTTAAAAAATTGTGATTGTATCGCATTTTACAAATAATGCTATACTTTTGAAAATATGCCCAAAAATAATTTATTTGACCAGCTATTTAAATCTTTAATTTTCATTAAAAAGCAATTTCCTTTAAATTAATCTTCAAGTGCATTTTTAATTTTACTATTAAATAAAGTACTTAAATTCATTTGTCACTCAAAATAACTTTTTATCTTAGGTATATAAATTCTTTGAATTTGTTTGAATTTTTAATCATTATTAATTGACTAATATTAAAGTGTCACATACATTAGCCCAAACAATACATCTATAATTAATATAATAATGTAATTAAAATAATATCAAATTTGTATTATGATTTTAATAATAACTATGAAACTTAATAGTTTTGTATAATTTTTTATTCATTTTTAAAAATTTTTTAACAATTTATTAAAATAAATATTATGGTTCTAACACTCTAGGCACAAATGTTCATGAAAGTATTATCTGAAGAGCTGCCGAAGGAAAAACAGAAAATCGTAGTTTCAAAATGTCTTCTTCGGTATTTTGTGTGTTTCTAATTCTTAAAATCACATAAATATTTCCCTAAACTTGATTTTCAGTTATCTTTTGTCAATAAACGTAAATTACAGATAATAGTTTTAATTTATTTGAATTTTGTATTTAAATTTAAAAATATCATAAAATTAATATAAATTAATCTAATTAAAATTCTGCACATATTTTAATAAATAAGAAAAATTAAATGTATTATAATATGAATAACTCAAGGGGTCAGCGGATAATCTGTGACTTTTACTGATAATTCCAGTAAATGATTACAATTTCCGACTAAATTTCTTAAAATCGAATCCATACTAAAAAAAAAAAAAAACTCTTGTAGTAATTTCAATCGGTTAATTTAAAAAATATTTTCTGAACTAGTAGTTAATTGGTCATCAATTAGACTTTAAGAGGGATTAATACTTTAACCACAAATTTTGAATAATTTTGTAACAACTAGAAATAATTAGAAACAATATTTAAAATAGATATAGGAATAACTTTGAAATAGTTAGGAATACTGTAAAATGCCCGACAAATATACTATTGTGTGCAAAAAGTATTTTTCTGTGGCAAATCAAATTTCTTACTTTCAATTCAACAGGTTGTAGGTTTGATCTCTACCACTGGTGCAAATGTTGTAATGAATTTCAAACCATTTTAAGTAATAAACCCCTGTTGAAATTTGACCAATGAAAGAAACCAATCATATTAGTTGATGTTAAAAAATGCATTTTCATAATTAAAGTTCTTATGACTAATTTTGTTGAGAACATTTTAAAAGCAAATCATCCCGTAATTCCAAACTTAAGCAAATTTCTTTTAAGTTTTGAATTGTGTTAAATGAAACGCTAATTAGCGTATAATGTATTACAGTTTAAATTATAATTAAAATTTTCTCTTGTTTTTTAGCGCGCGAAGCATCATGTATTATACTCTCAACATTAGCAAACTTATGCCACCTACTCTTAATCCAGTGCTCCACTCATGATTAATAAAACGATCCTGTTCAAGAGCTGACCACTTTCATATTCCTCCCCTCCCTACTCTACAAGTCAATAAAATTGAATGGGCCCTGTTTCTAATCAGCGGAACATGTCACCCACTGTGGTAAGGAATGTAGAGGACGTGTAATCGGTGATAAATATTAAATTGTTTGTGTTGGAAAAAAACCACATATTCTTTCATTAAATTGACTTTCAAATCTGGATTTATATAAATATGGGTGGGCATTTAAAAGATTTAATTTAATATAAATAGTGTCATAATATATTATGAATTAATATATATATATATATATATATATATGAAATTATATATTAAATTCAATTATTTTTATTATCTTGTAAATGAGTTTATTACTTCCTATGTAAATTAAAATTTGTAGTTTTCAAATTAATCAGTGAGAGAGAGATGGAAAGTGTTTATGTGTGTGAGCGAGAGTGAATTTTTTTATTTAAAAAAAATAAAGAAAAAAACTATTTATATAAAGGACTTCCTGCATTATAGTGAAATGAAAAGTTTATTTTCCAGTGGCAACGTTGGTAGAGCGTCGACATAAAACCCTCATGTGTTCGAACCGATTCTCGTCAAAGCTTAAAAATAAACTAAGTAAACAAACAGGATTAACGGTGTCAACCCTTGCTTTCCAAACGGACAGAGCGACATTTAATTGAAAGTAACAAAAATAAAACTTTTCTTTGGCCTAAATAGGAATTGGCTTTAAAAATTCATTTTTATATTATACTTTTTTATTTATTTGATATCAACAATATAGTAATCAAAAGTAAAATTGTTTTGCTATAAGAAATTAAAAAATATTTTTCGTTTTTAAAAATTACAGTAATGCCATAAATTTATGAAAATAAACAGTAATTTGTATGTTAATGTATCGTTATTGCTGCAGTATTGGTTTATGTCGACATAATAAAGTAATGTCTAATGTATGGAGTTATAATATATTTAGATACGATTAGAAGAACTGTCAAATATTGTACATTAGGAGTTTATTTCGTATGTATGCAATCCACACTAATTTTTGTGAGAAAATTGAATTGTTAACCATTTTACTTCATCAAATTTAAAATAAAGTAAAATGGGGTGAGATAATAAAATCGCTTTCCTCAAAAAGATTTTCATTTTAGCAATATTAAAAACTGAAATTGACTTATTTCCTTCCCTTCTTTTTGGATGTCTATCAGAATTTTTTTTTTAATTTATTAAAATAGAAATAAATGAAAATTACATTTTAATTTGATTTTTTCTCTATTTAGATAAATTGAAAAAATTCATCAATAGCAGCTCAATCTGAAGATACTTTGATTGGCTTTTCTGAAATCGATCAATATTTTAACAAAACATGCATTTTTCTCAGTAAAGTTTCAATTTTATACTTTATAACATATATTAAGAATTTAATATATCCGTAGATGATCTTTTATTAATACATAAAGATTTTTAATTTTAATATATATATTTAGAAATTGCCAAGATTAAAGATGGAGATTTAAAATTTTGCTTAAAATTAGTGATGTACGGAAATCTTGAAAATTTCCTTTCATTAATGAAATTGTTGAATATTAAATTTGGACAACTTTATCTGTTTTTCAACGCATTTCCTTCTGAAAAGAGTCAAAACATACATTGCACTAAGAGAAAGTAATATTTTTCAAAACTCAAAATTAAAAGTTATACGACATTCATAATTTTTATGTGATATTCATAATTTATATATTTTTATATTTAATATTGCCGTTACGACATTCATAATTTATAATTTTTTATAATACGGCGATATATGAAGAAGGAGAAATCCGATACTGTGCATATTTTTCTCTACATCCATCATATGTGCATAAACGACGTTTCTTAAAGGACAAAAGAAAACCATGTCACATCGTTCTTGCACAGTGAAAACACACATCTTGGAGTAGAAAAGTACAACTCTTAAACTTATGTTACTGTTACGTAAGAAACTTCACGGGAACTTCAAATCAGCATTCATAACTTATTGCGTTATTAATTACTGCTTAAATTAATGAGAAAATATCAAAATTTTAAGATTCCATTCCGAGCAGTCTTTTCAAAATATAACTCTGGATGAAAATTCTGCTGGCTAACAGAATAAGAATTTCATTTATGCATATTTATAGAAAATTCAAACAAATAGGATAAAATAGGTAAATGTAGCACATTAAATGACTATTGAGTGTTATCGTTATAGTGTTTTCATTGACTTATGTTTTTTAATTTTCTCCAAAGAAGTTGATCTAGTCTATGATGGACAAATAATTCCTCTCCAGTGGCTTTTCACACTATTTTTCGATGTTATTTCATAGCTTAAAACATCCTAAAGATGTTACAAAAAATCAATATAGACATTTCTAGCTACATATCTTAACGGATTAGTTCGAAATCTACTTTAAAATATAAGTTCTAGTCTAACTATATAGCCTTCATGACAAAAAATGACCATTAAGTGACAAACTAAATTTTCTAGAAAAGCAGGTTAAAACACCATCTAACTTATTCAAATTTACAATATCAAATTTGGTCAAACTTACAACATCGTCTAACTCAGTCAAACTTATAAGATTATCTAACTATATCATACTAACAACACCATGTAACTCAGTCAAACTTACATCACTGACTCAGTCAAAACATAATGCTTCATTTCAAAACTTTGATAACCTATTATATTTTGCTAACATTATTTTTCTTGAAAAGAAAAAAAACCCTTCTCTTTAATTTTTCTATGTAATTCCCAAATTTTTAATATTATGTAACATTAAAAATTGATTATACAAATTAATGTGAAAAATAACACTGAATGATTACCATTATGTTGGTGCACATACTGGCGCAATTCTAAATTATTTTGCTGTTGTATACATATACATACATGTGTGTGTACGTGTGTGTGCGTGTGTGTGTGTGTGTGTGCGTGTGTGTGCGTGTGTGCGTGTGTGTGCGTGTGTGCGTGTGTGTGCGTGTGTGCGTGTGTGTGCGTGTGTGCGTGTGTGTGCGTGTGTGCGTGTGTGTGCGTGTATGCGTGTGTGCGTGTGTGTGCGTGTGTGCGTGTGTGCGTGTGTGTGCGTGTGTGCGTGTATGCGTGTGTGCGTGTGTGTGCGTGTGTGCGTGTATGCGTGTGTGCGTGTGTGTGCGTGTATGCGTGTGTGTGCGTGTATGCGTGTGTGTGCGTGTATGCGTGTGTGTGCGTGTATGCGTGTGTGTGCGTGTATGCGTGTGTGTGCGTGTATGCGTGTGTGTGCGTGTATGCGTGTGTGTGCGTGTATGCGTGTGTGTGCGTGTGCGTGTGTGTGTATTACCTGAGTAACCGAAGATTACCCAAAGAATTAATTATCTTAACATTTCGCTTTATCTATCTTATTACAGTAAGAGTAAATTAAGCTTGATTCAATTTATAAAAATTGTCGTGATTTATTTAAAAACTTCCTATATATAGTATCAATATTATCAAGTTATTAATTATTATGTAATTCTTTTCATTTATGATACTGAATCTCATAGACATAAACACTTTTATTCAGCAAGGAAACTAAACCATTAAAGCAAAAAATAGTTTATTCTTGAAGTATTTGACATTGTATGATTATCATGGTGAAAATATTTGAAGATGATTAGAAGTGATATTAGTAAAATATAGAAATTGTTCTCAAATTATTTGCAATTTTCTGTTGATTATGCCTCAGTATCTGTAATCCTTTCAAGTAATAGTAATACCAAGATTTTAAATCTATTTACGTTTATTCACTATATCTATAGTATACATTTAAATATTAATAACAGTAAAATTTTAATATTATTTTGGTATTTTCATTATCTGATTTATTTTAAATAATTGTAGAACTAAGTATTATTTAAATAAAAGTAATATTTTAATATTGTAAGTATTCGAAACAGATCACCAGTTTCTGTTTTAACCTTTAAAATAACGATTTTTGATTCACTAAAAAATTTTAATTCGATAAAAAATTCTAATTTAAAATTAAATTATTATTATTTTTAAAAGCTGTCTACAATTTTGCAATTTTCGGGAAGCAAATTTCATATTAGATATTAATTAAACATAATCAAAAGAAATGGGTTATATAAATAAAACCATATTGCATTCAAGAAGGAGTTTTAAGGCTATAAAGACCTTCTGGCACGATAGAAAATTATATCTTAATGTTTAAATATTGGATATTATTTGTTGTTCATAATATCAGACTCTGTTGGTTTTGATACGCTATGTAATATCCCAGTATCAAATTTTTAAAAGCTCACTTTACAGTGATCTTTAAGAGTAATTTTAGTTTGATTTGTCTTTATAAGAACTACTTTTGCTTAAGAAAGATGTTTTAACCAAAACCCATAAGTTTTAAAAAGTTTTAAAATTTAATTCCAACAAAAAAAGTTAAAACCGACATGAATATCGAACATATGAACTTTGAAATTGTATCACAGTAACTAGAAAATTCAATTACTAATGCAGTGGAATTATTTTTAATGAGTAATCATGTTATTGTAATTTTAAAGTGTTTACTTAAACACGTTTTCTAACTATTCAGAAATAAATAGTTAGAAAAATTCAATGTAATTAATACATTTTTCTTTATTTTGGGTGATAATAATTCTTATGTTTCTTTGAAAATTATTATTATCGATAGACTTTGACAACATGTTGGTCTTTTCTAAGAACAGTAAAAAATCTATACAATTATTTAATCACAATTTGAAACAAAATAGCACCAAACTCATTAACGCTTTAGCATTTGACACAACAGTTCATGAATTCCATTGCAATCTAGAATGTGAATATTTGTAGTGCTTCTGAATAAACTTCAAAGTGTACGTTCTAATTTAATTAGTCACCGAGACAAAACAAAACAAAACCAACTACAATTTGTTAAAAATGTATTGGAAATAATTTTTTCCTGAAATATTAAACAGTATTAATTAAAATGTAGTTTTGAAGTGTTCATACTAAAACAACTTATTTTACATAAATATACCCAATTAAAAATTTCTAGCTATTTAATTTAAATCATTACTAGAGAATTAGAAAAATATATTAATAATGATGAGACTGACAACTTAATCACTATTTTTTCATAGCCATGGATGACGTATGTACACAACAATTAATTTTATATATAACTTCTTTGCTGTAAAGAACTCAAGATATTCTTTCATATTAGTTACGCTATGACACCATGCAGTGGACATAATCTATCTGTTTTAAGCCTTTATAAATCGTTCATTTCACATTAATCTTCTCAGAGGACTTGCATAAAGAGAGGGAGTCATATACATATGACGCAATAAAGAAAATCCGTAAAACTTCCACGCTTCTAATTCGACGTACAATTGAAGTGAGCGAAAATTGTCAAACTTGATATCTTCAACGCCAAAGAGGTTTTTACCCTTTTATATAAAAATGATAATAAAATCGCCCATCGAAAACAGCTTTATTTCCATTGGTATTTCGTAGTGGCGAACCTACTCTCCGATGTCTTCCCTTTTTTCATAAGATTTTCTTGTAATTCAGAACGTTTTTTTCACACAATTTTAATAAATACCAGACATTATTTAATGCAGAAAGTTTGAGACACTTTTTAGTTTTTAAAGAAACAGATGTGCGTGTAAGAAACATTAACACAACTTCCATTTTTCCGTACTAAAAGTGAGGCTAGAATCGAATTTATAGCCTTTTACTTTGAAGAATATGATCCTATCACTTGGTAGTTAGGAATTCGTGGTTTGCTGCATTAGACTCAGTGGAGACAACAGCCTAACAAGTAAAGGTCATTCATAGTATTTCTGGCCATTAGGTCTTTTTGAAGAATTTCTCATAGAGAATGGATATTATTCAAATACCACAAGGAAGGAAATCCCGAAAACTCCAAAGCTGGGCAGATGTGCATTCTGAAAACGGAAACACAATATACATTTTCTATTCTTCAAAACAAGCTGGCCTGAATCTATGACCTTCCACTCCAAAGAGTGAGGTTTTTTCACTAGGCCATGGTTAGCCTAATATGTTTGCTTCATTTAAAATTAATATGAAAATAAAATTTTAATTACAAAAATTTTGAGTGAAATATATTAAAACAAACAATATATAAAAACTTTTAAATAATGATAATGTATAAATATATATATTTATGAGATATTCTTTAATGGAAAGATATTTTTATCATAAGATCTGCAACAGCAGTTTGTAATTTACCATTCCAGATTCTAACAACAGTTACATTGTAAATATGACTGTTGAAAACGTTGAATTGAATATTACTACGCATATTAATAAATCTGAAAGATTCTTAAAGTTTCTTACTTTTATTCATTTTTTTATACATTTATCAGAATATCAAAAATATTGTTAAGATATTTGATACACTATTTAACGCATTTTAAATTTTATATAAAAGCAAAACTTATTCAATACCCCTATGCAATCAGCTAAAAGAACTCTGTTTTTCTCAATTCATGATAAATACAATGTAATTTATTCATATTGCTCTCAAGAAATTGAGCGGGAATCTTTGTAGTTTCACAATAGCTTGACATTCTGCACAATCTCACTCGAGGTCCACGATAGCCTAGCTGGTGAAGGAGTCTTTCTCTTCATGGAAATGTTAGTAGGTTTGAGCCCTGACTTAACCAAAGATCCATCGTGTTCACTCAAAGCGGCTGGTGCATTTTCGATAGATCGTGGTCATCATGGTGTCCTCCGAGTAAAATAATGCTTCTGGGAGTGGTTTTGGGGTTGGGGCACCTTATCTTTGGTCTTTGCTTCTAAATAACGAAGAATCTCATTCATTTGCTTCCACCTAACTGAAAGAACACAACGCTGGGCTAGGTAAAGGGAACAACAGCCTAACCATGATTCAAAATAACGAAGTGATTGCTTAGTTTAGTGTTTCAGTCGGGTAAAAAATAGATAGCCAATAGAAATCGATTGACTTAAACTAATAAACTTAGAAAATTTGGAACCATTCATATTGTTTAATTTGCAATCGAATTGCCGCATCAAATTTCAAACATATATATAGGGAGTAATCTTGTTCTTAACCTGAGTGGTTATGCAAGCATTTCGGAATCAAATCTCTTATACTCTAAGAAATATGGAAAACTGTTTTTGATTTCTCTTTTATCCGAAAACAAAAACCAACTTTAAAGATTCCAGCATAAAAAATAAACATATTACACATTTTAGAATGCATTAAATTGAGAATTTTGAGTAATTCTCTATTCCTCAAAAATGCCCTATACAAGAATTCCTTAAAATTGAGAAAGACGAAGCAGCGAGAAGGTATTCAATAACGATTCAATTGGCACCAGAGGCAGGGTTGTTTGCAATGATTTAAACTATCCATCTCGATCACGTAAGCCTACAGTCTGAAACAATATAGCAACAAATAAATCAATCTATTTTCCTGTATTGTCACGAAAAAAATATCAATTTCTGGGTGACGCGTAACAATTACTTTGATAATGATAAATTTTATCACATCTTTATCAATTATATATATATACTAAATAGCTTAACTCTCAAGCAATGAACATTTAATGTTCTCTATTTTTAAGAGAAAATACTTTATTTTTATACATTTAGAGTTTCTTACCATCAAGTTTGGAAATATGTCTCAATATCCATTAAAGTCTACATTGATTAAATAATTTGAATGTAAGCTGAAATTCTTATCAAATCTTATCAAATGAGATAAAAATTTTAACTTGAATTAACCAAATAACTTTGAAAATTTCTGACTATTTGTGTTTCGCACGAAATTTATTAGTTCAAAAATATATTTAAAGTTATTTTATGCAATTTATTTGAAAGCATTTTGCAAGTTAATAATTTAAAAATAAAAGCATTTGGTATTAAAATAATCATTGAAATTCAAAAGAAGAATTAATTTGGAAAATATTTTTTGCATCATAAAACACCCTCACTCTGTATTACCTTCTCTTTTGTTCTTTCTTTCTCTCTCTCTCTCTTTTTGTTTTAGTATGTTTAATATACTTGCTAAAAACTATTTTTATTAATTTTAGTATTCAAAATTTTAAATATTAACTAAACTAGTTTTAGGAAATAAATTTTCGTGATAAACATACTTCTGGAATATAAAAATTATCAATAAAAATATATAATATATATATATATAAACATATTTTATCTATTTTTCTTTTTAACTATACTAAATAAAAATAAATAGGCACATACTATCGATTTTCGAAAATATGACAATATTATCGATAGTATATTGATCGAAATACCATCGATAATATTGTCAAACTTTTGCCACGATCCGCGTTAAAATTTATTTTTGATTCTTAAGAATTTTTCTATCTCCATCCCTTTTTGACGAATTATATAATATTTTACTCACGCATATATATTATTTTATTCATACAAACTAAGAACCCATCTGTATAAAAAAGTATTTATCTATATTATTTATTCTTTGCGAAAGTTTATTATATTGTCTTACATTATTAGTCCAACTATTTCCAACTATATTACCAAATTTAAATAACCCCATCTGTCGAAAGATTTTGTAATTAAATTAATAATCATTAGCAATACGCAGTAGCAGGAGAGAGAGAGAGAATAATATATGAGTTATATTAGTTATAAAATGCCCACATAAATGATCAGCAACCTTTTAGTTATAGGTTAAAAATACTTAATAGTAAATAAACTTGTTATAATTTACGATATAGCACACATTATGATATTGAACTTGGCGAATTATACAAAAGTAAGTTAAAATGTTAAACACTATTTGAATTGATTATTAAAAGTGAAACAGTGTTTACAGGAGAATATAGGTAAATGTATTTATGTATATATATATATATAATAAATGATTATAATATTATATATAATTACATTTAATAATTTTGAATTCAAATAGTTATAACAATGGAAGTTATCTGCATTTATATTTACAGATATAAAAACAGAAAATAGTAACATAAATGTTAACTGAATGTAAACAGCACTGAATAAGCCAATAAACCATTACTAATTCGAAATACATGGATAAAAATATTTGCTCCAGTTATAATTAGAATACCGATAAATAATTTATAAATTGATCATTTTTAAAAATTATATTAATTTTTAATTGTATAATTTAATTTTTATGTCCACACACAAATTATATTTAATACATACATACATGTTGAAGTCCTCTAACGATTAATAGAAAAATGTTCTACCCTTTAACTATTAATAAAATTTTCAGATTAAAATAAAACATACTAAAAGTAATGCAGCTTATAAACTAATAATAAATGAGTTAAACGAGAAATAGTGAGGTGTTTGTCTAAGAGCCAATATATACGACTTTCAATATTTTAAAATTTTTAAATGAAAATTTCTACAAAACCAACTCTGTGTCACAAGGGAAACCGGAAAAACTAACCAAACATAAGATATTTCAGTACAAGAGAACAGCATCAATATTTGTATAATTATTCATAAAGAGTCAACATTTGTTCAAAAAGTCATCTAAAAATAGTGTGTAAAGAAACTGATCTAAATAATGCAACAAAGTGTCAATTAGTTATCTAATACAATGATAAATTTAATACGTTATTATATTTAATTAAGTTATTTTACAAGGAGTTGTTTTATTCCAATGAAACTTATTCTAATAGTAATGTCGACAACAGGATACTTTTTTCCCCCCTTTATATGAGAATTTTATATGCTTTTCATCTATACTTTTTCGATTAATACAGCCTCAATTACTGGAATTTAAGTATTCATCTACATAACTATACTTTAAGTAATACAAATTCAAACAGCCTTAATTATTTTTGTACGAAATGTATAATTTTAACTAACATATAAATTTTGATAAATATGTTAAATTTTACCGCAAAGAAATATAAATGTCATTACTTTATTAAAAACATGTTATGTAAAAATTAAGAAATCACTACCGCAAAAAAGAGTTTATGGAAAATAAACACAACTTACTTGAATACAGCATATCCTGGGCACCAATCTGAAGATGCGGCATCACTCTCTTAAAGGGAAACCGAAACTGAATGAATGGAACACCTAACACAAAAGTTTCCTTCATTCCAGCCATCACTACGAATCATTACGTCACATGACGTAATGCGCAGAATCAGAAAAAAGGGGAATTTTCTGACCTCGAAAAAGTCGATTTATCATTTTCAACAGTCTACTAAATATGATCGCTTGATAATTGTTTTAGCAGCGAACACTGATATATGTTATATTTAAATTATTACTTTTTATTGCATGCATATTTTTTAAAGAACACAGCTAAAAAATCATTGATTTTTGGAAATCTAAGAAAAATCAGATTTTGAAACATTTCACTAGTTTCAAAAGAAAAAAAATTTCTTATTTGAGAGTAAGACATTTTTTTAATTAACTATTGCTTTATTGATAACTTAAAAAAAAACAGATTTTTTTATTCTTCGGCTGGTTTGGAGATTTTTATTTTGTTTTACACTTTTAAATATTTTTTGTATGGCTAGTTTATTTGAGGTTTTACCATTTTTTTTTTTTAAATTTTTGTGCACGTTTTATTTAAGTCATAATTTCTACTCAATGTGCAGTAAATATTGATCTTAAAATATTCATTTTTTTATGTGTGTATTTTTAATAAAATAATTATAAAATTTTAAAATTACATTTTGAGATAAATTTTTGAAACTGTTAAAAAATTATTTTAAAGAAAAATATCACGCTTTTTAATAATATTTTAATCAAAATTGTAACCTTTAAAATTAAAATTATTCAATTTACCTTTTTTATCAGTAAAGTTCTCAACTATCTTAAAATTTGTACTATCATCTAAATGATATATTTGTTAGATTATATGTGATGATAGTAATTTTTTTATGTTATTTATATTATTGACCAAATAAATTATCACACTAAGAAGGCAACTACTACTTAAAATTTATACAGAAATAAGATGTTAGGAATCACATTCTAAGAAGATAATATAAAAATCAAGACTGCATGTCGCTAGCAATGGACACACTACAGTTTTTTCAGTTACTGCCTTAGTCATCTATATTCCTTAGCTTAGGTCTCCAGAGTAATGTTTCTCAACTACCAATCCGTAAAATATCCAAAATCCAAAGTGTTATCGGCCAAAATCCCCTATGAAAACAGCACATGCATTACAATAACAATAGTTTACTTGCATAAAAAAACAAAAATGAAAAATATAACAAACTGTGTGTGCCTAATCGCCTTTCATAAATTGCCGAGCTTATTGTACCAGTTACTGTGCTCCGATCTGACTTGAATATAGCTCATTACTTGAATGCTAAATATCTATCGTAAAGTTAGGGTTCACTTTTTATCTTTCTTACATTTTTCTGCAATCTTGGACAACTGAAAACATTTTATCAGCGTGATATTTAATAACTTCAGAAACCTCGAAATCGACTTGGGCTTGCGTATTGCTGTAACTGGCTTAAAGCTTAGAATTGACATTTTAATCAGCAGCCATCTCATTGATTTTAGTCGTTATTTATTTTATTTTGGTAAATTATTTTTTGCTTATTTTGTATCTACCTACGAATGTATTTCCATTACATTACGATTCATTGCTGTTTTTGTTAATATATTAATTAGAAAAATAAATATATCATTTATAATGGAATTTTTTTGGAGTTTTAGTAAATTTTTTTAGTTTTATTCTCGATGTAACATTTTAGGTAAGTTGAATGTACATATATAAACTATAAGAAATAAAATGCTTTAAAAATTATTTGTGACTTCATGACTTATTTATGTGAAAAAGTTATGTTAATGGGGCGAATTATTAAACTTACGATCCGCGTGAACATATCGAAGTCCTTGAAGTAAACCCATTTGTGGAACTCTGCTCTAGACTTCTCATCATTTGAAAAAGTCTCATTAGTAGTTGTCGAACAGTTGATTTGTCACCACATGACAGTCATTCCATTCAATGAACTTCTGAAACTGTGGCTTCAAATTAAGGACCATACATTTATGTGCTGTTTCAGTTGTTTATGGTAATTTTCAGAATCAATACTTCTACATTTTCTTAAAAAATTCAGTATATAGTTACAGTATTAAACCTAGCCCTGTAGAAAAGCATTGTATTTTTTATCCTCTCTCTATGCCCGTCTTCGGTATTTAACATTAGATAAGAATAAAGTGATGGTAAAGCATAAAATGCATTAAAATTATTTTCCGTTGTCTTTAAGGAAGCTTAAAATAATGCGGCATCTTGAGGTGGTCATCTGTTGGCACAGAGGGCAACAAGCCGAATTCTAGACTCCAATAAAATGCAAATATTTCTACAAAAAGTCCATGTCCAGTAGGCAAACGAAATCAAGCAATTCCAACAGATCGAAGATTTAGATTCTATTTTTTAGTTTTATTTTGTTGAGATTCTTCTTCTTACACATTTGAAAAGTGCGTCTCAGAAACTGACTTTAGTTTGATATTCCCTGTGATACAAAAGGGTATAAAAAACGTTTCATATTTTCCCGACATTTACTCATTAAATATGCTTTCTTTTTAATGTCTATAATGTGATACTTATTCTTCCCCATCTACTATCAAAAAGGAAATTTTATCAAACCCACTTTTCAAACTTTCCCAATAATTGACATGAATTAACTAATGTAAGACTTAGTTTATCTCTTTTTGTAGTTTTGCAAAAAAATCTAACTTAACAGAAAGGCCAGAGAAGTTTCTTTTGAAAAATATTTTTGATTGAGTTGTTGCTCTTTAAATTTGTGTTAACATTTTTTATTTTTCATTTTTGCTTCGTTACTTCGAAAGTGTCAGTAATATTTCATTAGTGCTCCTTGGAATCTTTACGTTGTTCGATACAAGAAGAGTTTTGCCTTGACCACTCGATCCCTCATTAGAAAAAAAAAGTCTCGATTCATTTTCTCAATATTTTTTCCTTTTTTTTTTTTTGTTTTGTTTTTATCTTTTTCTTTTTTTTTTTTTTTTTTTTTTTTTTTTCATTCCAACAAATGTTTTGTTTTAAATTCTTATTGAATGGTCGGGTATATATTTTGGTAATTTATGGTTTCTGCTTTTACGGTTTTTAAAATTTTATTTATTTAGTTAAAAAGTTTATGTGGGAATTTATTATTATTAACTATATATATATTTTATATATATATATATGTATGGAGTTTCAGTAAGAAGTAATTGATCAGAAGAAATAAATGTCTCTAAAAATAATAAATATTTGTATTAGTTTTACTGACAGGACAATGAATCCTTCTGAGGACTTTACATCGTTATCATGTGAAAGTGTTTTTGATTCCTCGTGTTGCTGAAAGGGTTTGTACACGTTGAATGCTCTGAGTGATTCGGTAAGTCTCCATTGATGTAATATGTCACGGAGGATAAGGTGCCAGCGCAGATGTCTTCCAAGTCAATTGATTATGCTTTGAATTGCGAAGCAGTTCGTTGTGTTTAACTGATTCATTCTGCAGAAATATTGAACCCTAAGTAAGGTAATCTAACCTAATACTATTTCTTTTCAGTTCTATTGATTAAATGTATATAGGTACAGAATATAGATGCCTGAAGTATACCAGGATAATCTAACCTATAATTACATATTTTGAATACTACTGACTTGATGAAATGCTAAGTTTTTCTTTCATAATATATGAATAATAATGAAAAATGTTTTCATGCTGCAAATTTTACATTATATTAAACGTAAATAGCTCTCTTTTGTCAAGTATTGTGTTGTCTTTATAAGTCAACTAATCATTAGAGTTATATACATTAAAATATATGGATTATATAATTGAAAATTGCATAGAAAAATACATTAAATTTTTCAAGGCGATGCATTCTTTTGTGTGTGATTATATATTATAATTAAATCATTCTCTTAAATATCTGAAATGAGGAATTTTAAGTTTCGTAACTGGAAGTCGAAAAAAATTAAAATCAAATTGAAAGAAGCTTGGCATTCTTAGTTAGAAAACATATTTTGGCGATTTTACGGCATGACAGTAAATAACGGCCAAGATAATCACGTCGATATTAGCCATTATATTTATTCCCAATAATCTTTAGCTGCAGGTTTTATGTTCCAATAGCTGATGGCTAAACACGAATAAAATTACTGCAATGGGGGTCGAAGTAGTTAGGGAAGATTTCTGGCCACTTCCCGGCGATCATAAACCCCGGTCATTTCCATCAAAATGCGAAGATCCATCTGATACAGATCAAGTCCGAGCGAGGCTTAACAAAAGAAGCGGCGGGCGCTGCTTTGTTGTCAGCAATAAAAAAGAAATTAAGTCTTGCAGACGATAAGACCGTTTTTGACGAGAGTCGGAAATGAACGAAAAAAAAAACAGACAATATGCTTCGAGATGAAATGCTAAGAAACAACCAGAAATTCTTATAATAAAACCGGGAGAAAAAGCAGAGAGGACTCTTTTCCTCCGCTTCTGACATCCGGGGTCCGAAACCGGAAGTTGGTAGTTTTTCGAGCGACATCTAGTAATGAAAGAGGCAGTAAAGAAAAAATAAAAACGCTTTGCAAATTTCGTTTGAATTGAAATTGACGGATTTGGATGCTTTTTTAACTGATCGTTTGCGCTTCCTTCCTGTTAAAAAATAAATTCAATTTCTTTTTTATAAGCATAATATGACAATGCTACTGTTCATTTTTCATAACTTGCTGACATTGTTTGGAACAATAAAATAAATAAAACACAATTCTGAAAATTAAAAATAATCTAATTCATTTAATATTTATATTCAAATTTATTTTTAAAAGAAGAATATATATAATTTATTATTACAGCAAATTTATTATAATTTAACATTTCAACGTATGATATATTTAAGAACTTACTGTCAAATTAATGGCTTTTAACTTGGTAAATATGCATACAAAGTGGTGTGGGAAAACTTAATGAAAAGAGTAGATTTTCTTAAAATAGATTAGTTCTACTAAAAAAATTATAATTTTAAATATAGGATTCTCTAAAAATTAAAAATATTAAAAAATTAACTCTAAGACGGCTTCAATAATACTATTTTCTGTGATATTCCTTGAGAAAAAAATGTTCAAATGAGCAAGCAATTAAAAAATTTTTTTGTCTTCTATTATTTCTTGGCTTTTTATTTTTTGTTTAAATGTAACGAACGTACCTTTATTTGCACTGCTGGCTGACCAACTGCAACAACTAGAAAGACAAGAGATATTACAAAAAAAATTTATTTTGTAGATAACATGTTGACCTACTATCAAGTGATTCAATTTATAGAGTTCTGTGAAATGTGGTTCCTGCCAAAATCAGTAGCCAGAGTAGCCGCCATTGTTGGAAATCAACACTGCCACACGCCTCGGCATTGATTCAAAGAGATTTTGGATGTGTTCTTGGGGTACATCAGACCAAGCAGCTTCCACGCGTTGTCAAAGTTGATCTGGTGTGGCAAATTGGGATGTAATCTACGTCAGTCGTTGGACAATCATGAATCATGTTTTCGATCTGCGAAAGATCTGAAGAGTGAGTCGGCCAATGAAACAATTCAATCAGGTGATTGACGAAGAGCTCTTGAACAATGCGTACCACGTGTGGTCGTTGTTGTTATGGCTTATCCTCTTTAAAATCTGACATTTGTCAGATCAACTGCTAAAATTTGTTGGCAATCAGAAAGTTGATGTCCAGCATGGAATCCGAGGATAATTTTTATTTTATTATTAGTATGTTTCGGAAATTTTTTTATGAATTAAAAGTATCTTTTAGATAAAACGAAATAAAAATTCCTATGAGCTGAAATTTTTTTACATTTAACAATTAAATTCAATTGAATATTATAACTTTTATGTTTATTTGTTGTTTTTATGGCTACTTACCCAAAGTAAGGAAAACTCACAAAATGTTTATCAAGTGACTTGATTAATACTTGAGTTGGCAATTCCTTTTTCAAAGTTCCATACAACAGAAACGGAAATACATTAGATCACACGAAATCATAACCACATAGATCCTCTCAGTATTACTATTTTTATTGAATCATGTATCAAACCAGATACTTTTTGTATGCAAAAAAAAAGAAGAAAAAAAAAACTTCTTTTCTTAGAAAGTTACTCTAGTAATGATTAGGTTTTTCAGTGAATGAAAAAATATTATGAATGATTTAAGCATGAAATTGTATCCTTTTTTATTCTTTCAACTTTCTTCAAAAAAAATAGGCTTGAAATATATATATAATAACAGTCACTTAAATAGGATATAAAACGCGTTTCTTTTGCACCATGTTGACACACCCTTTCAAATCTTTCGGATCGGAAGAAACGACCCTTTATCAGCCATAACCAGAGCAATCCACATCTTTTTCTCAAACCCTTTCAAATTTATTTGAAAACCCGGGGTTATTTTTTCATTCCACTTACACTGCGCCCTCTTTATTTATTTATTTTTTTTTTTTTTTTTTCAAAACTACTCCGCGCATCGGTACTTTCAAAGAGAAATTACTGCACCTACTCTCTATTTTTACAATCACACCAGAGGAACGCTTTAAAACGTCTGTTATCGGCCATTTATGCACGCAGATATATTTGCGCTCGAGGTAGAGGGAGAATATGGAGGGGTGGCTGGCAGTCAATTTATGATGCAGGCCGAGAAGGAAACATGGAAATTTTATTGTCCGGCTTCCGTCGGTTCCTCCAACACCTCCGCCACACGCCCGACCTGGCTCAGTGACAGTGATGTAAGGAACTCCTGGGGTAAGACCAGGCGAGTTGCTTGTTGATAGGGGGAAATTCTCGGGGGTCGGCCAGCAATGAAATATTTCATTTTTAAAACAGTGTCCATCACATTAAGGGAGTTGTATTGGACAATATTCCCATTTTATGTCACATATTGGTCAAGTTATTGTTCCTGAGACTTTTTCTGAAGCACACAGCTGTTCTTTTTGAAATATGTTTTTATGAAAGGCTGTTGTTGTTGATAATGTCGCACTCAGCAAATGAAGAAATATGGGTTTCACATTTCCAATAAGTTTATTTATATAATGAAATACAATTTCATCAGACCGAAAGTTTAAATTCTCCGTAAACGGTCGTTTTAAATTTATAAAAATATATGAGTACATATTAGGCAAAATTTTAATAAAAGCATTTAAATGTCAGGAAAAAGAGGAGCATTTCATAAACAAAATTAAAATAGCTCAAAAAATTGAAACCACAGAAAAATTAAAAAAAAAATGTTTGCTGATTGAAATTATTTTTTTATATTTTTTTATATTATATTAATTTTTTCGATGGTTCTAGTTGCTTTTTGACTGAAAGAAACTTTGACCGGAGACTCTTTGATGATTTGAACTTTTCATTCTCTCAAATTTATTTTTATCGTATTATTAAAAAATATTTTTCCATGTCTTAATCAGTAATCCTGAATACTTTTACATGCTTGCTGATTCAAACCATTCTTCCTTACATTCAATCATATCTCTAAATTTGTTCAATGATACAAATTGCTATTTGGTGTAATGAAAACTTGATTTGAAAATGAAACTATTTAAATTAGGAGATAATTTTTCTGTTTAATTCTGAAAGTTTACCGTACTAACTTTTGTAGATAAAAATGATCTTTTCTTTTATACTTTTTCTGAGTATATTTTATTATCTGCAATAAACTTACGAAACTCTGTTTGCAACCAAACTCACCGAACATTCACTCTCTGCAACTCAACCTTCATTCCAATCAAATCCGAAACAGAAAAGTTGGCGTTAAATTAGCCGCGGCTCTTTTAATCTTTTAGAGAGGATTGGCTGATTTGTGTCATGCTTTCCGCTAACTCCACCCACTTTGTATTCTGAGCCACAAGCGTTCTTTATTTTCTTCTCGGAGATTCGAGTGATTTTTTCCTCGAGTACCTCTTATCACCTCTTTTCTGCAAGTGGTGTTTGTCTTTCAAACAAATGTGTCCCTTTACTTAGTGCGATTGCCAACCGTGTGTTAGAATTTATCCTTTTCTACGATGGTTTTCTTGTATGATGTAGGAAAAATATTTTATTCTACAGTTCAATATTACTTCTTGCCATCTTCTTAAGTCCACATCTATCAAGATAAAGAAAGTATATCATAAAAGCGAAAAAAGAGAAAAGTATTTGATAAAAACGTCTTTTACTCACGAGAAATTTATGTTATCACTAACAGCTTAATCCCACCAGTTTTGTTCATGTGAAAAATGATTTGGAAAAAATAATGATATTTAAATTTTTTTTTAATGCTAACAATTTGCTCTGTTTTTTCAAGAAGCTAAAGTTTTTGTTCTGAAGTTTCTGTAAGGTCTCTAGCATAAATAAGTGAAATATAATTCGAATAAGGTGTGTCGAGCGTTTGAGAAGTCTTTTTAATTAAGGACTTATTAAACATTAGATACTAACACTCCTTTTATTGGCGTTCGAATGACTTACTGATCAATGGCGCATTGAATAAAAGGAAAATAATATTGTGAAGTCTACAAAAAAATTATTTTATAAAAATGGGAAAAAGTTAGTACTTAAATCTATTTTTTAAAAATATATAGATTTACTCTGTAAAAAAGCAGAAAAATGGTGTAATCTACATGCAAACATGCATATATTTTCTTTGTTCCTAGTGATAACGCATTGAGGATTACATTAAAAGAAAAGAAAGAGTTATAACAGATTTGACTTCAGCAATGTTGCACATTACGGCATGAGCAACTTCACAGAGACTTCAAAACAGCTTTGATTACGGTTTCAATTATTTACAAACACTGCCTCAAATTTTTGGAATAAAACATGGTCCTCGTTTTAAGTTTGCAAGAGATAGACATCTTATAATATAAGTGTCATTCCATTTCTTGCAATTTTTTAAATTCAATTCCGAAGAAAATGTATCAATATGTATCGACGGATATATATATATATATATATATATATATATATATATATATATATATATATATATATATATATATATATATATATATATATATATATATATATATATATATATATACACCGCGTTGTCATAATTAAACTGACATTGCTCACAGTGTTCTGTAGCGCGATCTATTTGTGAGAATGACGCCACATTTTGGAGGAAGATTAAACAAAGCAGAAAACAAAAAATTCCGCAAAAAAAAAATAGTTCTAAAAATCACCGCTAGGGGAATATTTGGCGCTGTGTAATACAAAATAGAGTGTTAACAAATGCAAATCAATACGGAAACTATATACCTTTTATTTTGCATTCAATGAGGTTCCATGTGGCTGTCGTTGTTGTGGACCACATATTGCACAGTATGCACAACTGCAGAAAGTAACATGTCTGCAGAAATCTCCCGTACAGTCCAGGATATGTTATCTTTCAACGTAGCCAGGTCCTGGAACACTCCTTGATAGACCTTAGACTTAAGGTAACCCCATAGTCAGAAGTCGCATGGGGTAAGATCAAGGGACCGAGGTGGCCACGCAGTTGGAAAGTAGCGGCAAATGACTCTTTCTGTTGAGAATTTCTGCCGTAGCATCTGTTGCACCCTTAAAGCAACGTGTAGAGGGACTCTATCTTGCATGAAAATGATTTCCCCCAGCTACTGTCTTTGCTGAAGTGCCGGAATAACAAAGATGTTCAATATGTGGCGATATTTCTCTCCGGTAACAGAACAGGTTTCCGGTCCTGTCGGGGTAATATTCTCATAGAAGAATGGACCTACGATAAATTCCGCTGTGAACTCACACCAAATAGTTACCTTTGGTAAATGTAAAGGAACTGCTGTGATGGCATGTGGTGATTTGTCATCCCAAATTCGGCAGTTCTGAGTATTCACAGTTCCATTCAGGTAAAAGTGGGCCTCGTCTCCCCATAAGATTTTCCACGGCCAAGCATCATCCATATCCATTCTGGCAAAAAAGGTGAGAGTAAAAGTCAATCGCTTATCATGGTCGGGGTACAGTAACTCCTGTACATGGCTGATCTTGTACGAATAGGAGTTGATAATCTTTCGTAAGATTTTCCATACCGGACTGTAAGGCATATCCATATTCCGAGTTACTCCACGAGTGCTAGAAGTGGCAGCAATATTGTCTAGTCCTCTTTCGACAATCGCCGTGGCAAATGCTTCGATTGCATCCTGTGGTACAGGTTTTTTTCCTCTGTCTGAATGAACCTTCGGAGAACCTGTTTTCTCAAACATCACATCCAATGCTTTTAGCCCATTAACTGACACAGGACCGTTACCTTTACGCATTTTCTTGTGCATTCTAAAAGCACGATGAGCGGATGACACGCTTCATTGGTTGAGGTAAAAGAATTTAACCAGTAATGCACGCTCGACTAATGAAGAGGACATTGCACATCAACTTTCAATCCGATTGATTCGAAAAGTAATACATTGCCTCTTAAATCTCAAGCAGCTGGCACTGTGCCAATGGATGCAACGTAAAATTTGAATAAAGAACTTCAGCGTACGTGATATTGCAGATCACGAGACTTTATCGGTGTTTATTTAGATTTTGCGCTTTTTTAAAAGTGCCATATTGCACTTGAACTACATCAGAAAATGTGCATAATAAAAGGTAATTTTATTCCGTATTAATTTGCAGTTATTAACACTCTATTTTCTATTACACAGCACCAAATATTCCCCAAGCTGTGACTTTTGAAACTAATTTGTTTTTCTGCGGAATCTTTCATCTCCCGTCTTGTTTAATCTTCCTCCAAAATGTGGAGTCATTCTCGCAAATAGATCGCGCTACAGAGCACTGTGAGCACTGTCAGTTTAATTATGGCCCCCCGGTGTATACACAAACACACACACAAATCCTATCTGGCCAAAAGTATCCGGATACCCCGTAAAAATGGTTCTGGTAAGTGATGCAATTAGATGCTTAAGGCGAAAGCTATATAAGAGTTGGTTGTGGTTATCAGTTTATATTTATGCGTTGGTGAGTAAGTCAAAAGAACTTGGAGAGTTTGATCGCATCAGGGATGCCCCCTTTGTGGGAAGTCAATTCATGTGATTACGGACATTCTACGGAAGCTTAAATACACTGAAAATGATATAATAGTATGATAGAATCTTCGAGGCAATGAAACTGCAGAAATACGAAGTGGTAGGCCAAAAAATAAATAAAACTTAGTGAATGCAGCCACAGAACTCTGAAAAAGGTAATGAAACAAAATCGCTTATTTTCGTTGGTAGAAATTTTTGAGTTCCAATGCTCATCCGCGTTAGTGTTAGCAGCAGGATTGTTCGTTGAGATTTAAAGTAAAATTCGAGACTTCATGGTCGTGTAGCCCCTCAGAAGCTGAACATCACTCCACAGAATGCCGTGGTGTAGAGCTCACTTTCATGTGATTGTGGAATTGTAAAAAATTATTCTTTGGAGTGATGAGCCTCGCTTTATAGTCGGATGGACGCATCTGGGATTAGCGGATGCTTGACGAATGATTCTATAATGATTGCCTTGTGCCGACTGTTAAATTTGTGGCTGGCAGTATAATGGTGTGAGAGGAATTTTTTATGGTTTTGCCAAAGTCTGTTAATTTCTACGGTTTGTAACACGAACTCTGAGATACCTGTGGATATCCTGAACAATGTTGCACTTCCAACTCTATGGCGATATTTCGGGTAAGGCCCATTTCTCTTCCAGCAGGTTAACTGCAGCTTTCAAACATCAACACTTGCACAGACATGGTTTGACTTGCATAGACGTTTTCAAAAACTGGATTATCCTTCTCAGAGTCCCCATCTAAATACCATAGAATACTTTTGGAATGAATTAGAGAGCGGATTAAGCTAACCAAATTGACCATCCTCACTGCAAACACTCACTTCACGTTTGGAAATTAATTCCTATGGTGACTGCAGGTGGTCATCGATGCCAAAGGGAGCCAATATCACGTTAATATGTGCCTCAGGATGCTCTAAATCCATACCATTCCGAGCCCGCCCAGATTCTTTTGGCCAGGTAGTGTATATATTGTTACAGAATTTTAAAGTAAGTTTCATTTAACTAATATTTCTAATTAGATTTTTGTGGATTGTTTCATGAGCCTCTGGAGCCAGGTAGGGATAAGTATCCTTCTGGGACCAGTAAGGTGGTGAGTTCCATATCTGACGCTATCGGAAACTCTTGTGCTGAGAGAGATTTTACACATTGAACATTTTTAAAATTTAATATCTCCTGACTGATGGGATCATCCTAGAGAAAAGAATCTTTCAGATGTTGATATCTTGATTAACCATTGTTTAAAATGATGTGGCGTTAAGACATGTATAATGGTTTCATTTATTGAAAATGTACAACCAGAATTAAAATACAAAAAAAGCAAATAAATCAGTTAAAAGATTGCTGTGTGGCTTCTGTAGGCTGCTGAAAAAAAGTGCCGCTTTCGTAACCGAGGATAAAGAGATTGAAAGTTTACCCAACCGAAGACTGTATTGTTGAAAGTGCCTCTGCACATGATAAGGTGTGAGAGTTTCTTTAAGGTTCAGTGTTTCTTTCATTATGTGACAGGGAGGGAAGGATAAAAGCTCTGAGCTTCATCTCGTCATCTTTTCTGTCTGCAGGACATCCAAAAAGTACACGAGATAATTGCAGCAGAACAAAAGGAAAGTGAGAATACAATTCAAATAGATTAGAGAGAAATCGATGAAAAAAAAATCTATTGTATTTGATTCATAATTTACATTAAAAAGTGTAAGAGGTAAGAAGTTTTTTTAAGTTATTTAGTATAAATTTTCATTTTTCTAATTTTTGTTTGATTTGTTGATTTTTAAAAAGCAAATATTTTAATATTTACTCGTGAAAAATGAAGAGAATAAGCAAACAATGTAGTTGAATACTTAATTATGGAAAATAAGCTGATAATATTCTCCGTTTCGGCAACGGTATTGACTTAAATTTGATAAAATTGCTTTAAATATATAACTTCTAATTTTGAACTATGAATTTTTTCTTGTAATAGCAAGTTACATATTATATTACTAGTTGTTGTGGTTGTGGTTGTCATCTTGTGCCACCTTATCTGTTTACATAGAAACACAGAAATCATAAATTAGATCTCATTCGCTTTTTATTCTTTATTTCATAGATTACTTTTTCATTTTTATGGAGCTAATATATAAGAGTTTATAAGATAAACTTAATAAAATAACTGAAAAAAAATTGTCTATAACACCAAATATGATTAAATACATCAAATATTGAAGTTACCATTTTTAATAAAAATGTTTTGTAGAGAAAATTATGAATTTATTTCAAAATAATATTTTTTAATTAATTACGTCACACTTGAGCATATCTCTGACTTCTGAATAAAGAAAGAATAAATAAAATATTTTAATAACTTGGACTCCCTGCAGACTGTGTTTTTAAAAGGGGCTTGCATTCACTAAAATTCCTGTGAGGCCTCTGTTACCAGAGTGTGAAGAGGAGGAAGCCAACTGAGGTGTCAATCAAGCCACTTCGTAATGGCTTTAAGTTAGCTGTACTAAATGGAACCGGCTCACAGAAAACAAATGGTGCGAAACACGATATAAGAAGATAATTTTCTTGGGGACATAATAATAGTTGCTCATCAAATACCTATTGATAAGTTTAAGAAAAATGCTTTCAAAAATAATAATAAAGTTTTGATTTAGCACTTTCGAAAACGTCCGTTTCTAGAAAAAATGTGTACCTGTTACATCAGAATAAATTACTAATAAGAAAATAACAATATATGAACAAAGTTATTTATTTAGCTTTGTTCATATATTGTTATATTACGATCTGCTTTGCACCGAAATGAAAACTCCCATACAAATTAGGTAAAAATAAATAGAATGAGGTGTGAAACGTTTAAAAATGCTTTTTAGTTCCAAATTTATAAAATATTGAAGTCATAACACATATTTCATCCGCATTCCAATATACAGATGTGATGTATTGGAAAAAGCGAAAACACGTGTGATGCGGGAGGGTGAAATGATATTTTACAAAATTTAAAAACATGTAGTAAATACATAAGAAGAATAAGTATTCGATGCTAAACATATTATTTCTCTATTTCTAGTGGTTAAGTAGAGATATCGAACTGAAAATGGGGAAAAGGATTATAGCTATCCGTTACTCAAGGGAATATATTTCTAGAAAGCTAATCAGGGTGACATAAGCAACTTTACAGTGGGTTTGAATTGTTGACAAACACTGTGAAATGTTTCACAGATTTGTGTTTTAAGATAGCCAGAAGCCAACATTTTAATATGAATTTCATTTTCTTCCTTGTTGCCATTCTCAATAACATCCCAACGAAAATTTGGAAGAAAAGCATAATATGATTTTTATACCTATTTAATGTCATTTAACAAATTTTTTACACTTTTTTAAATACAATTTTTTTTAATGCTTGTGGCAGTAATATATTTAATTAACAATAAAATATGTAGATGAAAATATAATTTTGTTTTGGTTTCGAAAAATTTAAATATTTAAAAAATAACTTTATTTGATTTTTAATATAAATTTTAAAAATATATTGGATATATATATATATATATATATATATATATATATATATATATATATATATATATATATATATATATATATATATATATATATATATATATATATATATATTACAATTTTTCACTTTTAATAACAAAATAATTAATATAGAAAAGATGCTTTTCTAGTTTTTTGATGCATGCACATAAATATTAATAAGTTTAAAAGCGAAACTCAATGCTTTTTATCTCGATTTTCTTACAAAGTAATCCTTTATATAAGGAAAGTGGCTTTAATAGAACCTTAAAAGAAAAATGAAATAACATGTGAATAATTGTAATTTTAGATTTGAAAGTTAATTATATTATATATTTTTTTAATTATATTTATTGATTTTAGAAATATTCCAAAATGTATCAAGGAAAATTTAGTGTAAAGTGAGTTAATTATGTGGGTTTATTGATTATCAAAATATTTTTGTCTCTATGATCATCATATTTTTTAGCTTATTAAATGCAAAATAATTTTAATTTCTTTAAAAATAAATAAAAATTTAGTCTTAAATGCATTATTTAGTTGACAGCACGTTGCGATGCAATACGTATTTGATTTTATCATTTTCATTGACAAAGTACAATTTATCAAAAATGTCTTTCATTCATAATTCTTACCTTTTATTTGAGTTTGGACACATTCAGAATCTTCATGACTTATGGATTTCAATTGTCTTTTTCCCCTGAACTGCAACTCCACACAGACATCGGAAACAACAGTTCCCAAATTCTGTTGACACCGATAGATCAGAACGCTAATGACTCTATCGCGTGTTGAAAAGACCCTAGAACACTGGAAACTTTTGCTTAGGCGCCTTCTTTCAAACTATCTACTCCTTCCCACCCCCTGGTAAAACCCCTTAATTTCTTTTTGACCGTAGCATCTATACATTCTTTATTTGCATTTACTATAAATACAGCGTTGACCCAACAATAAACGAACAGACGATGCCATTTCAGTTTTTTGCCCCCGACTCAAAATATCGTTTTCTATCTCTATGTATTTAACGGTCGCTCAAGCGATAATTACGACAAAAGATCTTTTTTGATGGCTAAATTTATTTCAGAAGTGGCCTATTAAACGATATTTTGCCAGCTATTAACTTTTCCACTTCTATTGAACATTTCCTCTAATAAGAGTAAGAATAAAATTGACCTGATGTTGGTGCTCATATTATGTTCTTGACGAGAAAGTGTCAGATGTTGAAATTCCAAAGTATATGCTGTTTTTTGTTCCTAGGCAGTTAATGAGAATAGCATTTCACACATGAATAAATAGCATATAAAAAATTATAAAGCACAATTTTATACGAAAATCTACATTTGTAAAACAGGAAACGTTTTAGGCTCATCTGTTGATATGTAGATGATATGTTTTATAGAAATACATTCTAATGAATGTTTTATAGAAATATTTACAAATATTGTAATTAACTGTTGATTCAAGATATAATGAGGAATAATTTGCAAAAAAGTATATTAATTTAAATATATTAATACAATTAATTCATCATCCCCATAAAGAAATAACAGTATTTGTTTCCTTCTCTCATAAAAATAAAAAAAAATAAAAATAAAAAAAAAACTTTTCTTTTCTTGTTTTTATTTGTTGAAAAAAATCCGGAAAATGCTTCTTTCTAATTGTTTTAGTTTATAAAATCGATTGGGAATAAGATTTAATATATTTAGACTAAATTCTAGAATACATATTACAACTGTATTTTTTAAAATTCAGAATTATTTAAAATATATTTATAATTCTAATTTTTATATTTGAGACTTTAAACTTTCATATTTCAAATATTTTTACACATAAATAAACGATAAATCTTTCTAGTTAAAAAAAAAATTATCATTAAAAACTGATCAAAATATGTAAAACTTCTTAATTTTATTCCCTTCATTTTCTTCATTATTTAGCTTTGTTTTAAAGTTGATGAAAAGGTTTGCAATTCAAACTTTATTATAATATTCATTACATATTGTTAAATAATTAAATATACTTTTAAAAATTACATTCAACTCAATCTAATACATTTAATTTATATTTCAATTAGTTTTCAATGACATTTAATATTTTATTGAAAACTAATTGTGCTTCTAAATATTTTTATTTTACTGTTTTTGAGGTTTTCCCAGCAATAAAAAGATTTTTAATTTGAATTGCAGTTACGTTTTAAGCATATTTCAATAAGATATTTTAAACTGATATAAATTTTGTTTTACATATCAAATCGAACATTTACTACATTTGCATCTCAGTTAGAATTCTTATGAATTTATCGTCGTATTAATTTTTTTTTATTAATTCATTATGTTAAACACTTTTTATGCTCCAATCAGTTGTTCAAAAATCTCTTTTCAAGGTTTTTTTAACTGTTATTCAAATATTTCTACTCTTACAGCATTAATATTTAACCATTTATTATTTTTAGTTTTACGCTTAAATTTTTAAGATGTCATTAACTTCAAGCATTAGATCTTTTTTTTTTTTTCGTAATAAATAAAATTATTTCATTTGCATATATGTTAACTTATTTTTTAAATTTATTTTACCTTCGTTTTCATCATCATACAGTTTAAGCAATTGTTTGTTACTGACTGTAATCTTAAGCTTCATTTATATATTTTAACATACTTAATTCGACTAATAAATAAAATTCTATTTGAAATATTTCCTCCACTTATTAAAATATTTAATTTATGTTAATTTTAATTTTTATTTTATTCAGTTCCTTAAAAACTTGCTAATTTTCTCTTTATAATAATTTGTTTTAAGCATTTACTTATACAAACATAGAAATTTCATTCAAAAAATTTCACTAAAGTTTTAAAGCATGAAATGAATAAAATACATTTTACTTGCATAAAACTATATTTACTATTTTTAAGTTTCATTTATAATTTTATTATATTTCAAATTACATTTTAATTACAAAATTTTATATTTAAATTGAAATTTTAAGAATTACTATGTTTGAAGAATTTTTAATCGGTATCAAAAGTAAATATTAATATAGTAATTATGGAGTAAAGAGTTATACATATTTGAATTCGAAAGTAAGAAATTTTATCAATACATATTTTTTACTTTTATAATTTACTTCAAATCGAGGGAAATCAAAGAATCAAATTTTGAAATTTTCTGAACAAAATTAAAAGCACTTTGATATTTTATTAGTTATCTTTATGGTAGTTATATAACTTCTTTGAAAAATATTTTGTTGCAGAAATTATTAAAATTATGAAAAATACTAGTTAAAAACTCTATTTTATTTTATATACTTTTGCAGATATTACAAGATGAGAAACTTGTAGCTTTCTTGTTACTGTTTAGTTTTCATGAAATTCTTTACTTTAATTATGCTAACAACATCAGCTCGTTATGTGCGAAAAGAAATACTTCTTTTCGCATTCACGTGAAAAATAACATTAATTAAGAAAGAAAGAGTTTCATAAAAATGCAATACATTTTCCTAAGATTTCTGCATTTAATGAATTTTTGAACTAAAATTTCAGCTTTGATTGCAACCTAAGAATTTAATACTATATTTCCATAAGTTTTCTGCCATTTCATTACTTCAAATATATAATTATTTGTAATTATATATATATCTAATTTATTATTATCATACATTATTATTGTAAATTACTACACGTATAAATATATGAATAATTATATATAAAATAATTATATTATATTAATGTTATATTTGTGTATAGTTGAATATTGTTTTATGGTCAGCTTTTTTGTTTGAGGACTCCTTCGATTATGACCTACACTTTAAAGTGAATTCTGAACCCTAGCAAATAGCAGTGCTTAAAAATTGAACCTATAGTAAGTGTTGAATTGAGGGCCGAATTTTTGAGAAAGAAACTCAAAAACAATTATACTTTTATTGAGGAGCTTCAAAAAAAATTAACTTAATGCCAAAAAAAGAACATTTGATAAGGCTAAAGAAATAATTAGTATAATTACCAAAATGCGAACTTAAGTATATTTTCTCTCATGTATTTGTATTTTAAATTTATATTTAAAAAGTTCGATGTAAGAAAACTATGAAGTCAAGTGTAAGGAATAATAATTTTTTTTATTTCCAATGGCACAGATAAAAATACAATTACAGCAAAAATACAAACAACAATAAGAAAAGTGAAAAATAAAACAACTGTAACCATAGTCTATGTACCTAAAAGGCCCCTGGCCTCCCAGTAGCGGTCCACAATTGAGCATCGATAAAATAGACCGTACTCTTTGATGCAGTGAAATTTTAAAGCACATTAGGCTATTAGGCAATCTACACCACGGTTTTAAATTATCTACTTGATTTAAGGCTCACCTAGGCCTAGTGATAGAATAGCGCCCTTCAGAGCGGAAGATCCCGGCTTCGATTCCAGTCAATATTGAAGAATAAAAAAAATGAATGCTGCGTTTCTACCTTCATACATGTCTGTGGAGTTGTGTGCTTTGGATTTTTCAAAATTTCCTTCTTTGTGACAAATGATTATTAAAGTATCTTGCAACAATTTTAAATCATCACTGGGCTATACATTTCATTCGGTCAAAAATAACCACCTACCATATATATGTGTGTGTGTATGTATATATATTATATTATATATATATATATATATATATATATATATATATAGATATATATATATATATATATATATATATATATATATATATATATATATATATGTATGTATATTTATAGTTTTAGTTTTCAATACATAAACTGAAGATTTATTATTTTAAAAAGTTGAGTGCATAAAAAGTTTTTAAATAAAGTAAAAAAAAATATTTAAAAAATTAAAATGTTACAATTTTTTTAAAATTACATTTATATGAATTTCGACATCATAATACTATGTGATTTACTTACAATTTTCAAATTCTCGCATAGTTCACCAAAATTTGTTCTGAGGAACACGTCATTCTCCATAATTTTCCCACGATCCTTATATGTAAAACCCATTCATTTTCCCTCTTTTGTATTCGGTCCCTAAAAAACGAGACTTACACGGCGAAAGACTTTTCACCTTTAAGCGCCGGACCTCCCGCTGAGGATGATACGATGTAATAAAAAAAGATGACACATCCCGCTCAGAAAAATGAGCAACGCTCGGAATCGTTTGGTGTCTACCGCAGTGGGGGGTTCCTTCCCGTTAAAGTTACAGGCAAAACCACCAACGTTGACCGCCAGATATCCAATCCCGTATAAGCCGATTAGAAGCGGAAGAGGAGAGAATTTTTATGGGAGAAAGTACAACGTGAGAGATGGTCAGTTTAGAGGAGGAGGAGAGAAAAGCGAATGATGTCGTCTGCCAGAATTGCAAGAGTCTGATTAAAAGACGAGTCAGTGATGACTCCTTTGTAATGTTTGAGTAAAAAAAAAACAGCTGCAGGGAATTTGTCTGTCAAACTCGTATACATGGTATTTTTACTAGTCTACCTTTTCTCAGCTTATAGTCGTGCAGAAATAAAAGCGATCAAATTCACTCGAGACGAAAAAGAAGAAGTACTTTACTTTTAGGTACTAAATTTTCATTCCTTTCTTGTGTATAAAGATTAATAAATTAAAAGGAAATATGCTTCCCTTTAAACAGTTATAACTTAGTACATTATTACATAAATATTATAATGCCAAATGTTACATAAACATGTTCCAGTTTTTTTTTTTTTTTTTGAATTGGAAGTATCAATAAATAACTGTGAGCAGACTGAATATGTAAAAAATAAAATTGATAAAAATGTTCCAAGTATATATATATATATATATATATATTAGAGGATATTTAAGAAACAATAGCTTATATTTCCGAATGTCTACGGATAGGGAGGTCCTGGGTTCGAATCAAGGTACAGGCTATCCTGTCTTTGTCCTTTCCTTGTGTGTGAATGAGGTATGAATGGTGCCTACCCTATAAATGGGTCCCTATGGCATGTGTGAGGTACGATGGTTGCCCACCCCCTGTGGCAACGCCTCGGCGGCAAAGAAGTCGCTGTTTCCTGCCGGTTCCTTGGGTATCAGGGAACAATAGATTAATATGCTCTGTTGGCGTTGTAACTGTCTACAACCTGCCATTGGGAAAAAAAAATCCGAATGTACGAGAATTCAGCACAATTAGCTGATTATTGCAGGCCTTTAGATCTAAAGATTAAAAATAAATTTAATTTATTTTTAATCTTTAGATCAAAGATTAAAAATAAATTAAATTTATTTTTAATTCACACCACTACACGATTATGGTGCCATTCACACCACTACAAGGCCTCCAGCACGCACATTCACCGATTATGGTGCAGAATATGAAATCATGGTATGGTTATGGTCTCTTCTGTAAGAACATGACCAGTGCTCTGATGAATGTGCTCGAGAAAGCCAATATACTATTAACCGTGTTCACGTTTTTTAAATTAAGAAACCAGAAGACTACGAAGTATCTTGCGTGTGGGTTCATTTTTGCTTCAGAGAAAAATTCTCAGGTTCGATACCAGCCATTTCAAACGTTGAGAGATGGATGTTTGCTTCTGTATGCATGTTTGTTAGGGTAAATGCTTGAGGTTTTCTCCTTTGCTTGAAAGTGGCCTATTCTCTATATGCCTTGTAGATATTAATATGCTTACAATAGCTTGAGGCTATCAGGCACTCCATTTCATTGTGTCAAAGCGCCGTCGATGACACATTTGCTTGTAGAAAACAAAAAAACAACACCCATTTACTGTTGTTTAATGGTCATTAGGATTGAACCTGAGATCTTCTACTCGGAAAAGTGCTGTCGTACCACTACACCACAGTGAGAATGACTGTGTGTGTGTGTGAATTCCTAAGCACTTCAAACTACTTAATTTTGAATAATATTCAAATGGGAAGGCTGATCCCAGAATTAATGCTGTTTTCATTATGCCACATTACTTATTTAATCTCATGGAACTTTTAATGAGCGCATATTCTCTCAACAATTCAATTAGTAACAGATAGAATATGACTGATAAGGCCATACCGAGGCAGTTGCCTTGGATCCCTATATCACCGGGGACCCCCGAATTGAATAGAAAATTTATTTAACGTTTCTTTCTTTAACAAAGTTTTTTTTTTAGATAAAATTATTATAACTGTGTAAAATCCATCATTTTCATGTTAGCTTCTTTATGAAACTATTGTCTGAACATCTATGGTATGGCTCTCTTCCGGCTTGCTACATCCTTTTAATGATGGATATAAAATTGCCAGAAAATCTATAAAATGGAGAGAACGATATTTTGCCTGACTATTGGTGGGGGTGGCTTCATAGTTATTTTACATTTCACAGTCAATTTTCTTGCTTTATATCTAAAATTTCCAAATACCAAATTCTTTTTGTTCCGATGAAGAAATGTTGCCTTGCGTGATGACGTAAATACTAGGGTTGCCAAAATAGAATTTTTGGCATAACTTTTATAGGTCTCCATATTTATGATGTAATAAAAACCGTGTTGCCAGATACAAAAGATAAGCCACAAAAAATCATCAAACTCAGAATTTGACATCCTGGATCATATGACACCTGTACCAAACTTAAATACATCCATAAAGTTCGGCTCTTCCATACTAAAGTAGTGAGGCAGAAGGGGGTCCCCAACGAAGTTTTTTCCCAGGGTCCCAGTTAGGCTAAGTCGAGCTATAATAAGAAAAACTGTAACGAATGAGACATTAGTTTCCATATAGCTACCACAGTATAATTAATTATTTAATAACAAAATTTATGCAAGGAAAGAACTAAAAATACCTCTTCATTCAGAAAATTATATAAGTACATACTATTGTAATCTTACTTATTTGTTTTCAGATTATTATATCTTCAAATTGTAGCTGCTAAAAGCAATCAAACAGCTCGCAATTTTCAGTCATGGTCAAATGATGAGGTTGATACCAAGGATGACGTCCACTTTTTTAAACTTCCATATTATCCTAACAATAGAATCTAGTAATATTTAATATAAATATTCCGGTATAGTATTCCACCTGATGATCTTTATATCATGGATCATCAAACAACTAGCTCGTGGGCCACCATTTAAATAAGGGTCAATAAATTCGCTATTTTTGGGTCGCAAGAGAAAGAGTTTGAATTCACATCGGGCTATTTTTTGTACCAGTATGCTTCCTTGTATCTAACCCTGAGTTGAGCTCTACCAGTTAGATAGAAGCAGCTGGATGGAATCTTCGTGATTTGCAAGCAGGGACCAATCAGAAGAACCCCAATACTTGTCTTTCCACCTTAAAAGTATTGTTTCACTTTAAAGACATTGCGACCACTCCCAATTTTAACGTACCCCAGCCACCTCTAGCAAACAAGACATATCTTCGATTAAACTAATATTCGAACTCATTACCTTCCGATAATGAGAACGACACCCTAACCATCTAGGCCAATGTGACCCTTAGCTTGGGCTCATTGTAGTGTTGTTACAGTGTTTTTACAAGTGGAAAGTCTTGTGTTTGATTCCAATCTCCATTGAATATATGGAAGATCTATGTTAGTATCTGTATGCACTTTTGTTGATATGGGTGTTCGAGAGTTTTCCCCGGCCTTCCGTGCATTCTGAGCAGCGATTCTCCTTTCAAACCTGTAGAAAAAATATAATGGTTAATTGATTGTTCATTAGAAAATTGAATATTTTCCAGAGATATATTTCATCTGGAAGTTTGAGTTGTACAAACTATGAAGTCTAATGTCGCAATGTCATTAATGAAATGTAAAAATTAAATAAATGTAGCTATGCAATATTAGTAACGCTAGTTGTTATAAGGCCGTCTCACCCTAAGGTATTCTGCAGCGAAATGACTAGTCGCGGACAGCAACCCGCCAGGAGAGCACTTAGCTCATGAATGATCGGTGGCCGGTACTCCAGCTTCCGATCCAAGGTCAGCAATAATGTTTGCGCTGGCCAAAAAGTCCATGACACCATGGTACGGTCCAGGGCTTGCACGCAGACCGACCTTCACCAGCCTGCGGTCCACCCAGTCCCGTCCACGACGGAAGATTGGGCAACTTGCCTTTATTATAAAATTAACATGAGTGAACATAGATTCAAACTAACAAAAGTTTTAAATACTTGTAATTAAAGCAGGATTAAAATCAATTAAGATCTGATGGTATAATGAGTTTAAAAATACAATATACATAATTCTTTAATTCCTTGTTTGACTTTTAAGTTATTTATTAGTTGTGAGATCTCCATTTACTTATAACTGCTTAAGGAGGATTTAATTCTGATTTCTTTAAACTGTTCACAATCGTAAATTCCATGTCTTGTCTTTTGTCGTCAAATCGACATTCATCTGTTTTATTGAAGAATCTATTTTGATGAACTGCAAAAGCTCCATGTATTGTTTTTATCTGGTTTAGTAGAAAATCTGCAGATAATCGTTTTCCTTTGACTTTTGGATATATTTTATGTAGTCTTCTGGTTTTCTCAGAACTGTCCCATATAATTTGTCATTGTTTTAGGATGTGCTTATTTACTATTGTTTTAAGTTGTTGCTTAGAGTATGTGGCTGTATAAGATATTTTAGTTTCTTTAGTGTCTTGCTTTGCATTTAAGTCTGCTAATTCGTTTAGATCCATTCCTTTATCCAATGAAAAGTAAAGTTATTGCTATTGTGTTGAATTAACTTTATGATTTTAACAATTGTTTTGTTTATTATATTTTATGGTATCCAAGACCGAGCGAGAGTCGGAATGCATATGACAGATTGCAAATTTATTTCTGATTGTATATTCTATAACTGTTAGGATTGCTAGTGCTTCAGGTTCATATATCATTCATCATTCAGTCTTAGACGAATGATATCGATAATTGTATCTTCTTTTCCTATTATTACTGCTGCCCCAACTTTGTTTTTTATTTTTGATCCGTCTGTAAATGCGTTGTAATCATGCTTATTGATAGAATTTGCCCAGGCTATTTCTTGATTTTCCCATGGTGGGTTATACTGTTTTATCCACGTGCTTTCTTTATTAAATTTCTGATTTTCAATTTTTATGTTCGTCCCATGATTTATAAATCTGTTTATTGTAGTTTACTATTAGATCTGTAGGTGGGCAACTCGCTTGTACCTGTAGGCCATCTGTAGAAACTGTGCTGTAGGACTTGGATATTTTTAGTAAAGCTATTCTTTGTATCTGGTTTAATTTTAGATTCATTTTAACTGCATTTTTATACCAATTGATGCATATCATATTATTTTTTCAATTACCACACTTTATATATTATTTTGATAATTTCAGACCAAAGTCCCCATGTCGGTCTAGATATTCTGTTTATTTTATTAATAAAGCTGCACACTTTATCTTGCAATATATTCAGGTGCTCTGACCAATTAACTGACAATTTGGTAACTAAAGTCACTCCCAAATATTTTATGTTAGGTGTATATTTTGAGGTTTTTACCCATTCATTCCATAGTGGGTCTTCTCGTGATATCTTTTTTGATCGTAAGAATAGTGTAACAGCTTTTATTGATACTTAGATTTAATTTATGTTTAATAATTCAGTTTTCTATAATTTTGATTGCCGGTATTGATAATTTTGAAAACTTATCATATGTTTCCCACATTGTGATTATGTCATCTGCGTATGCTTGTATATAGGCGTTTCCTTCAATTTCTGTTGTTCATATTTCACTCACTGTTGGGCAGTGTCGGTCTAAGTGAAAAGCCTTGTGCAACTCCAATGTTATGCGTTGCAGCTGTTCCTTTTGAATCCAAATAGGTTCTGTCTTGTAAAAATGAATATATAATCTTGTATATGTTTTCATTTCATTTAAAGCTATTTAAATTTTCTATAATATTATTTCCTCTTATTGAGTTGAAGGCATTCTTTATATCCAATGATAGCATGCATGTATATAATTTATTTTTCTTATTTTCTTTTATTTTGGAAGTTATTTCAAATATTGCATCTTCTGCGCTCTTTCCTTTTGTAAAACCAAATTGAAATTTACTAACACTGTTTTGACAGTGTAGGGCGTATGTTAATCTATTTAGTATAATTTTATCTAATATTTTGCCAAAAAATAGAAGGCATACCGGTTTATATGATTCGTTTAAATGTAAGTCTTTACCTTCTTTTGAAATTAAAACTATCTTTGCCTTTTTCTAGATGTTTGGAAATGTGCAGTTTTTCAAACACTTATTTATAATTTTACTAAACCAGCTTTAATCAGTATTAAATAGTTCTTCATAGACTTCTAATTCTATATTATTAAAACATGGCGCCTTTCCTAATTTCATTTCATTTAAAACCTCTTCTATTTCCTTTGTATTTATGTCTTCATAATTTTCATTTTCGTGTTTCTGTTCAACTTGTTCTGTGTTTTCATATGGAAGGTTGTACTTCAATATTTCATCTGTTGCTTCCACTATGCTATCTGTGAGTGTTCCATCTTCCCGTAATCTCATTTTTATTGTAGTCTGTTTTATGTCTTATTGATTTATAATAGTTACCAAATGCATTTTCATTTGTTATTGATTTTAAATGTTCTCTGAATGCGTTCTGCTTAATATTTACACTTTGTTTCTTATATATAGCTGCTTCTTTTTTATATATAATTTTGTATTTATGTCTTTCATCTTGGTCTGTTTCTTTTTGAAATCTTCTTCTTATAGCTCTAATTATTTATCTTTGTATTGATAACGCCTCTGTCCACCAGTAATTTGATCTTCTTTTGCTCTTTAGACAAATGTCATATAATTTGCTTTCTATTGCTTCCACTAGTTCATTTGTCTCCAAAGTTTCTATTACTTCTTTGTCTATTTCCGCTATTAATTTCTGCACTTCTCCTTTTAATATTGACCAGTATAACGTTTTCTTATTAAATCTTAACTCTTTAGAACTTTTACCCGTGTTCATTTTTAAGTTGCAAACCATTATGTTATGATCACTCGCTGTAAAGTCGTCTTTTATGTTCCAGTCAGTTATCATTTCTCTGTTTAGGTTTTTTGTTATTAATATATTTATCCAGCTAATTCCTAGAACACTATCATATGTAAGTTTACTATCTGGATTATTTTCAACTATAAAATCGTGTTTGAATATAAAATCTACAACTTTCTGACCTCTTATGTCAGTATTTCTTGGGCTCCAGATTGATGACTTCGTATTAAGATCTCCAAAGATTAACCATTTTTCATTATTATTTGCTATTATGAAATTTTCTATTTGATCCAGTATTTCTTCAATTTGTTGTGATGGTGCAGAACAAATTAGATTAATTTCGTATGCTTCTACTTTGGTTATTATTATTTCTTTTTTCTCCAATATTGTTATTGCTTTGAATCCTTTTTTACTTAATAGAGCTGTTTTAGGTTGAGAAGTTTCTATTACTTGGTATTGGTTTGGTATTTCTATTATTTTATTTTTGTATACATATGGATCATTGATTAATGCTGTATATCTATTTCGTTTGATATAAGTTCTTGGGCTATTGATAAATTGGCTGCATGACAGTGAGTTAAGTTTATATGTAAAAACTTTATACAATTGTTTCTATCATTAAGAGCCATAGTCGAATTTTGATATGACATTATTAAGTTGTCTCTTATATATGGTACATTTTTTATCTTTCGCCCCATGATCTATTTTATACTTAGTCGTAAACCTGTCATTATGTTCTGCACAATTGCAACATTTGTATTCATTTTCACATTTTGCTTCTTTATGTTGCTGTCCGCATCTGCCACACTTTTCTGAATTCTGGCATACCTTGGCAAATTGCCCAAATTTCATGCATTCTCTGAATCTTACAGATGTCCAACCTAGATACAATCTTTTATTATCTTTTATTTTAGGGAAATCTCTGCTGTCTACACTCAATGTCCAATTATTTCCATATTTGTTACTAAATTTAAACAGAACTTCTAGACCAAAGTCTTCTTCTATGTTATTTTGTTGTCTTAACTTGGAGACTATTTCTTCTTTCCCTATATATTTATTTATGTCGTACAGTATTATTCTAGGTTTAGTTGTTATTAATTCTTCATCTTTGTCTTGATTTTGTATCTCTTTTATTATTGTTTCTATATCATTTTCAGTGCTTGTTCCTTTAATAATACCTACTTCCTTAATTGCTCTTGTTTTGTTTCCATTTATTTAACTTTAGCCGGATCTACTATTCTTTTGATTATTTTCCGTGTATCATCTGATGTTTTGCCTTCTTTGTTTGGGCAAATTATTAGGACATTGTTTTCTCTTTGTCTGGATCTGTCTCTAGGTTCTCTGATTTTGGATTGCTGCTTATGTGATTGATCTATTTTGCTTATTTGCTGTACTGCAGCGGCATATGATTTTGTGGTTTTAATTTGACCTTTTAAATATGCTATCTCTTGTAGATGATCCATTATAACTTTCATTAAATCACTAACGCCTTCTCTCATTTTAGATTGTGCCGGTAGTGTTAGTTTGCTATTAGCTATGATAGTTTGCAGGTCTTTTCCAAGATCAAAAATAACACTGATTTTCTCATCTTGCCTTTGAATTTTCAAATTCATAGTTGAAGATTCTCCATTTTGAAGAGACGGTACTTCCGCCATTACGATGTTAATTGCTAAACTTTAGCACTCTTAATTGAATTATAAATAACAAACCAAAAAATAATTTGGCTCACCTGACCAAGTAAAATTTCAAAAACTAAGTTACAATAATATGAACAAAAAACAGTGCCTACCGATGTTATTGGTGTTCCTAGGAGCCACCAACGTAAAGGTGTAGGTCGGAGTAGTGATAGAGATTTGAAATTACAGAATTCGCTGATTGGTTAATTTTACCCTTCTTTCCAGGAACAGACTCTAGGCCCTTGTTCCCGGAATTAAGCAACGTTCAAATCTCTGCCATGCAATAACCATGAAATATTTTGATGGCTTAAAATGGGTGCTATTCACTTGAACACAAAAACAAGATTCATTTATTGTAACATGCATGTAATACATTATTTTCTCAAGTAAGATATTTCTCTGTATAAAATTTGTTTCATCAAAATCTTCCTATAATATTGAAATTCAAAAAAGAATCGCTTTCACTTCTAGAAATGACCAAAATCAAATATTTCTGAAAATTCTCTTTAAATTAAAACATTCCATCCCCATCTCTTAAGAGATAACTTAGAACTTTTATGAATATTATTTCAAGAATCCAGTAATGATTAATTTCTTTGTAAAAAGCATACATTTAAACTTAATCATTTAATTTTATAATGAAATTATTCTAATGAAAGAAATTTAGAGAATTACAATAATAAATACTTTTGAAATAGACAAAATGGCTATAAAAGTATATGAAAATTAATATTTTATATATGAAAGTTAATACTAAAACATTATGTACAAAAAATTTACGACCTAACTTCAAAATGTGAAAATTTTATTTCCAGCAAAGTCATGTTTCTTATCATAAATCTAAGTATGATAATGAAAGGAAGAAAAACAATGTTTCTTTATATATTTTCCCTACTTACATGTATATGTTATATCAAGAACAAAATAAAAAAAAACTTTTTAAAATTGTACCCAAAGAAATGTTAAAATACATAATATTATGAAAAAGTGCGTAATTAATTTATAAAGTAATGATTAACGAATTGGAAATAAGAGCTAAAAAAATGAAAATATGAAATATATTTTTGACGTAAAAATATTTTAATAATGTAAGTATGCCATTTATATTTGTGAACATATGGGGATTCTGTGCTATAGCATTCTATTACAGTAATTCAATAACACTCGTTAGTACTGCCATCTATGTATAACATACACAAGCTAAAACTAAAATGTTAGTACAGCTTATTGGAATAGAAAGCAATTTATAAATTATTGAAATGAAAATTAATTTCCTTGTTTAAAAAAATTTTTAAATAAAAATTTAAAAACGTTTTCTATAAAAATTTTGGTTAAAAAAAAGATACTGATTAAAGTTTATTTGGTATGATGAATTTACCTAACATCGATATTTGAAAATAGAAATATATTTTCATTTAAATTTTGAAATTAAATATTTTGTTTTCTGAAAGAACATTTTTTGAAATTTGGAGAAAATTTCCTGTAATTACGGTAAAGTCAGCTTAAATGATTTTGTTATCCAAAAAGTGTGTACTGTATATTGAAAATTGACACCAACAAACTTCTCAGCACCCAAATCACTATAGTTTAAGCAATTTTCAGCTAATTTATATTATATGTATTTTGTACTCCCATTTATATGTTTTATGAACCATAAGAACTTAAATAATATTTAACGCTAAAAATATTTCATAAAGTATAACATATATGTAAGCAATTCAAATTTTATATTTGGCAAATAAAAGTTGAAATATAAAATTATTTTTAAACTATGTGTTACGAGTAACCATCAAACTAATCATATGGTTTCTTATACTATTATTGATTCAATAATTTTTGGGTAAATTAATGAAGCGATTGTTACTCCAAGCATAAGAGTAAAGAAATTAGAAGCCATTTGTTATAACAGTAAAATTCAATCACAAAATGTGAAGAGAATTTTTTGCTTCATAACTTTATAGCATGGAAAAGGTCTTTACAGTATTTATTTTATTTTATTTTTTATTTATTTATTTATTTATTTTTTTTATTTTCCGTTTGAAGTTATATTCAATTTGTCAAATATTTTAAATAAAATATGTTTCAGCTGTTATGATGTGTAAATGTTATTTATTATAATAAATAAAAACATTAACATAAAAAAATATCAAATTTATATTTAACTAAGGTTAAAAAAAAGCTGTCAATTTAATTTTTTTTTTTAAATTACATGAAAATTATAAAATATACATTTTGGTTTCATAGACTAAGAAGAAAATTATACTAAAATTGGTGGATTTGTTTTCTAGGGTTATTATCTATTTTTTCAGTGTTCACTTGCTTACACTTTCAATTGCAAATATACTTAAAATGAAATGAAACATTATCTTATATATATATAACAATTCTGAATTTCTTCAAAAATAAAAAATATTAATTTGTCACAGATGTCCTATAAATCTTTTGGTGAAATTTTTGGTTGATTTTACGATATTTCAGTCAACCTGGATTTTTTATAATTTGAGAAAAATCAGCAATATTATTTTTTTTTCAAAATTCAATTACAACAATCCTAATTTATATACCTTCTCGGATCAGTTTATAGCAATTTGTTTCAACTTCGAATAAGTTTTCTTTGCTTTTAAAAACCCAAATATTTTATAATTCTATTTATATTTCTATTATTAATAATATTTATTTCACTTAAATTTGAAACAAACTTTGAATGCAATAAATGCGTCTGATTGGTAACATTATTTCAATCGATAAAAAAAAGTCAAGAATATACCAAAAGGATCATACGACATTTGTGCCATTATTTGGTTTTAAATTATATAAATATTTAAAATTGATATATAAAATGGTACTTAGTAAGCATTGATATTCACAAAAAATTCTTATAAGTTTAACAATTAATAAGCGTCATACAGAAAACGAAACTCAAAGTTGTGTGGGTAAAATTGATCAACTTTTATCAACTCAGAAAATTTTTGTTAAGCAAACGTGAGTAATCTGGAAGACAATTTAAGGAAATACTTTTGAAAAACTTTTCAAGAAAACGTTTTTTACTGAAAAATGCTAATGCTACCATTTTGTAGAAGGGTAGGTTGTGATATATATACATATTGTATATTAATTTTAATTGTGCTAAAATTATACGCAAGTAGTTTAATCAAATAAATTTTATAAAAATAATTAGGACAATTATAAATGTTCCAGCAAAAAATATCAATTTAAAACTATTTTTAATATAAAAAAGTAAACAGTCAGCATTACTATCAAAATGTTGAAAATGTTTATGCGATTAGTAAATAAAAAAATAATTACTCTTCCACTATGGTTGACTACGATATGAGCATCCTGTAGGACCTTGAATACATTATCCATAGTAATGTAATACAAGATTTTTTTTATCCTACCGATAATGGGAGCCATAAATTTGTCCTATTCCCCAACATTTAAAATATCATAGCATTTCACACACACACACACATCCTTCTGCATTGAGCTGTTTGTTGTTTCTTTCACAAATTCTACTTCTTCCACTTCACCGATTTAAGACTTGCATTTCTCATTTGTTAAATGAAAGAAGCCCTCGTGCTTATTTCTTGCAGATTCTGACTAAATGTTTGCAATAACTCTTTCCTCGTTACATCATTTCCTTTCGGCAAAATAAAAAACGGAAAATATCTTAAAACGGAAAAAAACTGTTTTAATGTTAGCTTGAAACTTCTTATAAAAATCGGAATTTCCTCAAAGCTACACTCATAATGACACAAATAAGGAAGGGCTTGAGCAGCAGTGCGGGGCAATGGAAACTAATTCAAAGTCTTTTTGATTTTTTACAGCAAGACATCGGGATTTCCAAGATTTTACCCAAATGCTTCTTTGAAGGTGGAAATGGAATCACTTTAAAGTATATTTCGGACTTATACCAAGCTATTTTGTAAAAGTTACTTTTACCTAACTACATGCCGGCCAACTTGTATAGTGGTCAGCGTGCCTGACTAAGGATACGGAGGTCCTGGGTTCGAATACAGGCTCAGGCATGGATGTACTTTCTCTCTCTCTCTCTCTCTATCTTATCTTTGTCCTTTCCTTGTGTGTGAATGAGGTGCCTTCCCTATAAACAGGTCCCTATAGCATGTGAATATACTGAAAAAGTCGGACTCTACACCAAATACGGTGCAGTTGGAAAAGTGGAGCAGCACACCTCAATTTGCCAAGCTTGCTGGCACGCGAGACCAACAACAACCTAACTATTCAGATAAACCCAGGAGTTATCAGACTGCCAGAGATTTTACACTATAACACAAATGTCTAAAACAATGCAATTCAAAGGATACTCAAAACGCAAATCTTTTTTCATTCAAACACATATGCAATAGATGATCGTTTTTACGAACCTCTAATTTACGAACACTCAAGTTTTTATGAAAAAATGACTAATCTCTATCCAGACATCATAGACGTAATGATAATTTTAACTCCCAATAACGCGAACTCAAAGTTTTAATAATTTTATATTTCGAACTTTTGTTTCTGACTAATAGTTTTCATTCGTTTACTTTTTATATTTTTTATAATCTGATAATTTTTAATGTTTTATTTGGTTTCATTTTTATATGACGCCTATGAGCCTGATTCATTTTTGAACAACGGTAAGACATATGTAAGCATTCCAGATATGGTGGGAATAATCGAAGGCACGTGTATATCAGATAGGAAGGAACTGTAGTGTCACGTCTTTCCTATAAATAAGATCACACAAAGGGGAAAACACCTTCCTCCCGAATGTGTTAACTCAGAAAGGGAGGAATATATTTTAAAAGTTCATAAACTGTGTTGTCCTGTGGTAGTATTCGTTTCATTTGAACAACTCAATTTATGAAGTTTCATTTGTCGAGAAGGAGATTGAGCCGGTTCCTTTCAGGATTTGCCACAGTTGGAGAAACGACGTTTCTATCAGTCAATGTAAAATTCTAAAAGAAGTAGATGAAAAATATTAAATAAGACAAAAATAACTAAAATATACAAAACTCCAAAGAACAGCTCTTGACAATTTAGAAACTGGAGGAAAAAAATCCTTGAAAAACGAAGCAATACCAGCAAACGAACTTCTTCTCGAAAATATTATAGGGAAGCAAAACATCCTAAACTGGTAAAAGTTTTGCTTCCGTGGCTGAAAAAAAATTAAAATATTGATCATTCCGTCAGCTGTAATGACATTAAAGAGAAATCCGACTGCTTCTCTGTGAAGTTGAACGAACATAAGAAAAGTTTGGAACATCAAACAGTTGACAGATATGTTTAGAAAACTCTGTAGTGAAACTGGGAGTAAAATTTTGGAAATTGAGTGTGATAAGAACAAAATACCATAATACTTTCCAAATATGACTCAATGGATGTTTTCAACGTAGACGAGGCAGATTTGTTTTTGATAATATTTCCTAAGGAACGCTTAATTTTAAAGGCGATAAACACAATGGTGGTAAAAAACAAGGCAAGGAATTCCTGTTGCTCGTAGCATGAACATGAGTGGAACAGAAAATTTGTGTCTACTCTTCATAGGAAAATATTTAAGGCCTCAATCTTGCAAAACTTTTTAAAAACTGCCTACTGCATATCATGCTAACAGTTAAGTTGGGATGACTGGGAGCATTTATGTTAAAACTGGCTAAGAAACTTATTACAATATAGGATACACTATCCGGCAACCTCGGCACCGAACATATTCTGGTTATTGGAATTTTCCGGTTTTCGGATCGCTGCCGAAAATTTCAATAATTATTTGCAAAAAATTGAGAAACTCTCCATCCACAAAATAATTTGTGGGGAGGAAAAATAATAACTATATCCTTAATATTTTCAATGAAAAATACTCACGCACATGTATATAATAAAATAACCTAAAATTTGCAAAGTAAGATTGCTTCTTGCTTATTGATGCAAACATATCGCTAATTTTTTTAATGCTTTGATTTTTCTGACAATAAAGTTTCTTGTACTTTATATACAGACATAATATCGTGTTCCTTAAAAATGATTTTTGTTCTATTCCGCGGATAAGTTCTTTCGTTAGTTCTAGACAACGGTCAATGGAAATGTTTTCCGTATTTTCTGTTTTCCTTACATCGGTATCCTCAGAAGTTGAAGAATCGGTGTCTTTCCTATTGAGCACTTCCCTGACGATCTCGTCATCAGTTAACTGAAGTACAGTGGGAGCATTTAAGGAATCTTGTACAGTTTTTTTATCGATTATTTCCTCACTTGAAATGTTTTTGGCATATTCTAACAGTTATTGGATCCTTTCTTTTTCTTGTGACACGCGAAAAACAAAAAATTTGTAGTTTTCTTCTCCTTCAAGAAAAATTGAAAGAGGACAGATATTATGCCAAGCATTGATCGAAGTATTCTTGTTCAAGGAATGCCAGGAATTAACAATACTCCAAAGGGCATTTTTGATCGGAAATTTTTTTTGAAAATCTATCAATTCCTCTCTGGAGATGCAGAATTCTAAACATTTTCGGATAAAAGCCATTTTTTACGGGCATTTTAACGAATTTAGTACACTCTGATCCATTGGCTGGATCAGAGATGTGCACAATTCGGTGGTATAAAGACAACTCGGACGTTGTCCTTTTCAAAAGTTTCTGTCTCAGGATGCCAACCAAAAAAAAAAAAAAAAAAAAAAAAAAAATAAAAGAAAGAAGAAGAAGAAGAAGAAGTAAAGGGAAAAAAAATTATTATCTGAAAAATACAGGTTTGTGGGAAGCCGGATAATAGGTCCTATACTGTATTAGAAACCTGTTAACTTATGGCTAAGAAACTTATTTTATTTTTAACCCCCTCCATAAAGTAATTGTTTTTTTCGTTTCAGTTGTGATCATAGCTATGCCACTTTATTACGATTCTCATTGGTTAAAAACATCCATGACGTCAGCTAACATATCATCTGCTTCACATCGTATTGAAACGGCGCTGTCAATCGGGCATGTCGATGAATTTGCTGCCGGCCTTCCTATTTCATTCCTCGATCGGAAGCAAACAAGACGAAATTCAGCATGGAATATCTGACAACAGTGTGGAAGTTTATTTTGTTAATAAAATGATTTCTTATATAAAGAACAAAGCATCAGTTTGAGAAGCCGCTTTCCGTTGATTCAAGCCATTAATATGTCGACAACAAAATAAAAGAATTAGCAAAATAAAAAAGACTAGACAAAACATTTACTTTATAATTAGTTTCAATCGGCAAGAACGATTTAAATTTTAAAAAATTTCATTCATTAATAGAATTTTAAATTAATATAATTGCAGTATTTAGGAGCAATCTTTTTTTAATCTTAAGATCTTATCTTTGCGCGAGCATTAAAAATTAAAAATTGTTTCATAACATCTGCATTTGTTTTAGTTCATTGGGTAAAGATGAGTCACCACTGAAGGAACTCTGACATCAAACTCCTTTTTGGGCCTGAAATTTCTTTTAGTATAGACTTAAATTCGTTATGTAAAAAATTCTTGATAATATAATGAATGAGAACGAAAATTTTTTTAGATATTGTACAAAAAGAAATATAGCGAACTAATTGTTTGCAAAACAAGCAGGTGAGTCGTTAATAGGACAAAGGTACTTTTTTTAGGGAAAAAAATAACGAAATGTTTTTATGCAGTGTAAAATAGAAAAATATATTTTTAAAAATGTAGGTTTTAAAACAGAAAAATGATAACTTATTACTTTGCCCGATGTTTCACCAATGAAATGAAAATAAGTATTGTTTTTAAATATGAATTTTATTTTACACAGAACATTATAATTTTTATTCTTGTCAATAATGATTTATTTATAAAGAAAAAACTAGTTAGTAAATTAAAAAAAATCATATCTTAATAATATAAAGCCTTATTTTTCGATTTTACGAACTTGCTATTTTACAAACCCAACAAGTTCGTAAAAACGGGCGTTTATTGCATAATTCTTGTTTTTGTGTTCTTACAGTGAGCTATTTATTTCAAACTAGTTCAGGAATATTTAATTATTGTAATAATTATATATATATATATATATATATATATATATATATATATATATATATATATATATATATATATATATATATATATATATATATATATATAAAGTACTACTTTAATTAATAAAATATGTAATTACTTTAAAATGCGTAGATTAATATGCATTTTATCTCTATAATAATTTCTCTGACATGGAAATGATATACATTTTATAGTATATCATTTCCATGTCATACAAAATTAGATATTTTTTAATAGGTAAAAATATATTTTTTAATAGTTAGTCTACTACTAAATTTTAGAGCAGAATTTAACAGATTGTTTGTGGCGCCATCTACTTTTAAAGGAAAATATCATTGATTTTTCTTCATAAGTTTTTTACTATTTTTTTTTATTATTGTATTTATTAAATTCTTTATTAATTTCTTTATTTAAATTTATTAATTTTCTTGATATATAAATTAATGAGCTATCCTCATTCAAGTGTAAATTATAAGAATAAAGAAATCAAATGTTTATTAAATGGAAAAATATTGTTAATGAAAAAAACAAACAGCTGTATATTAACAATAATTTTTAAATGAACAGTGAAATATTTCAATTTACATCGAAAGTATTAATATATTTATAAAAATATTGCTATATTATTACTGTAAGTTTGAGTTTATATTTCTATTAAATGAAATTAACAGTAAAAATCTATGTCATTGTTTTTATTTTCTGTCAACAGATGTCAACATCGGTACCTATTCTGTATAAAATATCAATTCACAATTTTATTCTAAAAATAATGAGAGTCATAGAAAGATCTTCTATATAATTGGACTTACATTTTTACATTATTGTAATGATTAACGAATGTTAATAGTTACAAATTAAAGTTCGAAAACTTCAATCTTGTTTAAAAAAAATGTTTTATAATATAATAACTTAGAGATTCGTAAATAAATTTTAGAGATATTCTAAATTAACAAATACTTGAATAGTATACATCAAAAAAATTTCAAATTTTCGTGAAAGCCGTTTGCATGCCTTTCAACGGAGTTGAGAAAAATCCCTCACACACAAGAATTTATGTTTGTTTATTTTAAATGAATTTAAAAAACTTTTCCTTCATAAGACATGTTTTCATTGTTTTACTAATAATTTGTCAATAAATTTAATATTCACTGAATGGAAATTTTTTGCTCCATCCATTTATATTCTTATAAAATTAGTTTAATAAAAGTTTAATTAAACACAGCAAATTTAAATGATTTGAATTTTACCTTTCTTCTCACTAATAATATGCGGTGTGTTGTATTTTACGGCGTACTGAACTGTAACTGCTCAGAGACATCGCTGTCCCGACAAGACACATCAGAAGATACGAGTCAGATATCAAGAACTCTACTGAAATCAGGCTGCAACGGCCTGATTTCTTAGGGCATCGTTTGAATTATTCGAAGGTAGGGATTCCAATCCCGTCTTAACCGAATGATATTCATTGTAGGCGTCGAGTGGACGTTCAATAGTTCGTGGCAGCACAATGTCCACCAAATGGAAACGATACTTATTGGAGCATAAGTGTTAGGGATCTTCCGCTTGTTTAAATCACGAATCCGCCCACCTTTCCACAGTAGCTGGTGACTCAGAGCTGAGTGCAGGAAAATATGCTCCAAGGTATTAGGAAGAAGACACGTCATTTATCACTCCACGAGGCACACATGAAGCTGCTGCAGCAAGTCATTCCACACACTGAAAAAATTAAGGAAACATATGATGAAAGCACATTTTTGATCCGGAAGAAGAATGAGAATGATAATATTTCTTTAGATCAACATGTTCTCAATCTCAATAGCCAATCAAAAAATTTCATTAAATAAATGTGTTAAATAATCTTAAAAAAATTATTGATTAAAATTTATTTTATTTACATTTATCGTTATCTATAATATACTTTTAACTCTCAATTTCATTAGTGATTCATTTTTTTTAACATAAAGTAATCATTATGTTAAAAAAAAGAGGAAGGGAGGGATAGGTTGGTTATTCATTCTCTAAATGGCTGTACACACTCTAATAGGTTGTGTTAAATCATTTTATAATACAGTTAGGTTATGATGAACTGACAGTTAACACCCGGTCTACTGTCTCCGTTTAAATTTTATAACAGGAAGCATGAACTTTGAATTCGGGGATTTCCCCTTGTTATGAACTGAAAAGACAAACATTAGATTCATTAAATGGAAACAAAACATTTATATAATTTTGTGTACGGCGCACTAAAATAAGCAAAGAAAAAGCAAAAATTTGATTGTAATATCAGTTAAAATTTGAAAACAACACAGATTAACACATAAAAATGTGCGGGTGATAAAATTACTTTACAAAATATTGATTTGCATCACAAGGTGAAGTCTCACATATATATATTAGCTGAAAACAAATCGAATAACGTGTGTAAAACTTGAGTACATTTTTCAGTTCTTTTCATTTCAGTCACGATGCATTAGAATCTCATGATCAAGAGCGTTAACGTATTGGGAAAGACGAAAATGCATTCACTGAAGAGAATAAAAACCACCTTTTTTTCAAAAGCAGAAAACAAATAATATCATTTTTTAAACAAATTACATTTTGACAATATCGAAAGAAAAGGTAATCCGTTGTCATCCATAATTTCTTTTTCTGTATTTCTAGCTTTCTTACTAAATATAAATGGATGCTATTAAATTAGCAAACGTAGGTAATAAAATCGAATGTTTTTGCTAACAGTACGCATGCAGAACTCGACTCATTTATCGTTCTATTCCAATATTTATTTCTTATAAAATTTATTTTTTGAAAATAGAGATTCTCACGCCCACGTTGATGAAAATACTGATAAAATTGCTTTTGCTAATATTTTTAAACAATTAAATGTGTCAGGAATTGAATTCCATGTAGTTAGAATATCATTTTCTGAAATTCTATTTATTTTATCCAATAATTGATTATTTTCAATAATTTCTAAATCACACATTTTTTCAACAAATTTTTGGTTTCATATGTACTTGACTGAAATTCAACTAATTTCATTTCTAATTAATTAAAATTTAACCACTCAAGGAGTTTTAAATTTAATTTTTCAAAATGGTATTGTATCAGAATATAAAATGACTTTAAAAGTTTCTTCAAATTCCTTAAACTGCGTAAATCTTCCAGAAAATTCCTGATTCAGAGATTGAATAACCACCGAAAATTCTTTTGTTAATGACTCTTTATTTGTCTTTTTGTGACATTCACTTTCACTTTCAATATTTTTATTATTATTATTCGGAAACTGTTTATATGAATTCGAAAGAATATCACGATTAAAAATCTGTAATTTGACTTCAAACGCTTTGATTAAGTCAGTTATTGTAATGACTGTTTTATTAAAACCTTGTAGTTTTATATTTAATTCATTTAAGTGAGAGCATGAATCAGTGAAAAAATATAATTTTGCTAGCCATTCTACTTCCTATAATTGATTGTATTGATCAATAATCTGCTCATTATTTAGAACTATAATCTTATTTCCTTTAAACAATCTACAAATCTTTGCAAAACATTTTCGCGTCTTAACCAGCGTACATTATTGTATAAAAGTAAGTAATTGTAAGAAGAGTTTACTTCCTTTAACAATTCTTGATATTTTCTTTTATTTAGTGGTCGTGCTGTTATAAAATTGATTAATTTTGTTAAAAAACTGAAAATATCATCAAACATTTTTAAACCTGTTTTGATACATAACGCTTGTTGGTGAATAATGCAAAGAAAATTAAAAATTGTGTGTCCAATACGTTTTGTAAATAAATTTATAAATCCATTTCCCCGTCCAATTAAGCTACGAACACCGTCAGTTGTAACTGACACAATTTTAATAGGACATATTTCTCTTTTTTCCAATACATCTATAACTGCATTACAAATGTCTCAGTTAAAGCTAACAGCCAACATTGCTCTCTCACAATTTGAAGATTTGTGTAAGGAGCATAACTTAACAATTTCCCATGAAAAGACTCAAGTCATCTTTTTTGGCAGCAGCAAGAAGTGCTTAAAATCATATCCAAAGATTGAAATATGTGGACGAAGCATTAAATTAAGGAAATGAAATATTAGGAGTAATTCATGATTGCAAACTATCTTGGCTTCCTCACATCAGGCAACAAAAGATAAAGATTATAGCTATTGTAAACAGCCTAAGACAAATAAGTAGTAGAAACTGGGATGTAAATGCAAGAATTCTTAAAATTTGGTATAAAACCATTATTGAAAGAATGATATGCTATGGATCAGCAGTCTATTCGGAACCAATGACAAGTAGAAAAGTCAGACAACTATCCAGTTTGCAGAGACACTTCACCTTAACCATCAATAGATGTTTCCGCACTACTTCTACGGCAACATTAAACATCTTGGTGGGAGTCTTTCCATTACATTTAATGGTTCAACTAGAAGCTGTTAAATCTAATATTCTCCAATAGCAAGAAAAAACCATGTTTCTGGATCTAATTTATAGCCTAGATGACTTTGAAATTCAATTCAGAACATTATTCCACCCAGCAACACAGGTGGAAGAAATAATGGTTCACATTTCGAGTCCTATACAGTGCCAAGACATTCACCAACATTTTTTTACTGATGGCTCAAAAATAGAAGGCCAAGTGGGAACAGCTTACTGCATTTTCAAAAATGGACAGGAAAGTGGTTATTGGCAGGGACAATTAGGAGAAACTAACAGTGTTTTCCAAGCTGAATTGGTTGCGATTGATAAAACATTGAAATATATAGCCGAAAATAATTTATACACAGCAATGATTGGTAAGACAGCATATCAGCTCTTTTGGGAATATATAATCCATATCACAGAAGCCCACTGATTCAAGACATTCAAAATCAACTCAGGACATTTAACAATCGATGGAAAATTTGTCTTCACTGGATCAAGGCTCATGCCAGACATACTGGTAATGAAAGAGCTGACAAAGCAAGCTGCCAAGGCATACTCAAACATGCAAAAAAATTTAATCAAAATTGCTCAAATCATACTTGAACTCTAAATTACGCAACCATTTACTAATGTCCTGGCAACAAGAATGGAATGAGACTGAACAAGGTAGAGGGACATACAGCCTTAAGCCATCTGTCTCTCTCGATTGTCCCAGTCAAGGATCACAAAGAAGCACAGTTTCTTTCTGGACATACTCCAACACCGGAGTATCTCAACAAAAGGGATATGGCTCCAAGTAGTAATTGTTCATGCGATCACGTTGGGCCCATTGTTCATTACGTGTTTGAATGGGATTTCACAAAACAATGGCACCTAAAAGCGCTAAATAAAAGGAATTTACTCCATTTCTGCGCTATGAATGCAAAGCTCTTTCTTTTCTGCATAAGATAAAGAGCATAATCTCCTTTATCTGTGAAAAAGGATGCGAACTCTGTAAGGTTAATGCCATAATTGACAGTGGATTTCATCATAAGAACAATTTGGTAAAGGGTAAAAATTATTGTTAGGTATTTCTCCACTTTTTTGCGATAAAATATTATTATTATATTTGTTTAGTAATTAGTTTTTGTAATTTTGATAATAATAATTATTCAGATTAAGGTGCTGAAAAATATTGATTGACTCAGTACAACGTAATGTGCAGTATTAAATATCCTATCAATTAGTAATTTTAATTTTTATCAATTAGTAATTTTAATTTTTATCAATTAGTAATTTTAATGTCTAATTTTGTCTTATATTTCCTAAACGTTGTAAACCATTATAAACTGTGAACAAACAATGCATATTTTTTATGTGATGAAATAATGCATTGTAATATAGCACAATTAGTATGTGTTTTATTCATGTGTATACTACCAATGTATTGTATATATTAGGTCTTTTTCTAACGCAATCTCCATATGGTACGTCATGTGATATAACACTTCCCTCTATCTAATCACTATAAAACTGGGTGTTTATAGTCAAGTTTGCTTTGAGTCTTCAGAAATACCCTATTTAGGAATTTTAGTGCAATATATTTTCATTATTATTTCTAGTAATATTAGAGTGTCTGCAAAACATTTTGCTAAATATTTTATTCTTTTTATTTGAAGTAGTTTTACTATTTATTGTATTGCATTTATATTTTTGTTCAATAATTTTCGTAACTGTGGTAACTACAGTGAACAGACTGAGCTGCTGCAAAATTTTAACTGAGAGAGAGAGAGAGAGAATCAGCAGATTGCAATCTGTTATACTTTAAATATTCTGCAGTTTATCACCTACAGCAAAAATTCAATAGGATACCATTAAATCATATATAATCTTAAGTATCTGCGTGTAGACAATACAGTCCTTTGGTATTGCGAAAAAATGCAATGTTACATTAAAGAACGGAGTTAAAGCATGAGGAACACAGTTAAGGCATGAGGGAGTTGGTAGTACTTATTGAAAATCTGTACCAGTTATTTGCTCTTTTTTTCTCTACTTAAACTTAATTATATTGCTTGCATATTTGTGTTATAAACTACTTATATCGTCTGTTATGAATATGATCAGAAGCGCACCCCATATTGCCAGTCTAACTGGCACACGATAACAACATGACAATGATCAAGATAACTAATTTGTATTTTTACTTCCAAGTTTAGGATAGAGTGTTATGATAATCTATTTTCACAATTTTATTGCAATATTTACCTCATGTCATCTCCCATAGTGCCCTTGTCTTTGGATTTCCACCACTTGTATTTCCCAAAGTACAATTCTACATGATGACAAGCCATACTTTGAATATTCTTGTTTACAACTTTTCCCATTTCATCCATTCTAAAGTGCAGTGAAACTTGGTAAAATATAAATAAATAAACCTACTTGTTGAAAAAATTATGATTGAAATTAACATGCAAATAATTTACTGATGTATAATATTGAATTTAACTTCATAACTAATGTAAGCATGTTGCATAATCGATTGCACATAGCTCTTAATAAATAAAACACAAAAATTGAAAAAAACATGGTCAACAATACAAAAATCTGCAATAATGTATAATTTACTGATGACACAAATGAGTTAAAAGAAAAATTTTAAGCATTTTGCTTATCCATCGAAATTTTTTTTAGTACTTTATAAAATAAAATTTAGTAAGCTAATTCTTAAATACATTCTTTGTCATTTACACATTTGATTTAAATAAATTGAATTTCCCTGTATAATGAAACAAGTATATTAATTTAAAGCTGTTTTTAATATGTATACAAGAAACAGAAAATTGGAGTTTAAAGATTAAAAAATTTATCCATTGTACCAAAATATATATAAGTAATATACCAATAAGTAACTCAGCAAACAAATAATGTTTTGCAAAAGAAATCTCTAAGCAAAATTTCAAATGAAAAGTATGTCGAATGTAAACTATTTGTATTAAGTTGTTAAAAACAAAGTATAAAATATGGAATACTCCCCGTACATAAATCAATGAAGATAATGAAAAAAAAAAAAAAAGGAATTCTAAGGAATAGTGCTGTGAAGTCAGATAAATTGTAACACAGCAAAACTTATGGCTGTTGAATAACATTCTTAAAATAGATAATAAAATAGACAAATTTTTAAAAAAATAAAAATTTTCATGGTTACCATATTTTAATGCAAATGTTAGAAAAACAAATTTACAAATATTAGCAGTTTTTTCAAATAAGCTTTTTATGTCAAATGTAAAATATAAATTTACTAATGTATACAATAAATCAAATGGAAAATACTAATATTATGATATTTTAAAACGCTGTACAGTTATAATACATACATAATTACACCACAGAAAATTAAACAATGAATTCCAAAGGCATCTCCAAATTGCTATGAAGTCAAAAAAAATCGAAACAGTAGTTCTTTTGGAATAATATTCAGTAAATACATTCATTGGAAATTTATATGTGAATAAATAAATGTAGCTAAATACTTATTTTACCATATGTATAATAATGACATCAGATTTTGGAGTAGTTTCATGGTTAATAATATACAAAGTAATTGCAAGTAAGAAATAAAATATAATGTATCTAATCATAAAAATATGAAATATTTTCATTTGGATTACAATTGTAAGTTCAAATAGATTAAAATTTTTCATGCTAACCAAAATTTGTTATGTTAACAAACGTAAGAAAAATCAAATTCACCAACACCGCGACTTGGAAAACTTCTTGATAAATTAATAGAAATTGAAAACGGTTTTTAATTAAACTTCAAATATCAAAGTTTCTAAATGATTAAAATTCAAGAACATTAATCTCAGTTAGTAAGAAAATTCTTGATAAACAAAAATGCACTAAACAGCATAGAAAAATAGGCAGCCACATTGAATTTAACTCTACACATGATATATTTCGATAAAATCTTGGCGTAGCCAAGATGGTTAGTAACTTGGCTACTTTTCTAGGACCAATAATGGTTTATCATGGAAGACTGGGGAAAACATAGCCCCATGGTAAGACCCACCTTGGCTTATCTTGGCATACTGTAAATTGGGGAAATCTTGGTCCTCCTGATAGGACCAACCTTGGATTATCTTGGAATCCTCAATATTTGGGAAAACATGTCACCCATAATAGGTCCATTCTTGGGTTTGTCTTCTCATGCTGTATATAGGGGAAAACTTGACATTCATCATTGGTCCCATATTGGGGTTATCTTGGCAAGATTGTTAATATCAGGCCAAGTTAATTTGCTATTTGGGGGGAGACACCATTACTTTAACGATCAGCAGACACAATGAGTTTTGAAGAATTATGACTCAAATACAGATTGTTTTGCTCACAGATTTTTCATATAATTTTCTTCTGTTTAGACACCGTTAATTTCTATGATCCCAGACGATCTTCCTGTTCGTATCTTTTTATGATGCTTTATTAGTAAGATGGTTCACTAGTTCCAGTCTTGTGTATCCAGTTCGAATTGTACGAATGAGGTATATTTTTAATCGTTATAACTGCAGAATTTTTTTATATTTTAAATTCATAAACTGCCAGCCAATCGATACAAATAGAAATGACTATTTGGTTGTAGTCTCACAAATTTCACGTAAGATCTAATCATAATATCACATAAGCTATAATAAATATTGGAAATTCTAATGATTTCCCCCTATTCACGATTAATATGGCTGCTAGGTACTTCAGCGCTTCTTATTTTATTTGATAATTATAAATTATAAAGGTTGGCATAAACATGACATAGACTTCATTTATAATATAAAACTGCCAGCAACGTAATACCATTTTGCATTGGTTAAATTTTAGTTTTTATTTTTGTTATTACATTCTTCATCCTTCGTTTCTTTTTGCCGTACTTTCATTAAATTTATGTGGCAATACGAACCACAATTTTGACACAATGAAGAGAATACTTCTTATCCAATGAATAAGCGGAGTTTTTTCTTATCTTTCCTGATTATATAGCGGATTGGTTAACTTTTCTGCCACGTTTACCTATTGAACCAATCGCTGTATCATTTCTTCTAGACACATTGGTCTAATAACATATTGAATATTACTTTGTTTATTTTACGTCATCCTGATTGAATCCCCTTATTCATTGTCATGGCCGAGCGAAGGAAAAACAAAAAGAAGAAAGAAGTAAATAAGTTGTTAATTTATGATTAATTATGTAGAGTGAAATTTTTATTAACTAGGAATAAAATTGCATCTAAATTTTTTTATTCAATATATTTATTTCTTAGTTTATAAACTACATATGTGAATCAGAAAAATTTACCTTTTTTCATTTGTTGTGCAAAATTTGTTTTATGTTCTGTAAATTCAGATCTTATTAAATAATATAGTAATTTATTAATATGAATTTTCATAGGTTGCTGAAGTATTCCAGATCAGTTTTTTTTTTCTTTTCTTTTTGATTTTACATATTGTTAGAAAATCTTCGTTTTGTTCAAATGCTATCGTTATTATTATAACTTTTTGTAACTTGTATGACTTATAATTTTGAAGTAAAATTTTAAGAAAATATCGATTAGTGAGATGATTCTTATATTAATCTAAGGAAAAGAAATTCTAATAATTTTTTCAATAGTTATTTAAACAAAGGAAGCATTTAAAATTTATTTATTCGACTGAAATTTATCTTAAGAAAATGTAAATAGTTGTATCTTTTTTTTATAAAATAAAAATAAAGATTCTTATAACTGCATCTTGGATAAAACAAAATATGCCAAATGTTAAAGGTTACATATATTCTGATTTGTTCATTTTTTATTCTTCAATTCAAATCAGTTCTTTTTTATTCCATTGTTAGATATTTATTTATAAAAGAGTTATTTTTTCAATTGAATGACCATAAAGTCATTTATTGTATCATATTGCTCTGAAATTGTTATATAATAGAGGTTTTTTCTTATTTGACTATTATCGTTGGTATCCAGAAATATGATAAAAAAAAAATTGCTTCACAAAATATTTTATATATTTTCATTATTGTGTATTTTTCACTATTTAATCTGTAGGTTTGATTAGCCATAAGTGTCAGATCAAAAGTGATAAATTAGCTATATAAAATGTTAAATTTTGCCACTAAACAAAATAAAATGATATCTTGAAGTTCTTTAACTTATAATAAATGTTGAGTTATTTGTGTTTCATTGCTATATATCTTCTATGACAAATCAATTTTCTGAATAATAACTTGTATATAATTTTGGAGCAAGATTCAACTAACAAAGTGATTAATGTAACAACTTTTTTGTTGAATAACTTCATGTTATACTAGTAAAATATTAGTGACACTAAAAAAGGGAGATTAAAATTCAATCCTTGTCAAATTCCAAATAAACCATATTACTAAATTACTTGGTCATGGTAAATTTTTCAATATTGATGCATATTATTGCTGAGTGATTGAGCATGTTACTTTCCCTCAAGTATTTAATTTCTCAAAAAATATGGGGCAAGAATAAATATTATAGAACTGCTTCATCGAGCATGTTACTTTTAGTATCTAAGATAAAGTATGTTAGATTGAATACCAATTTTTAAATCCCAAATTCAGCTGTCATGAGTAATTACCATACTATCCAAATCAAAATATGTTTTTGTCCAAAGAATATTGCGAGGCCATTTTAAATGATGTGTGCAAGAAACTGAAAATGTGCAAGAAACTGAACAAAATGTGCAAGAAACTGAAACAAGAACATGTGAAATCATGTGGAAGTAATCTTTGCATGATTTGAAAATTTTAAGAACACATGATATATTTTGTATGATTTTTTTCTGGCAAACAAGACCAATTTTACTCTTTCACAATAGCTCTGTTTGTAGTGTATGCATTGTAAGTTTTTTATTTAATTTTTTTTCAAGAAAAGTGTTAAATGAACTTGTTTATTCAAATTTGGCTATCATTAGTCAAAGATTTTTATAGCCAATGGATTTTGTTAAAATGTTCCTTGCAAAGTTAGCTTTAGCTGCTGCAAGATTTGGACAGAAATTTACATTTGTGTTTTATTGATAGTTGCATTTGAAAATAAATTTCGCAAAGGAACTCCTCTATTTGTACTCAAGACTTTTAATTGCATGAATATTACGTTTTTCATGTTAACTGTTAATATAACATTTAATATTTCATGTTAACAGTTTTTTAAAGTTGCAGTTGATATCAATGACTTTAATTGATCAAAGGCAGTTATTTTCGATCTCATGATATAATGGATTCTTAAGTGCTTTAAATTTTAGAGTCTTTTAAAAGATGTAATTTAATTATAACAGTTTATGTATAAAGTGTGTGAAATCTAAAGAATCAGTATTAAGTATGTAATTCATTAAAAAGTTCATTTTGCCAGCTACATTTTGTTCTCTCAAAATAATTTTTAACCATTTCTTATGTTTTACATGAAGATTCTTATTTTCTGAGCTATAGTTTTATTTTTAGGTAGATTTAAGATATACTAGAAATGTGAACTAATTGGGAGAGGGAGATGCCTGTTCGGATATGCTGGGTTGAATATTTAGTCTTGTTATTAAAGTGATCTGAAAATCATTGTCTTAAGTTAATAACAAAGTAATTTTATCCCAGTTAAATCACGAGTATTTAATGTGTCATCTACATTTTGATTCATATCGATGTGATGTATAATGTTTGTGTAATACACCACCCTATTTTGCTACTTTGCCTAATTTCTAGGAAAATGTAATAAAAATATGGTGAAGAGTTTCTTATTCTAAACCAGTGTGCTCTGCTTTTTGTTGGCTGCCTGTTGTGCACAAATTGATCAATCTTGTACTGTTCTATTTTATAGCTTTTTATCAATTGCTCATAGCTGATTAATTTTACAGTAAAATCAACATGTGTATTTACCATTCAATTTGGCAAAATGTAAACACAGTGCCTGTACAGTTAAAGAAAAACTTGAAGTGCCTAAACATCTAGACAAAGAATAAAATACTACAAAATTATATATTGAACTTGGTGTTGCTAAAGCAATTATCAGTTATTGGAAAAAAAATGTGCTGAGTCTGGAAAAAAAATGTGCTGAATTATCAGAAATTGGAAAAAAAATGTGCTGTCTTTGTGCTGTGACTAGTTAAAATAGTTGGACAGTGCCACAATTCAATAGTTTCTATTCATGTCAAAATAGACAAAGCTATATTTTTTTGGCTTAGCCAGGAAAGACAAAGGTGTTTTTCTCACTGACTCAAGAAAAAGCTTTTTGCTGAACAAGGCTATGAATGGGGACTTTGCATTTACAGCAATCAACAAATGATTAAGTTGTGGAAAAGAAATCACACACACATGGAGTTTGATAGTTGACAGTTACTAGAGAAAGATTATCTGCTGTTACGGTGTTAGCAAGATATTTACTTAAGTTTGAAAAGTTTATTGCTACAGAAAAACTATTCTCCACACCAGTTGTATGCTGCAGATGAGTCTGCATTCAGTTTTGAAGCACTTCCTTCCAAAAATTTAGCTTCCAAAGAAAAATCCTCTAAGGTCATAAAAAGAAAGGTTTGTCTAACAATACTTGCTTTTAGCAAAATTGATATTTCTAATAAATTTTCACTAATAGTAATTGGTTTGTTTGCGAAGCTGTGGTAACTTTATCATATTACTATAAAAATCAAAATAAGGCTTGGGTAAATGTTGATCTAATTCAAGAATGATTTGAAACACAATTTCTTCCTTCAGTTCCAAAATTCAATTATAATGTAAAGTCATTGATAATACTGTTTGCTTAACAGGGCCTTGCTGTTGATTGACAATTTCCCTCTGACACATCTTTAATAAAAGTTGACCATAAAGCTGTTTTCTGCTGCTCAATGTGACCCTACTTATGCAGACTATGGACCAAAGAGTATTAACTATCAAACTTTACTATGATAAAATGCCCTTATTAGCTTTGATCAGAGGAGTGAACATAAAAAAAGAACTTTAAAAAAAATTAACAATTAAATAATGTAATTTATCATTCTCAAATTGCAGTAGAAGTGCTCAGACTAATTAAAATATGGAAATATCTTTGGTTTAATTTTATGTTTGAAGAAACAGCAGTTGATGAATTATTAATTTATATATATGCAAAATTGTTTTTAAATAATATTGAAATATTAATTAAAGACAATTTTGCATATTATGTATATAGTAGAAGTATAATACTTTATGCTTGTTCATTTTTTAATTATTTCCTTTTAATTAATTATATGAACTCATACTTTATAAATATACCAATCATGTATTATCAACAGTATTATAAACTTAAATGGGTAAAAGTTTACAAAGCTATACAGGTTTAGTGCATTTTCAAATTTTCATGCCATGCGCTCTACAGCTATGTCGCCAGCCTAAATTACAGCACTAGGCGCAATATCCAACTACTAATACCGATCATGTTTGAACTTCAACTTAGAAATCATGTGTTTTTTCGAATTCCATCTATCAAATTTTTTTAATTTCATTATGATTAAGTACTGTAAATGTTTTAAAATACTAATAACTTGAAACAAAATTTTTAAAACTCGAATTTTAATATACCAGGCAATTATGCTCTAGTATATTAAAATTCGAGTTTTAAAAATTTTGTAGTAGCTTTTTTAGTAGCTAACACTACACTGTAGCAATACCTAAAAATAGCTACAGTGTAGTGTTAGCTACTACAGTGACAACTGGACAATAAAGCTAAATTTCTATCTTTAACAAATTTCATTTTTTATTTAAACTCCATTTCTAATATACTAGTATAGCAATGGTACCCACCTTAAAAGAACGTCAGCATAGCGCTATCTAGTACAATGACAACCAGGCAATAAAGCTAAGCTTCTAACATCAACAAATTGCATTTGTTATGCAAACTTGAATTTTAATTAACTGGGTTTGTGACAGCCACCTTCAAAAAATTTATGTACAGCACAGTTTGACACTAACATTAAACACTCAATAAAGCTTACTTAAAAATGTATTTACTTTATGTAAACATGCATTTTTATAAAAACTAGAGTTTCTAATAATCGATCTGAATAAAATTTTAATGAAAAATAAAATAACTCACCTTACTGAGAAAAGAATGTTTGAGAGCTTTGAAGAAATCTTCTACTGTATTTTTTCATGCATTCTCTGCCATACATACTCTTTGATGTATGAATCAAACTGACCGGGTGCATTATTAACACCCCGTACAAATCTCAATTTGACCAACCAAATGAAAATTCGCAATAATATAACTTTAAAAAAATTTTGAATTTTAAAATTTCGAAACAATATTTTAAAAATTATAAGCAATAAATCTTCCGAAAATTCTAGATAATTTAACTAAAAAAAATTCAAAGTCCAATAGCGGGAACATTAACATAGCATATTCTTTAATTGTAAACAAATTATATTACTCTTTAAACGCAAGGGTTGCACACAAAACAAATTTTGTTCATGTCTTACAATCACCGTAAGTCATAAAACAAAAATCTCATAAAAACACATTCAGGATCATTAAACCAGTTTGACACACTTTATTGCACGCTTAGCACATTTTATCCTCTGTCAAGTTCTCTACTCTAATGCCTAAATGAATAAAGAGCTTATTGCTCCAGCATGCTTACTTGTACCTAGACCTGAGTTGAGCTTTACCAATTAGATAGAAGCAGTTGGGTGGAGTCTTAGTAATTTTGATGAAAGGATTAAGTAGATCTCCAATACTTGGCCTGTTACCATCAGGGTATCATTTCACTAAGAGGTCAATGTGACCACACACAGTTTTAATGTGCTCCAACTGCTCTTAGCTAACATGATGGATCTTCAGTTAAGCCTGCATTCATACTCACTTCCTTCTGATAATGAGAACAACATCCTAACCAACCAGGATACTGTAGCCCCTAAATTGATAAAGGAAACATATATTTTTATTAAAACTTTTCAATTAACCAGGCTATGAAATTTATTCTAAAAACACTCCATACAATCATACAATGCACCCAGGCAAGAGTCAAGAATTGAGGAATTATTAAATCAATAAAGTAAATAACATGTTCTTAGAATAACTGTTTTTTATTAGCCAGGCATGTATTTCAGTTTTAAAAAATCAAACAGTTTCATTTATATATAAAAAATAATGTTTACATTAGTCTACGATAAACTTACATATATTGCAAATATTTTTGTTTTATTTCTAATAAACTATTTAAATTGGTTTAGATTGCATATTTTATGAACTAATATATACATTACTTACCTATTTTACATTTTCTGAAACATGGTCGACATAGATCAGATAATAGACACATTTTGATTTAAAAGTTAAATAGATAATTAGAACTTGAATGATTATGCATATATTATTTATTAAACACAAATAGTAGTATTTATTATTTTGAATAATGATAATTCCAAGTTGGAGATTGAGAAAGCAAACAATAGATTCAAAATTGGAATTTGAGTAAGATTTCTACTTTGAAAGGCAAAGATTGCTTGAAGTTGTTCAATTTAGGATGATGGGAAAATTGGAAATCATGCTGAATCTGCGCCAAATAGTATTTTGCATTTTTTTTTCTATTTTTTAATATTTATACTTGGTGATTATTAAATTAAATGTTTCTTGATGAAATTATCAAGTTTTTTGACTTTGTAATTAATTAAATAAGTTGTTTATTTAAAAACCAAAAGTCAGTAAATAAATATTTCAAAATAGAAATTTATTGTTTTGTATAAATTATTAATAGCATTTATTCTTTGAGCCTACTTTTAAAAAGATAAATAATTTTTTGTAGATAAGTGATTATGTTGAAAAATTAAGTCAAACTTTTTCTTTAAAACTTAATTTTAATCAATTATTTGCACGCATTAATTTTGCATTTTAATTTATTGTTTTGCAATTTTTTAAAATTTTATACGTGTGTATGTATATGTAAAATTCTCACATAAAGAAATTTTTATGCTTTATTATTTCTTTTATTCTTTATAACATGCATTTCATCTTAGATATATTTGAATTTTAATAAATTAGATATAATTGTTGACTGTACCATGTCTTGCTTTGGATATGTAATATATGATGAGTATGTTTCATTGTTAATTTAATTTATAAATCATTGACTTTAAATTTGTATTACATTACTAACTGCTGAATACATCCTATAAATTCTTATAAAAAAAAAAAAAAATCTGCCTTCATTTTTTTGCACATCACCAAATTAAATCCATTCCCAATGGAAGAATTTATTTATATGAGTCATCCACTATGTGCAACCTTAATAAATAAGAAGCTGCTAATTTGTACATAGCCAACTCAATGTTCTTGAGCCATTGCAGTGAACCATCAGATTTTAGGTCCAGGTCTGACTCTAGCTCTCATGTATAAGAAATGTGATCTTTGGCCACAAACTAATGAGTGACCAGTTTTTGAACAAAATTTGAATTATATTAACTATCTTACTACACATAATATGTTTACATAAGCTTTTTATGGAAGAGAAGTCTTGCTGATGCATTTACACACCGAGCTAGCAGTCTAATGATTACAACCCTAGTCTTTGGTTCAACAGTTCTTAGGTACAATGAAATTCCCAAATTCTTCGATGTTTGTTCAGAATTTACTTTAAACTATAAGTCTTAGTCTAATTGATTCTTTTGTGCAAAAAATGACTGTTGAGTGACAAACCTATCATGCCTTGACTGACTGTTCTTGTAAAAGCTAATTATTTGAAAGATTGTGGTTCTTATATACATCTGTAATTTTATTCACGTTGTCTTCATTTGTGTGTTTATTGAGTCTATGATAAAATAACTGAATTTTATTTCTCAGCTTCACATACATCTGTAATTGCTTAAAACTTCTTGAGTGTATTTTTTTATTTATAATGGCTGAGTTATCTTCCAAAATGTATTATATACATTGAAAATTTTAATTTGTAATAGATTTCTAAATTTTATTTAAGAATTTCTTTTTTCAAGTTCAAAAATAGTAATATGTGAGTATAACATATTTTATACTCTTATGAAACTGATTCTGATTATTTAAAATATGAATAAGGATTTTTGTCTTTAAAAATTGTTACATGATATACTGTAACAAGGAGTATGAAATAAATGTAACCTATGATACATAATATCTAGTTTAAATAAATTTTAATTCGTATGTGAATGCTCTTGTATAAAATCTATTACAATCCAAATTTACCTTTACCTAGGTTGACATAAAAATAGATGATAAACCTACTAAAGAAGAATATGCAGTTGCTAAGTACTTAAAGCAAATACTTCCAGAAAAGAAAACAACTTTATTAGGACACAAAGTGGAATATTTCATAGGTATAATTAAAAATTCTTGTTTTTTTGCAGAGATGTTATTTTCATGGTTATTAAATTGTTTTCTGAATTAAATTCATTGTTTTTAAATAACTTTTGTTAATTTTATGTTATTGTATTAATATGTAATTTATTTTCTGCAGTTATTAGATATAAGAGAAAATTGTCAAATATTTATATTTATTGCAATTTTGTCATTTTTTATATTCTGACAATTGTCATTTTTTATTTTCTACTTTAGTATTCTAAATTTGTATGTTTCAGAAACAGGCATATGTAAAATTGAAAAAATAATGAGCAAAATATTTAATCATTTAAAGACTTCAAACATTTTAAAAAACTGATTAAAAATAATTTGAGTCTTTCCTATCAAATCTAGAATTGTAGAATTATTGCATCTATCCATTTTAAAAGTTATGTTTCTGATTTTCTTAAATTTTGTTCTGTTAGCTTCAAAGGCTGTTGATGCTTTAACAGAATCACATTGGGCTAAAGAAAATAAGAAGGGTGAATTAAATTTTTCTAATAGAGATGTTGCTGTTGATTTTATGGCCAGGTAAAACATTGCTTATTTTATTTACTGTCACAGCTAATGAAACTTTACATTTTTAGCACAAAGTGTTTTTCTTTAAGGAATTGTTGCTTTGATACAAAAAAAATATAGACTTTTTTGACTTTCAATTAATGAGTTGTTTTGTAAAGTTTTAATTTAGTTTTTTGTATTTTGATATATATATATAATTAGAAATATAAATTGAAATAGAGATATTGGATCTTGTATTACCTTTCTTTAACTATTATTGCTCTGATTAGTGGTTAGGTAGTTTTTTTCTGTATTTTTTTTATACTTCTGGAAAAAAGTAAGAACTAGGTTTTTTTCCGAATAAGTGAAGAACTTTGAATTTTCACAAAATAATTTCATTATAGCACTTTTAATTTCATTCTCATCATACTGTATGAAAAAGTAGGACAGTTCTAAATAATGAAAGTAAAAATGTTATTAAAAAGGAATTCTTCTTACATTTGTTTTAACTACTTCAAAAACTTTAATTGCTATTGAATCATAAAGTGTTGAAATTTGGTTTGATAAAAATTGTCCAAAACACAATTCAAAGCTTCTCGAAGTTCAATCAAAGATTCAAATTGCTTGCATCTGATGTAAACATGCCGAACAGCTACTGACCATATATTTTTAACAGTATTGAAATCTGTACTTTTAGTGAGCTATGGCAAAACCCGAACATTATTTGTTTCTAACCAATTTTTAACGCCATTGGCCATGTGAAATATTGCTGAATGACCATATATTTTTAACAGTATTGAAATCTGTACTTTTAGTGAGCTATGGCAAAACCCGAACATTATTTGTTTCTAACCAATTTTTAACGCCATTGGCCATGTGAAATATTGCTGAATTATCCAATTTTCTCTGCCTGTGTGGGCACCATAGAGAAGAGGTTCTGAATGTAAGATTTGAATGTAATCTATGTTTCTGTCTTTCATCCATAAACACTAGATTCATTTTTCCAACATTGCCAACTTATATCCGAACCACTAAACTACTTCCTCCTACCTGTCAGGTAAAATAAGTTTTTCTTGTGTACCTAGACAATGCCAATACTATTGAAAAACATCAGTGCCATCTGAATTTTTTTTCATTAGAAAAATTAACTGAAATCCATTCAGAGTTCCAAGACATGTTCTTTGACCCACTGCAGCTAGAGTTCAATGTACCTTTTATTCCATATAGGATGGTGCTTTCTTTTCTTGAAAATGAATGTATCCTATCTTTTTATGTAGTTATAAAGTGTTCTTCTGGTTGCATGTGTGAAGCCAGATGGGTTGATCGGTCAGTTATTTATACTTAAAATTTTAATTTCCAATCAAAATGTAAAAACTAGTTCTGTTTTTCTTTTTATTTTAAAACAAGAGAAATCTACATAGGGAAGTTGATATTTTATATATATAATCAGTTGTAAAAGTCAAAAATATTTTAAGCAATCTGTAATGCTATGTCTAGAAAATTATCATCTGTACCAGTTTATAACTTCTGGCTCTGAACATTTACTAACAACTCTTTACTTTAGATCATGTTTTCCTTTTGATTTTTCATCTTGATCATTCTTCTGCATTCAAGTGAGCATTTTTGAAACTAAAAGCTTACGTCTTTACCTTTCATTTTATATTTGTTTTCCTGGGTTATAAACATTTTAAGGGAACCTGGCAAATTTTATTCATTATTTTTCTTGCTAATGTACCTGAAGTGCATTTTGGAAAAAAATTTTAGTAGCTTAAATTTCAGTATTGTGGAATTTTGAAACCCATTTTCATTTACTTTGATACATAATTTCAATATTCATGTGGAACCATGAATATTGAAATTTCTTTGACTTTTGTTTGAGAAAGTGTAGTTTGAAGTGTGAGCTCTTCAAATTCTGTTCAAATTGGTTAATTTTATGAAACATACAGTATATTTTATTAATTCCTTTTAGTTTTCATTAATTACACTGTTTAAAATTATGTGCTGTGCAAGCCTGCTAAATATATAAAATATTTCAACAGACTTCTGGAGCACAAATTTTTCCATCGAGCCAAAAAGATAGTTGTTCAAAAAGAATCAAAGAAAAAGAAGAAAGATACAGAAGAAGCTGCTCAAGACTCTGGAAAGGAAAAAGAATCTAAAAAATCTGAGAAAAAAGTGAAGACAGAAGAGGGAGAAAAAACTGATGATAAAGATGGTAAAAAGGTAAAATAGTCAAATTTTTGTGTTAAGAATATTTTGTTTTAAAATACTAAGTTTTTTTATAAATGTGTTATGAAATTGAATGAAAGTCAAAAATTCTTAACTCTAATGGATCCATTGCTTTATTAACATACTTTGTTGATAAATCCCTAATTTTATTAGGGGTTGTGAGCTATGAAATTTATGATCCTCTACACTTAAAAGAAATCTAAGGTATTAATCCCTTCTAATTTAATTAAGAAAATATTAAGATATGATTGAAACTGAAATTAAAAATGACCAAATTTTTGAAAAATTTGATCTCTGTTTTTAAAAAAATTCTTTTCTTTATATATATATATATATATATATATATATATATATATATATATATATATATATAAGCTTTGTTCTAATCAGCTATTGAAATCTAAATATTGTGTAATTTCAAACTTATTTTGAATTGTTTTTAACCTTTATTTTCTGGTGAAGAAAAAGCTATCTAAATTAAATTTCCAAGTGTTTTTTTTTTTTTTTTTTTTTTTTTTTTTTTTACATAAAAAATCTATGTTGTATATTTTAGGAAAGTGGTGAGGTTGTGGAAAAAAAGAAAGAAAAAAAGAAAATTAAATTAGATATGCACTTAGAACAGATTTTTATTGACAGTAATGAGGTAATAATTTCTGTTTATTACTTAAGAGAATTTATAATTCTTCTTACATTTATCTCCCAAAAATTCTATATTTAATTTGTAAATTTATCTATAAAATTTTATTAAGAACTTTTTGTATTGTGAGTGTTTTTACATTTAAACTACTTTAAAAGTTTAGCATAACTTCAGGTTGAATTTTATTTACCATGCAGCATTGTATTTTATAATTTTAATGTAACAATAAATATTGTTCTATATTCATTTTTATTGCAGAATAATCATTTAATTATATCAGTAATGTGCACAAATTAATTTAATTAAATTATATGTAATAATTTTAAAATGCTAAATATTGTGTTTTTAACTGAGAAGTGCTTAGTGCATAGATGATTTTTAAAGCTTTAATTGTTAAATATAATTTTTAAGAGCGATTTTTTTTCTTTCAACTGTCAGCGAAATTAAGTAATGGAAAAAGGAGAAGGAAAGTTTTAAAAAATTGTGATTTTCTGGATTTTTTAGCATGGCCTGTTTATATATTAAGCAAGAGAGAAGTTTATTATTTAATATTTTTTTATAGTCCAGTTATACCTTTTTTATTTAAAATTGCTTATGATAGTATAGGAAAATTTAACTTGCGATTGTCTGTATTTTTTAATTAAAATTGGGTTTGCATTGATAAGACATCAGCTTTTCTTGTAAATATATTATTTATCAATTTAAAATTTCGAAAAAAAAATTACATTTCTTATTTTAAATATTCTTATTTTCAACATTGTCTTTTCCATATATTTGTAATTATAGCTTATAATTATACTTGTATTCTCAATTGTGTACCTAAATTTTATTTTTATCCTTTGAAGATATATTTATTATACGATTTAAATTTTAGCCTTATGTCTGGATATATGATCCAATTTCAATAAAAACTTGGATTACAGGCACTTTAATGGGTATGTGTGATTACTTTATAAAAATTTGTTAAAATATTAAGTAGTGAAAATGCTTTACATCATTGATATTTTATAATTAAATTATAAATTGTGTAAAATAACATGTTCAAATATATTTTACACACTTAAATAATATGCTGTTGTTGTTACATTTATTTATATCCCCATTTTATAAAATCCTCTTTCTCTTTTTAACTTCTAAAAATAAATTTGACTTTCTTTGACTCAATTTACTTATTTTGATCACATCACGAATTAAAATTTAGTTTTAAAAAATTGAGCAGTTGCTGTTCATTTTAAGGAAGTAAATGATGTTATCAGAAGTTTTATTGAGTGTTTTGTAATTGTTATGAAGAATAATATAGCATGATTGTATGAAAATATGAAATGCATATTTAAGTTTTTCCCTTGTGCAGTACACTATAAGAATACTAAACTTTGTAATAGGAGTCAAATAATTGCTGTATGAATTAAAATGCTAAACAAGACTTTTTTATTCTTAAATATTTTTTTTCTTATTATTTTTATTCTTAATTTTAGATATTATATTTATTGTTACTATTTAAACTTTAACTCCATAATTCTTTCGTTTTTTTCAAATCTATCAATTCTTAATGTCTAACATAATTACAACATATGTTGTGTATGTAATTATATTTCAGTTAAATTTCCTTCAATAATAAAACTTAGTAAAAGAATATATATTCACCAGACTAACAGCTGAATGTTAAGTGCTCTTGTTTTTAGGAGAACAACTCATGGGTTTGACTGCTATTTTAGATGTGGATCTTTGTTGTAATTGTTTAGAAATGCATTTTAAAGTGTAGATTTCAGTCAAATTAGCCTACAGGTATAAAAGAACAACAATAGGAACAAAAGCAAACATTATCATGATATACAGGCTTTGTAGTTGTCCTGATTTTCCCGAAAACAAAATTTTTTTGTCCTGAAAAGTCCTTAATTTTAAATTGTAATTCTGAAATTCCTGAATTATTTTCTCTTTCAACTTGAAAACAAAAGAACATTCTTATTTTTCGATTTGTGAAAAAAGAAGTGTTTTTTTCAAAATTCATTAACAAATAAAGGACGGTTTTTCTAATAATGTCATAGCATAATGAATTCAATGATAAATGAAAAGAACTATTGATGACATCACAGGAGGTGTCTGCCTCTTACACATTAATCAAGAATTTGACAACTTGCCATCTTTTCCCTTTTATTCAAAACGGAAATTGTATGTCTCATGTGTTTGTCCATTATAATTGTGATTTTCAAGGAATTATATGTACCCAAGACTGACCAGGTCTAATTAGCCCTCTTGTGCAAAAAATGACCCTTGAGCGACAAACAGAAATGTATCCAAGACTGAAATGCCTCGTACTACAAAATTTCCAGACAGCTTGCTTTCTTCTGATCATAACGACAAAAATGGTGGTTTTATTAAAGATTGGCGTCAAGCATATGAAAACGATAAATCTTCAGTGTTCTGCCATGTGTGTCGTAAGCAATTTAGTATTACAATTATGGGACTTATTTTGAATTTTTTATTTGTGCTTGTTTACTTAAACATAAAAAAAAGCGAATAAAAGAAAAGTTAAATCAGATTGTTTTTATTTCTAACATGAATGCTAAAATAGGATCGACAAAATCACTGTATGTCTTGCTGCAAGCATTGGGTACCATTAAATACACAAGATAAAATGTTAAAATCCGAAGCAATAATTTTGCTTACAGCTAAAAAATGTAATTACTTATTTTCTTGAATAAAGAAATTTGGAAATTTTTTCCATTACATTTAACGATTTAGAAATCACTAAACTTGTAAACCAAAGCACAATATGTGACAAAATTCAGACTTATCCTTACTTTTAAAATCGAATTTATGATGATATAATTTCATCTGGATGTTAACATTTTATATTTTGATGAAACAACTACCAGGCTAGTAAAAAATAATTGGATATTTATATATCTTATTGCTCAGAAAAAGAATGCAACAATAGTTAATAATTATTGTGATTCCTTTTTTCTTAGATATGCAGAATCTTGTAAAATTTTAGAAATAGTGCTAAATTTAAAAAAATGGTTTAAATTTTGAAAAATTCCTCCAATGCTCCATGAATGGATCAAATGTCAATTTTCATATCATAAAGAATTTAAATGAGCCTTTTAATTTTTATTTTTTATTTTTTTTTTTTTGGAATTTTGAAATTGATTGATATAGTTGCATGCAGTTTATATGTTAACAATGATGCTATAAAGAAAGGTATATCAAATTTAAGTTGTGATTAAAATAGTTTAATTTACTGTTGATATATGAATAGTTTACTTTGTCATCATCAGGAAGAGATTATCACAAAGTTCAGTTGGATTCTGTTGTAAAAATTAATGATTTTCAAGAAATAAAAGTTGCTCAGATAATGTTGGATGCTACCAATGATAAAATTCTAAATGTTTATATAAAAAAAAGAACTTTAATTTGAAAAAAAAATTGCCCAAATTTAAGAAAAGCTAATTTTTTCTAATCTTGAAATTTTGAAGTTTTTATCACTAAAATATTTGTATTTGCATAAATAAAACATTATTCATTATTTGTGTTCAATAAAAAGATATTGAATTTGACAAGTTTTTCAAACTTTACATAATATTTAAGTTATGTGTATATTACAATGATTATAACTGAATAATCTTTAAAAAGTTTAGTTAGTAAAAAGTTCTGAATTTATAACTAAGCTTATTTCTAATTTAAAGTTTTTAATTTTTGTTTACAAATGGACAAATGCCAAATTAGAATGCTATTAATATTCATTTTTTCTTTACTAAACTATTAATAAATTAAGGTTGTCCTGAAATTTCTGAAAAATTGCATCCTGAATTTTTGTTATCCACTATTGTATGCCTGGATGTAAAATTCATTGGGATGCCAGATAAGCAATCTTATTCAGAAATGCTAAGTTGGCAGCTGAGTATGGTTAGCATTTTTGTGATTTTTTTTGTGGTCAGTTTAGAATTTGTGGGTGTAAATACCACATTGGGCTGGGATGTTTGCTGTGATTTTGTAATTAGCTTTAAACTTTGGGTTCCAATCTTGCTCTTGTGTGAAAAAAAAAAAAAAATCAGTAAACAGGTGCAAAATTTTGTTTTAAACAATACTGTAATTTCAAAATTATTGAAACTATATTTTTTATTGTTGTATGAACCTAATTATAGAAAAATCAAGGAATATAACTCAAATTACATATCATATTTTTCTCATATTGTGTAATTTGAGACCTGTAACTTTCTAATTTTTAGAATTAAAATTTCTTTTAACATATTAAGTCTAGGTAATGTTAAACCTAAACAGTGAGAAAATAAAAATTATGAGCCAAAAATCCAATTTTTTCTGTTTTAAAAAATTTTTACCTATTAATTATGATAGAAAACAATTCCTAAATATTTCCTTAAATTTTAAAAGGATCATTTTGAATTTGCCATGGGAGGAGTTTCATTGTTTTAAAAATATCTAAAATTTTGAATTATAATTTGTTTAATTTTTGTTTCATTGTTAAATTTTTTATAATATAATTTTTTTAATGAAATTTTAATTTTAGCTTTCATTTCTGATATTTTTATTAATTGCAGTTGTAGCAGCAGTAGTCTTATGTCTTTTCCCATTATGGCCTCAGACCATTAGACATTATATTTATTATCTCAGTGTTGCTGCAGCCTTCTTCCTTGTCTTTATTATTGGTCTAGCTGTTTGTAAGTATAAAAGCATTTTTCTTTGCAATATAAGTTTTTAATTTTGAAAAGCTATTTGTGACAGTGTTCTAATTTTTATTTTGCCTGAAATTAATAGTGATAAATAATATCAAACATTAAAAGAAATGTTTTTTAATACTATAATAGTAAATCTGAGAATATATTTATAAGTTTATTACAGTAACCAAAAGTATCTTCTATGACAAAATATTTAATTTATAAACATAATATTTTTATTTATCTGAAATAAATCAAATTATCATTTATAAGATAGTCTTTATATCATCTGCTGTTTCCAATTTTTCCCTGTATTTATCTTGTCATTAGAAAATTTCTTGTACAACAAAAATATTTTGTTTTAATTTCCCCCTTTAACATATTTATTTAAAATGTTTAAAGTCATCTATATAATTAAATTATTTAAATCATGATTAATATGGGTGTTAAAAATCATTTTTATTACCTTTAATAATTTTTGCTAAAAAATTAATAATTAAGAAGTTAACTTTTTGTTAAGAAATTGTCATTGAGAACAACCAGGGTTGTGGGAGCAAAAATAAATAATAATAATAAATTTTATTGCTTTGTTGCAAACTGTTAAAAATATTTCAAAATTCTTTTTTGTGGAAGAGGTATGCGGAAAATTCAAAATCTTTAATTTTCCAAATTTCATCACCTATACTTAATGGGAATAAAATATTAAAATTTGAATTATTTTGATTCCTTCTATAATAAAGTCTTAATGCATTAATTTCTTTTTTTGATTTGGTAAAGAATACAGCCTAATTGTTTAAAAATTAAAGATGAACTTTTTCAACCTATGTTTATGAAAGTACAATGAAGAGTAAAATAATTTATTCTTACATCAAAAAAAATAAATAAAATAGGAAATCGTTAATTTATAATTTGTTGATAATGATAAAATACACACATATTTGTGAGTCTAATTAAACTTGAAATAGAAGAGAAATATATGAATTTATTAAACTTAAACGCTCGTGATTCTTTCTTAATTAACTTTTTTTAAATGATATGTTTTTCTATAGTTATAGAAAAAATACAAATGTATATGGCTCTTATTAATCAAATATCATATCCATGTAGTTAAATGTATTCTTCTCAATCTTTGAAAGTAAAGAGTCTTAAGCTAACAACAAAGATCAATGTTTAAAGAAATAAATGACCTTTAGGATTTGTGTAAAAATATTTGCTAAAGTTTGAATCATTATATTTTCAGATTATGTAGTTATCTATTCCAAGATATATATTGTTTAGTTCATTCATGATTTGTTATTAATTACAAAAAATTTCCATTTTAAAATGTTTCCTACAGTTTTTAGTATTTTGTAATTTTTTATTTTTGTGTATTTATAAATTGCATAGTCAAAAGAAAGCTTACTACTTAATAAAAAAAAATGAATGATTTGTAATTTTTTTAGAAAAATTTTTCTTAAATGCAATTTAGAAAAATTACTATTTATGTTCAATTTTATTTAAATAGTAAATTTTCTCTAAATCTCTTATGCTGATTAATTCTAATATAAATCTAATAATGTGTAAATTTGTGCTTCTTAAGAGCGTTTTATTCATTTTAATAAATTCCAAATTTTATATAATTTTGAAACATTTTCCTCATTTAATGTTTTAATCTTATTTGAATGTTTTCTTTCAGTACGCTTAGTTGTCTTTGTCATCCTTTGGGTAGTTACTTTTGGCAAACATCATTTGTGGCTACTGCCTAATCTTACAGAAGATGTTGGGTTCTTTGAATCTTTCTGGCCACTCTACAAATATGAATACAAAGGTACTAAAGAAAGTAGCACGAGTAAAAAGGAATCTGATTCCAAAGAAAAACACCAAGGCAAGGACAGAGAAGATACCAATGTTGAAAAAGAGAAAACAGACAGAAGCAAACAAGATTCCCAAGGAGAAGAGGAAGAGCAAAAGTTTGAAAAAAACCCAGACCAAAGTCAGTCTGAATCAGAGCAGGAAAAAAGTGAAGGGGAATCGCATAAAACGGACAATGGTTTTGAGTTCTTGGAGGCAGAAGAAGCAAGTGAAAGTCCAGGGGAAGAGGAAAATCGCAAGACTAAGTGAAAAACAGTTTGAAAGCTTGCATCTTTTGTTACACTTTTTAATCATGGCATTTACTTCTACATTACAGTCAGATGAGGTGTGATGATGTAATATTCCAAATATGCTGTCACTATTTTTATATATTTAAATGTTCTAAATTAAATGTGTTTAAAAAAACATGTTTGTATGTGAGTTGTCTTGGTCAGCAGTGTAAAAGAAAATATTTGTGGTCTTTCTATGTTCCTATGTGATTTGTGTAAGAACAAAGTCATTCCGCTTTATTTGAAACAGCAGAATCTCACATGTTATAATTTATAAAATCAGGTAATTTTTTGACCCTTGTGTTGTATATTAACCAATCATTATAAGATTTCTGTTACTTGCTAATACTTTTATTGTGAAAGTGTTAAACACTTGATAAAGAATGATTTATATTGTATCTTGCCCGGATATAGGCTACAGTATCAAAACATTGCATAAAATAAATTATTTTAATATCTTGACTTGTCATAAATCTATCTGCACTTTTATTTATTACTATGCTTCAGAGGATTTCTCGTAATTGCAATATTCTATTAAATATGTGTGCTTTACTGTCTAAAATATATGAAGCTATTTTCTATACCAACAGTTAAAAGGATAGCATAAAAATTGATTAGCTTTAATCATTATTTCATTTTTGTTTTTCCCTGCTTAGCTAGTAGCTTATTGTTCATTATTCTTGCTTTTAATCTTACAGTTGATGTTTCGATTGTATTTTGGACATGCTCAAAGTTGTCTGGTTAGTGTTCTTCATAAGTTCATGGCTTCAGTTTTCACCTTAGACGACGATACTTATTATCGTTCTGAATCTACTTTTAATTGTAAATCCTAGTCAAATTAGTCCTCTTGTTAAAACGTTTCTGTGAAGTAATGTACTGGAATATTTATTTAAATTTGTGTATACAATACTAATAATATTTATTGGATATTGAGAGAGAGAGAGAAATATATATACTTAAGAAATATTTCAGTAAGTACACAACTTAAATCTATTTACTTTGTTTCTATTATTTATATTTGGTCTTATAAGCATTCATGATATTGACTTAGAAATTTATATCAGAAAATCAAACCATGTAAGTCTAATGCCACATTACAACACATTACATGTCAAAAGAAAAAGAATAACAAAACTTCATTTTTTGTTAAAAAAAAATGAGGCTAACATTCATTTTTTAGAGGAGGTAGGTCTCTCATCTACAATGCTGTTGTCTAATGGATAGTATGAGTTTCAGTTCAAGGGATTGTAGGTTAGATTTCCTCTTTGGTAGGGGAGTTTCGGTGCTTATAATCTTTTTCAAAATGTAGTTTCTTATATCTTAATAATCAAAGGTCACTTTTGGATATGAAAAGCTACAAGTTGTTTGTTTTCAAAAATAACCTTCAAGTATCAACTAAATCCTGGGTTCACTAGTTTAAAATTAAAACAGCACTTAACAAAGCAAAGGTTGCAGGTTCGATTTCAGCCATTTTTCAAAATTGCAAGTTAATATATTTTTGTTTCTCTATGCATATTTGCTTTAAAAAATTGATTTTTCAATTTTTCTCTTAAATCACCTGAAGTCAACTGCCTTCTATCTCTGGAAATCCCAGTAGATGTATATCCTCTTCTGTTTCAAAAGTGAGACATTTGAACTAATGCCTCATAACTTTATTTTGGTTATAAGGATGTCTCTTACTTAATGTCAAAATATTACCAGATTCAATTTAAAATTAGAAAGTGTAAAAAAACTAAATCATGTTTTTTGTAGAAAAGTATATTAAATAATTAAATTACCTTAAGAATTTTTAAACTTTTGTTTTTATTACTAAAATTTTATTAAATTCCTAGATTATTGTTGATAGAAAATAGATATTATTGACGATTGATTGTGACCTTGAAACAAGCTTCTATCTAACTTATATGAACTTCATAATTTCAAAACATGCATTGAAATTTATGAATATGCAAATGAGAAAGGAAATGTCCACACTATATATTTTAAAATAATTCTATCAAATATAATTTTAAATGTTTTAGTACATATTGCAAATCTGATACCTCATAACAAATAAATAGAAAACGGTTGGTAGTTAAATACAATTGTCATTTTAGGAACTTTTCATTCATAATAGGCAGTATTCACTTGTACAGGGGAGGAAAACCTGATAACTCCCACTTACATATGCAGAAAATAATGGAATATCCATACTGTCATTGTTCAATGGTTGAGCTGTAGCCAAATGATTAGTGCTCTGGCTTTTGATTCAACAGTTCCTGGGTCCTACCTTGGGCATGGATGTTTAGTGACTCAATCTACTTTAATTTGTAGGTCCTGTTCTAATTAGCCTCTGTGCAAAATATGAGCCTTAAGCGACAAATCCATTGTTTCTGGTATCTAACCTATGAATTTCTCTCTGGTAAATTTGAGCAAGCTCTGCTTATCATGTCAAACCAACATCCAAATTTTGTTTCATGATTATTGCTAAAAAATTTTCTTTAGCAGTGTCTTGAAGTTTTCTTTGGCAGCTGAATTGCCAACTATCAAATAACACATTTTGTTATTTGATAGTTGGCAATTCAGCTGTCAATCAGTAAAAAAAAGTTTTTTGATCTGCTGCGTAGTTTTCGTTTGTCATTCATTGAAAAATAGAAAATCGAAAGGAACATTTTCGTCATATTTTGCTTTTTTATTTCCGCAAAGGGAAGAACATATCGCAAGCTCATAAGAAGTTACGTGCTGTTTATGTTGATGAAGCCTTAAAAGGATGGCAGTGTCAAAATTGGTTTGTCAAATTTCGTTCTGGTGATTTTTCACTCAAAAATTAAATATGCTCTGGCCTTCCAGTTGAAGTTGGTGACTACCTAATCAAAGCAATAATCGCTTCGGATCGTCACAGTACAATACGTGAGATTGCAGAGAAGCTTCATGTATCATATACATGTATTGAAAATCACAAAGTAACTTGGGTTATGTTCAAAAACTCGATACATGGGTTCCTCACTAACTGAAGGAAACGCATTCACAGTTGCAATTTGCCAAAGAAACGTGATGAAACTGATCCATTTTTACAACGACTGATAACTTTCGATGAAAAATGGGTTTACAACAATATCAAGCGGAAAAGATCGTGGAGCAGGCCAGGTGAACCAACTCAAACAACATCAAAAGAAGGTTTTTTTATCAGTTTGGTAGGATTACAAAGGAATCTTTTACCATCCAACCGAACGATCAATTTTGATGTTTACATCGAACAACTAACGAAATTAAACAATGCAGTTGAAGATAAGCGGACTGAATTGACAAATCGAAAAGGTGTTGTATTATATCATGACAAATCAAGGACACACATCTTTGGTCACTCGGCAAAAATTATTGGAGCTTGGTTGGGATGTTTTGCCACATCCACCATATAGACCTAACCTTGCACCATCTGATTACTTTTTGTTTCGATCTTTACAAAACTCCTTGAATGGTAAAAATTTCAATAATGATGTCACAAATCGTGCTTGATTCAGTTTTTTGCCAATAAAAAGCAGAAGTTTATGAACGTGGGATTATGATGCTGCCTGAAAGATGGCAAAAGGTCATTGATCAAAAGGGGCAATACATTACAGAATAAAGTTATTTAGTTCCATGAAAAAATTGTCTTTAATTTTCTAAAAAAAATCCGCAATTACTTAATTGTCAACCCAATACAAAAAAAAAAAAGAAAATATAATAGTAAAGTTATATTACCAGTACGGTGCTATTAACTAGTTAATTAATGAACTGGATGGTTTGGCTTCTTTTCTTCACTTTTATTTTTTTTATTGTATGTTTTATAAGTTAAATCTACTAGCTACTAACGCCATCTTTTGTCAGTTAAGTTGTATACATCTGTTACATTTTCCATATTTCTGAAAATCAAAGCATTATTAGTATAATCCCTAGTACAGATTACCACAGGTAGCAAATACAAATTTCATCGAAGAATAGGAAAGTGTGTCAAAACAATATTTTCAGAGGAGGTAAATTAAAAAATGCATTGTTGAAGGACAATTTTATATGCATCCATAAAATCCTATCTTGAAAAAAATGGTCTTGAAACAATATCCAAAACATAATCATAGATTATAAAGATTGAAACTTGATGGTAATGCCTTCAGCAAAGTGAAAATGAATAACTCATAGATATTATGAAAATCACTTGATGGAATAGCCACTTCATTGAATAAATTAGTAAATCAACATCAAATACTATTAGTTTTCTTAATATATGTTTTGGATAATCAAGCTCAAATTTGAACCTAATTGAGTCATAGTTTGTTAAATTTAAACATCCAGAGATATTTTTCTTGAAAATAACAGGGTTCCCACAACTCCTGGAAACTCCTTAAATTCAAAAAAAAAATTTTAAGGGCCCTTGAAACTGCTGGAATTTTGATTTGACTCCTTGAAAATCGTGAATTACTCCTGGAATATTTTTTCACCTTGATGCCTTTATTTTTTTCTAGAAAATATAATTTTTTGAATTTCCGCACGATCGATATTCAATTTTTTTTGTACTTTTAACTGTTGACTTGTATAAGCGGTTTCACGATGTACAATAATTTCATGACAATTCGGTTTGGTAATATTTTTTTAGATTGATGTAAAGTGAAGTGAAGAGTGAAGTAATCACCAAACAAAATGAATGTGTTGCGCAATTAAGACGGGCGATTTTAATTGATTATTTTTCTTTTGCTGCTGTTTTCCTTATATTATATAAAATTCTTTGAAAATATTAATATTTAAATATAAAATTTTTTAGTTAAAACATACTTTCCATATCAGTATGCAAATTGCGTATCATTGAAATGAATCGTGATAAATTTGTTTATTAATGAAATAAAGACTGGAATGTGTGGATGCCTGTGTGATGGAAAGTGTATTTTCACTGACCAGTGGACTCTGGAAAATCCATACAAAGATTGCCTTTTGCGTGGTTCAGGAAAAACACATGCCTATTGTCAGGTTTGCAAGAAATACGTCTGAATTTCAAATAAGGGCGAATTAGCAATTAAATCCCATATAAAAGGGAAAAAACATATATATTTATAACAGAAGAAAAATCTAGCAGTAAACAGAAGAAAAATTTAGAATTGCTTTTATTAAATAATAGGGAAAAGAAGTTAACTTTGAAACTATATGTAATAATTATGTTTGTTTTGAGTTAGTGTATTTAAATTTGTAAAGAAATATTCATACTCATCTTGAAATACTCAATACATTAATAGACAGGAATCTATTGGAAATGTCTAAAAACTCTAAAATTAATCATTATTTTATACAGTGTTATAATCCAGTATTATATAGAATGTGGATTACTTAAAAAATTTTCTGTTATAGCCGTAAATTCATTGAAGGCTTTTGAAATAATCATTAATAATTTTAACTTAAATAAAAAATAGTGTCAATGTTCATAGTATCAGTGTTTGGAATTATTTATTATATACAGAAATGAATAAAAAGTATTAATTATATGCATATTTGGTTAAGAACAATTTTAAAAATAAAATAAAAAATTATTTAACGTTAATGTCGATATCTCCTGGAAATTTTTGATTTGGCTCCTGGAATTTGATTCTTGAAAATCTATACGAACCTTGAAATAATCAATTATCTAATGAACAATCCATTAACTATTGTTTTTTCCCTCCAGATTTGAAAGAAGAATGTCTTAATAGAATGCACAGTCAGATTTGAAAGAAGAATGTCTTAATGAAAGCCTGAGAAAAACTCAAAAGTACCCATCCCTACAAAAGACCAATTTTTCAATGGAGACGTGGAGGAAATGCAAGACCGTCTATTCAGAAAAACACTGTCCTATCACTAGTCCAAGAATGGTGGCCTGGTTTGTTAGGGCTTCGTTCTCACTATCGGAAGGTAGTGAATACGAACCCCGGCTTAACCGAAGATCCATTACGTTTGCTAACGGTAGTTGGGGCACATTAAAACTGGGCAATATCCTCCAAGTAATATTATATCTCTAAGGATAGCAGGCCAAATATTGGGGGTCTTCTGCTTGGTCCCCCACTTCAAAATCACGAAGACTCCACCCGGCTGCTTCCGTCTAACTGGTAAAGCCCGACTCACAATGCTAGATACAACGAGGCATGCTAATGCAACAACACATCCAGTATCATAATTGGGGGAGGTATTAGGTTTCATTTCCATACTAATGGGAATCACAGTAGGCATTGCTATTATACTAAATATCCAACGGTGCACCTCTAAAATGTTGGAACTCATTGTCCTTCCATATCTTCAGCGCTTACCAGGAGTTATTCCAGTAGGAGAATGTGGGACCATTCGTGGCACACAATAGTTAAAATTTCTTTACCCATCGGATTGAATTGTTTCCTTGGTCTGCTTGTTATTCCGGTCTACCTCGAATCGAAAATGTGTAATGTATGTTTGCACATTATACATTTGTTACACTGTTGGCAGCAACACATTTGTTGCTGCCAACAGTGACAGTTACACTAACTGCTGATTTTGCCATTATTCACGTTTCACAAGAAACTTTAATTTCTATCACTTGATATTGGCATAACGTGTTATCTGCGAGATAAAGTTTGATGTGATATCTCTCGTCTTTCTTAATTTTGGGTGCGAGTAACATTGGTAAACTCGCCTTTCAATAGACTAGAAAGAATACATTGACTGTGAAGCTATCCGTGTTATATATGGCCAAGAGGCAGCAGAATAAGCTCTGCTCTTCAGTTCATAGGTTCGATTCACACTCTCGGTTGGGATATTTTTAGTGGTTCGGAGTCCACTTTAAACAGTAGATCCAGGTATAATAAGTCCATGTGAGAAAAAATAATTACCAAGCGATAAGCAAGTCTAACCATATTATAAATATGAAATTATTATAGTAATTATTATATATTACCTCAAATAGAGTACCTAATTTTGAAATACACGCTGTCGATGAGTTATGAATAAATTTTCTATACTTTAATATTATAAAATATGCCACGTCAAGTTATATTACACAGGGTCTTTAATTTTTTTTTTGACTAGGCTAGAGGTCTGTAAACTACGGACCACCAGTGTCATCAATCCGACCTGTGACAGCAAATAGCTAACTTGATGTTGATGTACAATAAGTTGGATTAAAAAATAATAATAATAACTTTTTTTTTTTTTTTTTTTTTTTTTTTTTAACAACTTCTTAGGTAAAGTTTAATGACAAGCATAATGCGTAGAAAATTTAACCTAACAATCGACAAATAATTGTGAAATGAATCCTACTAACATTATAAAATAGTGAACATCCCCCGGTTACCTTCGGTAGTTAAGGTGAAGTAAAGAATATCGCACATGTGTGCATGTATATTGATGTTTACATTATATATATATATATATATATATATATATATATATATATATATATATATATATATATATATATATATATATATATATATTGATGTTTACATTATATATAGATACATTCAAAATGAAAAATAGATATATTCTAAATGATTTTTAACCTGAAAATCTACCAGAAGCGGAAAAGCTACATTAACGTTAATGAAACCGCGGGATATCCATTTGTAAAAAAATTACTAATGAGATTTATGAACAGTTGTGGCCAAAATTGAGAACACTTTTGGAAATTTTTATGTTTTTGAAATTTGTATGCTTATATAGAAAGTGTTACGTTTCACAAAATACAAACTTGTATATGTCATTTTAAAGAGAATTTATTACTGAATTCAATACAAAACACAAAATTAATTATTTGCAATACAAAAAAGTTAAACGATAGTAGTTATCGATATACATTGCATAGTGATGATTGCAGTGAGCTATCAGTACTTAGTAGAGTACCCTTTATTTTTTATTACAGCTTCACATCGACATTTCATTGAGCTGACAAGAGTTTTAAGCTCTTCTTTCGTTATAACATGATGCCAGGAAACAATTATAGCTTCAATTAGTTACCTTTTATTTGATGGGCACCTCATTCGGACAAGAGTTTTCAAACGAAATTTCGATAGGATTGAGGTCAGGACTCTTTCCTAGCCATGACAACAATAGAATGCTCTTAGTACGAAACCACTCTTTCGATATTTTGGCCGTGTGATAAGGAGCAGAATCCTGCTGAAAAATAAACGAAGCATTGTTGGGAGAGAGATCTCTGATGGAAGGTAGAAGTTTTGCTTCTAGAATAGTGTCAATGTATTTTCTGGCATTCAGTGTCCCATCGATGACATGAAGGCGACTAATACCGAATATCGATAGCTTAGTTTAATCACTCCATATAACTTGTGACCACTGATCATTTGTCCAATTAATGTGTTCCTTTGCACACTGTAATCTTTTTTTTTTTCTTTCTTTCTTTCTTTTTCGTTGCTGAAAATTAAGATAAAGCTTTTTTTGTGGAATTCTACCTCTCAGTCCAACAAATGTTAATCTTCTCCTGATTGTTCTTGAACTGACAGAAACACCAGCATCATACAGATCACTTCTGATGGCCGCTGTTGACATTTTTCTATCTTGGGGACATAGTCTTTTTATTATCCAGTCATCAATAGATGTGGTGCACCTTTTTCGGCCTTTTCCTTCTTTGTTTTTTATTAAATTTGTCTCCTGATATCGTAAACAAAACTTCCGGACTCCAGATGTAGTCACTGAACCACCTACCTGTCCTGCAATTTCAGCATAGGAAAGACCACTTTCTCGTAAAACAGTAATATTACATCTCTGTCTAAGGTGTACAATCTACTTTTTTATTTGGTGTCATTGCTTCTTGGCTAAATATTAAAAGTTTTTACAGAAATTCCTACTTGTAATTGCAGTGTATAAGAAACAGGTCCTCCTTCTACAGAACAAAGCAAAATAATGAATTTTTTCAAGTGTATACATGATGTCAGCTTCTACTGGCCGTTATTAACTTTGTGAATAGTTCTCAGAACAAGAACAGTGATTGGCCAGGAAAGCTAAACATTACAAAACACTTCATAACTGTGTTTCTTATTTGTATAAAAGTACAAATAACTTTCTTTGTATTGCAAATAATTGAATTTTGTGTTTTCTATTGAATTCAGTAATAAATTCTCTTTAAAATGATATATACACGTATGCATTTTGCAAAATGTAACATTTTCTTTAAGCAAACAAAATTCGAAAACATAAAAATTTCCAAAAGTGTCCACACTTTTGGTCACCCCTGTTATCACTGTTATTGTGATTTTTCTTCCTGGCAATATATATATATATATATATATATATATATATATATATATATATATATATATATATATATATATATATATATATATATATATATATATATTTATATATATAATATATATATATAATATATATATATATATATATATATATATATATACGAGGGTACGAGGGTTACTCTGAAATTTTTGAGATACGCGCAGACGAGAATTTTCAAAATAAAAATAACGGTTTAATTTTAAAATACAAAAAAGTTTAACACAAAAGACGATTTTTTACTGACTTACTTCAACTTGTTTAGCATACAATAAATTTTAAGCAGAATTTATGGATTAAATAAATTTTAAGCAGAACGGAGTTGACGCGAGAACATTTTCGCGCTATGATTTTCTACGATTTTAAAGCAGGATTAAATCAAGAAGAATGCGTTCAACGGTTGCAATTAGCATTTGGTGATGAATCTCCAGCTCGTGCTACTGTATTCAGATGGTTTAGAGAATTTAGAAGAGGTCGCAATTTTCTACAGGATGAAGAACATACAGGAAGGCCACCGTCGGCAGTAATCCCGGATAATGTGTCTGCCATACGAAAAATGTTAATGGATGATAATCGCTGTACCTATCAAATTATACAGAAGGAGCTTAACATTGGATCCGCAGCCATACACAAAATCATTCATGAAGCCATACATCAAAATCATTCATTTCCCATAATCTAACTGAGTACGAAAAAGAGGAGCGTGTCAAAAAAGAAACTCTAAAATTGAAATAAGATAATGGCCACCGCATCATTTCTAAAATTGTAACAGGTGATGACACGTACATACCGTTTTTTGACGTTCCAACACGTCAGGAAAGTAAAATATGGGTCTTTGAAGATGATCCCACGCCGACCATGGTGAAAAAACAACGCTCACTGAAAAAAGTGATGTATGCAGTTTTCTACAGAAGTATGGGATTGATCAAAACCAACAAGTTGGAAGGACAGAAGACAGTAACAGCAAACTGGTATACCACTAAATGTCTTCCAGAAATTCTACAAGAACTGAATGTTAAGACTATTGCTTCACAATGACAATACATCTTCACATACAGCCGGATTAACAGTTGAGTTTCTCAAAGAAAAACAAATTAAAGTGATTGAACATCCGCAGTATTCACCTGATCTAGCTATGTGCGACTTTTGGTTATTATTTAATCTAAAAAAGAACTTACGTGGACGTCGTTTTCATTCAGAAGAAGAGATTAATGTGGCTATAAATGCATTTTTTCATCTATTCCAAGAAATGAATGGCTTGAGGCATTTAATCTGTGGAAAATTCGTCTACAAAAGTGCATTCATGCTGGAGGAGACTACTTTGAACACACCTAAAATTTTGTAAGTATAACTTTAAAAACCTAGTTATATTTCAAAAATTTCAGAGTGACACTTGTATATATATATATATATATAGTTTTGTAGAGTTGTTACTAAAACTAATTATTAAAAGAGATTTAACATGCTGAATGGTTAACTTAGGTTTGTAAACACTCTTTGTGTATTACAGATTTCTGAGAACGTTTGTTCTCGCAAGTAAGTAGTATCAAAAACAGAAAAAAAAACCCACGAGCGAATTTGTGTAAAAATTAAATTGTATCAGTAGAAGACTCTTATAAAACTCCAGCAAAGATGAGTTTTAATATTTGTTCTTAATTATATCACTGCACTGTAAATCAATAATTTCCGTTTGAGCTGCAGGTGATAGTTTTCCAATGTCAGTATCAAAAGTATTTTGAAAAATTTTAATTCCATTTACAATGATATCAAAGTTTGAGAAAAGAATATCAAAATTTATCCTCAAGGCATTCAAAACTTCGACTGCAAAATTGACGGGAAACTCAGTCTCATTAATGCGGCTGAGTAATTCGTAAGTTTTAAAATGCGTGAAACATTTTTTAAGTAAATTTGAATGAAATAATATTATTTTTTTCAGGGGCTATATTTGATATTAGTGGATAGATCAGGGAGGAGCTGGCTTCTTACTTGCAATCTCAAAGTTAGTTCGTTTACCTATTTTGTCAGATCAACATAGATACTAAATAAATGAGAATACTAAATTCCTCAGCCTATTCGCTATTTTGTAATTTAGTAAGAGGGTTATGCTTTTCATTAAAAAATTCTTCGATCAGTACTTGGAAAAGCTCTGCAGGACTTTTCCGCAACTAAGTCATGGTATGGCAGTACAATATGGTATATGATTTTCTTTTCTATACCTTCAATGAACTCGGGGAATTATCGGTGATTCTGCCCAGTGAATCTGATAAAATTAACAACTGATATGGCTGGTTTTAGAACTTCAGACATATCCATACATTTTCCGCACAAAGACTGTTGATGAATGATACAATGTAAGATTATAATAGTTTTGAAAAACCTTCACTTTCTACTACCTTTGACACAAGTGCAACCACTCTTTTACTTTTTACCACAGGTTTTTGCCTCCATCAGTTGTAATAAACTTCAAGTTTTTTCCATAGTAGGTCCTTTTTATTAATAACATTGTCTACTCTTTTAAAAATATCTATCCCAGTAGTTGTATCGGGAATACTATCAATATCAAGAAGTTCTTCATAGCTTTTATTTATTCTTTGAATAAAAATCAGCTCTTGAAAAGTATCTGATACATGTCTTGACTCATCGAAGGCCAGTGAAAATCCCTCAAGATGTTAATTTTTGCCAGACAGTTGAGAGGATACATTTTCTGTGATATTTCGTACCCTCCGAGCAACAGTGTTTACTGAAAAACTGGTAGTTTTAAATGAATTTACCTTTTAGGGTGACGTTTCTTTAGCTACTGCAATTATGCATTCTTTGATCATTTCTCTATCGATGAATGGTCTTCCACGCTTAGCGATTTCAAATGGGTGTTTAGAAAAGGGAATTTCTTTAATGAGAGCTCCAAAACATCTTGGTATACCTGTTGACCCGAATAGCAGTGCCGAATTAATGCTTTTTTATTCAACAATAACTGTCTCTTTGGGTTAAAGTAAAGGTTTTTCAATGATGAGGCCAACCAACACTGAAACATTCAGTGTGTGATTAGTTATTCAACTGATGTGCCTCTTAACGTAATTTAAAAGTGATCAAGCACATTATCACCGATAATGTGGCGTATTTTTGATTCTTCAATAGTTAGTGTACCTCCTTGCAATATTGATGGTATTGTCAACCAAGCTATCAATATAATTTTTTGATTAATGTACTTTCGAGCAATTATGACACCCCTAAGTAATTAGGATGTCGATCAGGCTATAAATGTTTTAATTGTTTATTCATTGGGAAACTAATAAGTACCTTAGGCTTATTATACAGTTTCCAATGGTTGAAGCAAATTATTAATTCCCATTGTTGAGATGTAATTTATTCGATAATAAATACGTTTCTCTTATATTACAAGGTATTAAACGGTGACCCACATTACCTAAAATGGTACATACACTGCTATTTGCTTATTCAATATGCTTTCTCGGATAGCTGTATAGGTCATTAAAAAGTGCAGGCATTATTGACGAGGATATCTGTGTTACTTATTTATTGAATAAGGTGCTTTCTTCTCTTAGAAAATAGATGAAACTTACTGATGAGAGAGTTATCCATACTGAGTTGTTTGTTTTTACAGCACTTAATTGTTTTGTATAGCTGTGCAGGAACTTAAAATGATTTTAACTGTCGAAGAGACTATCATTGTTCGGATGAAATGTTTGTTTTGAGCATCCTTGAATAGCTTTATGAAGCATTTGACAGAAAATCCTGATATCGATGAGGCTATTAATTTATGTTGTTAGTTTATTGAATAATTAATGATCAAATGCTGAAGCTTAAGTAGTGCGATGAACTGTCCGTGAGGTTTTCTCCCTCTAAAATCCCTGTTTCTTACTAAGTCAGCTTAAAAATCCCTCCCAGAAGGATTCACATTGAATGAGCACATTAACACAATGCAGTTATATCTACTGAACTATATATAAACTAGCTTGAGCTCTTCCTGAGCCCCATCCGCGGACCGCATCACACCCTTAAATTGTTAAGGACGCAAAAAAGCTCGTCTGCTCATCTAGTACAGTGGCAGAAAGACAAACTAAATAATAGGTTACATTTTACTTTGCTTTGGTATTAATATGAATTTAAGTGCAATTAAGAAGTAAAATTTTTTATTTATCTACAAAAAGCTCGTGATAATTTTCAAAATAAAATTAAAATCTAGTTTAAAACTAAAGTATCACCCAATATACGAACTATAGGCAGAAATATTGGTGAAGAAATTTTATTTCAAATAGAGTATTATACACCATCAAATACTGTTCTTCAAATTAATCGGCATAGATGGTAACGCCTTGTTGGGAACGAGTATGTATAAGATATGAGTCCTGGAAACTCCTGTAAAAACAGTTCTTTCGGAAGGGCCTTCACTTTGCGTTGAATGTCCGCGAATCTTTTTCTTTTCAGGGCTGATTTCAACCTGCGGAAGAGGAGTGGACAGAAAGTTGGGTGAATGGGCCTGTAGAGATTGCTGCTGTACTAATAGAATATCAGTGCGCCGCACGTGGTGAAGATTGATATCTGTTTGAACATTTGTAAGCAGCAAGGTTCCTAGTGCGTTTATTCTCTGTTAATATTTAACGTCGAGCGTGAAAAGTTATTTGTGGATTGTCGAGGTAAGCAAAATGGATCGGAGACTAAACATGTTTTATTTTAAATTTGGGAAATTGGCAAAAGAAATTCATGAATTGCTCAAAGAAGTTTATAAAGATGAAGCCGTCACATCAAAAAGTGTTCATGAATAGGTTAAACGTTTCCGGGAAGGGTGGACTACCCTGGAAGATGCTCCCCCTAGCCACCAGGCCAAAAAGACACGCACCCGGAAAAAATTGAAAAAGTTAAGCAGCTTCTGGAAAATGATCGTCGTCTAATAAAGTGAAGGATTGGGAAAGAACTGGAAATCGCCTGATACACACTGAGGATTTGGGAAAACGAAAGCTCGGCTATAGACTTGTATCTTCGATTCCCATCGTTTAATATTTTTCTTTTGTTCAGGGGTTAAACGATGAGATATCTCATCGTTTAACGCCTAAACAAATGGAAATGCGGTTTGCCGCTTGCAGATACCTCATTGATAGAGAGATGGACAAAAATGCAATCTCTCACCCTGCAAGCTCATATTTAAGTTAAGTTTTCCGAAAATATCAACTAAATAACTCAGCTTCCCTAACCAAACTTCACTGTGTAACGTGATAAAAAGGCGAGGATCAGTGCAGCGCATGCGCGCCAGATTCTGCCGCCCTCCTCCTTTCCGATTATATTGTTTTTGCTTATCTTTAGTTGAGTGTATTCTCAGAGAGATAAAACACTGGAGGTGCGCTTGTGGCGGAGTCCTCCAATGATATTGTCATGATTATTAAGTTGAAAGTTGTATTAAAATTTATGTAAATAGTAAAAATTATGTATACTTAAAATTTATCCTCATCAATAAATTAAATAAAATTAAATTGAAATTGTCTTCAATTGCTTTGCCAACTCGGTACGCTACAGCTTTAAATGGTGTCATCGGTGCGGATGGAACTGTTCCGAATAATTCTGAAGAATTAATGAGTGATTCTGGGTAAAAGATATTTCTGAGAAGTGTTGTCATTCTGACAACAGATGATAAATTGATAGCAACCCGCTATTGATATTTGTTAAGTTTGATTTGGTGGTTTCGATTCCGACCCTTGGAATCAGAAGACATACCTTCCCACTCTTTTGGAGTGGAAAGGAAAAAGTGTTTCCAGTTAAATTCCCGCCCGTGTAATAGAAGAGAAACGGTTAGTTCCAACCCTTGGAAAAAGAAGCATCCAGCTTGAAGTATTAATTTAATCCATAGCACCCTGCTATTTTGATGTGTTTCCTGTTATGCTTAATTCTATCCAGTGGAATGCAAATATGCTGTTTTGATTCCAGCCCTCAGAACAAAAAGAAAATAGCCTTCTGTTCGTGATTTAATTTCATCCGAAATCTTGCACTGAGAATCTAAGAAATATTGCGCTACTTCTGATTTTCGAATCCATCCTGGCCAAGTATACAGTTTCGGAATTGTGTATTGAAAATTCCTGTTCCTGGAATCAAGAAAAGTGTGATAATCAAGAAGTGTTGTGCGCATGTGTTTCTTTCGGTGAAATCTCGAAAAAAAAGGAAAATAATTAAGTAATAAAGAAAGTGAGATTTCGAAATCTCGAATGCAAAATCGGAAATGAATGAAAAAATATATATTTAAAAATGATTATTTCACTTTAAATGCTGAAGTAATTTGATAAGAATTATTTTTGGGTTTTAAAATAACCGAAAAATTGTGTTGGTTATTTTCCAAACTCAGTTAAGAAGTTTCATTTTGAATGATTTGTGAAAACATTCTTTTATTTACATTAGTGTTTTTTATAACAATATTATGTGTATATGACATATAATTTAATTAATTTTATATATTATTAGATAAAATTCTTGCACATTTGCAAAAATATACGGCTAGAATTATTTTCTTATTGTGTACCCTATCCTGTTTAGTTTCGATTTGTGATGTTATAAAGGAAAATCTCTCCTAATAGTATTTTCGTTTTATTGACACATAAGTTTGAGTAAATATAATAGTTGGTATATATATCATATGTGTATTTTCATACTATTACTGTTAAATTTTTATACCGAATTTGTTTATTTCTAGAAACTCGTATTTAAGTTGTTATTATTCTTGTTAGCAAGTTTTTTTGTTCTAGATCATGTTCTAAGTGTATCGTAGACGAACAGTACAGGTTTGTACGAATATTTGTAGAATTAATTTTTGCTAAGATAAATTTTTTTATTTTAAGGTAAATGATATGTTTAAACTATTTCTGTGTGTTTTCAAAAGTGAAACAAATGTATTATATTAAGTATTGAAATTTTATCCTAAGTTTGAATATAATATAAAAGAAATATTTTAAGTTAGATATTGTTTCATTGTTTTAAAAATGTTGATACATTTTGTGTGCATAATAATGGTAGGTTACTTTTGTTTTCCAACTGAAAACAATTAATTTATGAAATATTATAATTTCATGTGAAGTTGAAACAATCAATATTGTTAGTTAAGTATTTGGGTTTTGTTAGAAACGTGTTAAATTAGGCTTAGATTAACCATTAACTATGTCATTATTGGGAAAAGGTAAAAAGCAGGACTTATTAGTTTTATAGTCGGAGCTCGAGGTAGATGTTGACTCAAACTTATCTAGTATATCTATTAAAAAAGCTATTAGTAAGAGCCTTAATTATGATGAGGATTTTGTGAAAGAATTGTACCTTTCTATAATCGATGAAAGAAAAAAACAAGAACAAATTGAGAAAGAGAGAATTCAAATAGAAACTAAAGAACGGAGAAGAAAAGCTGAAATAGAAGCTGAAGAACGGAGAAGAGAACAAGAAAGAGAACATGAATTAGAAAAGCTGAGATTAGAATCTTAATTGAAACTTACAAATGGATCCCCCAGTGAAGATGCGCAACATTCTCGTAAAGATCTTCAAGGAATGATCCATAGATATGATGTAAAAGAAGATACAAGTCTATATTTAATTCTTTTTGAACGCCAGGCACGTCGTGCCTTAATACCTAAAAAATCGTGGGTTTCATATTTGTTAGGCTTACTGCCGTATGAAATCACTCAAATAAATGCACGTGAGCCAGAAGAAGAAGCACAGAATTATGATTATATTAAGGAAGTTCTATTTAAAAGATTTAAATTGACCCCAGAGAAGTTTAGACAATTGTTTGTAAAACAACTAAAGGAAAATGGTGTTACTTGGATAGATTATTATCATGAACTTTAAAATTATTTTTATGGATGGATCAATGGGCTTAAAGTTGATACTTTTGAAAAGTAAGTGATTTAATCCTAACGGATCAGATTAAATAGAGAGCTCCACAAGAATTTAAAGAATTCTATTTAGATGAATGGAATAGTATAAACAATCCACTTCATTTGGCAGAGAAATTAGAAGAATTTGAGGACATTAAGAAAACTATCAAACCAATTAATGTGATGAAGAAGAAAACTATTCAACATCAAAATCGAGGATCATATAGTCCTCCTCACAGGTTTGTGAAACGTGATAATAATCATAGGAATGAAAATTTTAGGACAGAGAAGAAAGATCTTAAGGAAGGATTTAAAGATAAAAGTTTTGAAAAAAGAAGACTATTGAAATGTTTTGAATATAATTCAATTGATCATTTGAGACCACAATGCACTTTAATTAAAAGACACGCCCCTAATTCTATGAATAACGTATGAGAAGAAATGGTTAAGGAATTACTCAAACCATATACAATTATTGGGAAAGTAAATGGAATTAAATGTGAAATTTTGAGAGATACTGGAGCCACAATAGATATTGTTAGTAGGAAGTATGTGTTGCCTAATGATATGACTGGTACAACATGTTTGGGTACAACAACTCTTAGATTTGAATCCCACATGTTTACCAATGCCTAATGATATGACTGGTGAACATGTTTGGGTACAACAACCCTTAGATTTGAATCTCACATGTTTACCAATTAACGAATTGTGTTGGAGTGTGATTTAGGAAATGTTACTACAAAGGCTGCTATTATTACAAATGAATTGGATCGTGGTAGATACCTATTAGGAAACCGAACAGCCTCATTAATAGAAGAAAAGAAGGAAAATAAGAATTTGGCAGATGAGATAAATAATGTGCAGACTAGAAGTCAGAAACGTATAGAAGAGGAGTTGAAGATGAACTCAAACAAAACAAAAGAAGGTTTGAATACAAATTCCAATGAAGAGGTTGTGGAAAAATTAATAGTTTTATCAGAAGCCCAGTTGGATGATCCTTTAGTTTCCTTACTTAAAATTGATAAAGAAAAATTCAAAGAATGCCAAAGAACAAGTGAGGATCTCAAACCATTGTTTAAACAGGCTGAGAATATCGAGTCTGGAGAAGTCAATAAAACAAATTATGTAATAAAAATGAACGTTTACTTAAAAGAAAAGTAGATAAATTAGGACATGAAAATTGTTTATTAGTTGTTCCTAAGGAGTTCAGAGAAAAACTAAAAATCGCTTGTCATGAAGGTACATCTGCTCATCTTGGAGTTACTAAAACAAAAGACAGACTAGCTTGAAAATTTTACAGGCCAAATTGTTACAAAGAATTAGATAAATTTGTAAGGTCTTGTGATCCTTGTCAAAGAGCCGGAAAAGTTGGAGAGAAAAAAGAAAACTCTTATGAGAATAGTGCCAATAATATCTGAAGTTTTTAGAAAGAGAAATATAAATACTGTATGTCCTTTGCCTGTCACACCTTCAGGAAAAAAATATATTCTTACTGTTATGTGTCTTGCATCCAAATATCTAGCTGCTGTTGCATTAGAAGATATATCATCTATATCATTTGTTGATGCATTGCTTCAAATGTTTAGCCGAATGGGCTTTCCTAAAGAGATCCAGCATGATCAAGGAACCTCGTTTATGAGTGCTTTAACTACAGAATTTCTTGAGAGGTTTGGAATAAAAATAATACATAGTTCGGTGTATCATCCACAAAGTAATCCTGTAGAAAGATTCCACAGAGCTATCAAACGAATTCTTAGAGTATTATGTTTAGAATCTTCCCCAGATTGGGAGCCGCATATTCATGCAGCTTTGTTTGCTTTAAGAACTATGACTCACGAGGCAACCGGATTCAACCCTGCAGAATTAGTTTTTATGGAAAAAACTTAAGAACACCAATAACGTTACTCTATGAATTCTGGTTACAGCCTGAAGAAGAGCAAAATTCTGTTGTTGAATATGTTTTAAATCTTATCAATCGACTAAAACGATGTCAAAATCTTGCTGCAGAAAAAATGGAAGAATGTCAAGAAAAGCAAAAGACTTATTATGATAGAATCAGTGTTAAACGAGAATTTAAAGAAGGAAGCAAAGTTCTTGTTTTGGCACCTTCTCCTGCAAATAAATTAGCTGTTCAATGGCATGGCCCAAATTGAATCTAAAATCACTGATACTAACTAAATTGTCTCTTTGCCTAATAAGAAAGAGAAATCACAAATTTATCATGTGAATTTACTAAAGCCCTATTACAGTAGATCCAATGTTATAAATCTTGTTAAGTTAGATGAAATGAAAGATCCTCCAGATTTAGAAAATGAATTCCCATTTATTGAAAACAACCCAAATATTTTTAATTGTTCTGAATTTATTCAAAAAAATAATTTAGAAGAGAGATTAAGTAAAGAACAGATTCGAATCTTAAGTGAATTGCTATGTAAATATTCTGGCATATTTTCGAATGAACCTGAATTACGAAATATTGTAGAGCATGATATTGAATTGACTTCCAATAAACCAGTACGTGCCAGACCATATAGAATGTCACCCCGACAAAATGAAATTTTAAGAACTGAAATAAATAAAATGTTAGCTAATAAAATTATTGAGTGGGAATGTCTAATTATACTTCTCCCATGATATTAGTAGAAGTCCCTGGTAGAGAACTTAGGCCTTGTATTGATTACAGGAAATTGAATGAAATTACAAAAATTGAATATTTTCCACTCCCGAATATTGAGGAAAGGATTGAAACTGTTTCAAGTGCTAAATTTATTACAATAATCGATTTAGCAAAAGGCTATTGTCAGATTCCCCTTACTAAGAAAGCCCAACAATTGGCGACTTTTGTAACAAATTTTGGTTACAGACCACATAGAATGCCATTTGGTTTAAAGAATGCACCATATTTTTTCTGTAAAATGATAACCGAATTGTTACAAGGAATGGAATCTTTTACGATTCCATATTTAGATGACATTGCCATATTTTCGAATAATTGGGAATCTCAACCTTAAGCATTTAGATGATGTTTTTCGGCGAATTGAAAGAGCAAATTTAAAGATCAAATCTTCCAAATGTGTTTTTGCTCAGAAATATGTCAAATATTTGGGCCATTTGGTTGGCCAAGCTGAAAGAACTCCCTCAAAATTAAAAAATGATGCCATTAAAATTTTTCCAGTTCCCACAACTAAAATAGAAATTCGGGCTTTTCTAGGTTTGTCTGGTTATTAATAGAAGATATATTCCTAATTATTCCATTATAGCAGCGCCCTTGACAGATAAATTAAAAGGGAAGGAAGAAAGGGAAGAAAATATAGTGTGGTCGGAGGAAGGTGAAACAGCTTTAAAAGAATTGAAAAATAAACTGAGTGAAAAACCAGTGTTATACGCTCCTGACTATGAAAAGGAATTTACGTTGCAAACTGATGCATCCAATGAAGGAATGAATCGGTGTAGTATTTTCTCAACTGGGTGAAGAGGAAAAAGAACATATCTTATACCTTAGTAGGAAATTTACAGAAACAGAGAAAAATACTGTACCACAGAGAAAGAATGTGCTGCAATCGTCTGGGCAATAAAAATGTTACTCAAACGGACAAAAATTTAGAATTGTAACTGATCAGAACCCATTAGTATGGTTAAATTTCAATGTAAGTTCCAACTCTAGGTTAATGCGTTGGGCATTAGCATTGCAGTCCTTTAATTTTGAATTAATCCATAGAAAGGGGGTTTTGCATAAGAATGCTGATGTTCTTTGTAGAATTTGTAAATAGAAAATTTTCATTTATTATTTTTACAAACATTTTCTTTTTATTCATATTGTCTTATTTTGTATCATATTAAATTTCAAAAATAAAAAATTCTATTCTTTAAAATAGTATACCAAAAAATAAAGTAACATAAATTTTTCATGTTATTTTATAATTATGTGGATAAGCTTATTATGTTTTGTTATTTGAGTCATTGTAAGACTTTTACTTATGTAAAAGTCTTTCCGGAGGGGGAAGGATTTGTAACATGATAAAAAGGCGAAGATCAGTGCAGCGCATGCGCGCCAGATTCTGCCGCCCTCCTTTCCGATTATATTGTTTTTGCTTATCTTTAGTTGAGTGTATTCTTAGAGAGACAACGCACTGGAGGTGCGCTTGTGGCGGCGTCTGCCAATGATATTGTCATGATTATTAAGTTGAAAGTTGCATTAAAATTTATGCAAATAGTAAAAAATATGTATACTTAAAATTTATCCTCATCAATAAATTAAATTGAAATTATCTTCAATTGCCTTGCCACCACGGTACGCTACAACTGATATAAAAACTTGCCAATCTATGTTTCTTTTCGATTAAAAGCATGTACGCTTCATTCCTCAAATCAAATGTCAAATAATAGTATTTTCCCACGTGACTTCGATGTGTAAAGTAATCTCTCATACGTTGAGCCCATCTCATTGCAAAGTATTAAAAAGAGACGGCTGTTGCATTTAATGTAGTTAATTGAACTAACAGTAATATGTTGTGAAACTCTTCATCCATATCTTTTGCAACAAGAGCTTGCCGATGAATCATATAGTGATCAAATATTATATGAGCGCCATTTTTTGAAAAAAGCCTCTGAGCCATCACCCTCTATAGCTAAGAAAGCCTGAACACTCTCTTGTGACGTCATCAACCGAAGGCTGAAATCAACCGCTTTCGTTCACGATTAAAATATTCCAAAGGAACTGTGTTTTTATGTTGTTTAAAAAATTCCTCGCAATCAATTACTATAATATTTTTAAATTAATATTGATATTGTTTCCACGAAGAATATTAAAAAATTAATAGCAACTATATGTAAAAGCTTATTTAAGTATAACTTTGAATGAAAACATTCTATTAATTCTAGTCAATGAAATTTTATTCAATATTGGATATTAATTTTCCTTGGTGTACTTTCAATAGAAATATATATCTATGGTGATTATATATTAATGTGCTAAATCTAATAATAGAATTATTTTTATGAAAATTATATGTATATTTAATTAATCATTCCTGTGCACATTTTTTTTAAAATTCAAGCAAAATATTTGGGTGTTATAATTTATTCTAAAATAATAATTAGCAACATAATCTATTATGAATTGAAAATATTTCTTTAAAATTTATTGAATGCAATAAACATGATTAATTTATTAGCAAAATATATTCCCTGCGTATGATAGATTTAAAATATTTAATGCATTTAATGGGTGAGATAATTTTGTATGGTTGAAGAGGAAAAGACAATCAGAAAAATAAAAAATAATTTATTAGAATCATACTTTCTTCATATTTTTTCTAAAAATAATGCATAAATTTAGCATGAAAAAGAAATATTAACATAAACATTTTCTTTAACAAATAATGCAAGTTTGGCAATTTGAAATCTTATACATACAATGACTAAAATTAATAATAAATATATATATATATATATATATATATATATATATATATATATATATATATATATAAACAAAATTTCCCTACGTAATTTTGCATATTACAACACAAATAAATTATTTACATACATTAGAACAAATTTAAACTATATACATAATTACTACATTTTTATTCACTTTATTTTGATGCATTCATAATAATGGATAAAAATAACTATTTGAATATACTGAAATTTATTTTCAAATTATTTTTGTTTTAAAAGGAAATAAAGATATTGGATTCAATTTCTATTTCAAATTGCATTAAAAAGTAATTTTTTTAAGAATTATTAAAAGTTTGAAGTTTTTTTTTTTAGATAGAGCATTAATCACTATAGAGTCATTAATTTTTTTGCAATAATTTTTAAGGAATATATTTATGCATGATTTGACAATGAATAATTTTATTTCTTCAGCAGCATGTCCATTTTCACATTTTTCAAAAGGAAGGTAAATTTTAGATTCATTTAGAATCCTTCTAATTATTTAAAATGCATATGCTCTATGATTAGAACATTTAAGGAATTCCTTTTTATTTTCAGTAGATAACAGTTTACTTATAACTAAATAACAATAAATTATTATAGTTATAACATGATCAGAAGGGTATTTTAATGTGAACAGTATAACCAGCAATATATGTAAGATTACTTTCAGAAATTTTTAAATCAGCGACATCTTTTTCAGATATATTTATTTCCAAATTATCATCTATTTCATGTTCCTCAACATTAGAAAAATCAATACTATTATTAAAAGACATAGAAATTTTATCATTGTTATTTGATTTAAATATATGAGGCATTAAACTGCGTATTCTCAGTTTCTTTTCTATTTCAAAAACCTGTGTAATTGATATGAAATGATAATTGATATGATTGAAATTAATTTCGAAATAGCTTAGAGTTTAGTATTATTATAGTTCTCTTTTACTCCTACGCATTTTAATGACATTAATAAATCGAAAAATTAATAATTATTTTACTTTTCTATGAAAATTTATATTTGAACAATATGAATTTAATGCCTAACAAATTTTAAAAAAAATTCCATAGAAATTTACTTTTGATTTCATTTGAAATTTTCTATTACTGTTAATGTTATTAAAAAAAATCAAAATTAAAATAACTAGCGAAACATGATGCAAATGAAACAATAAAATTAATTTACTTACCCTGGAATGTTTGGTCACTTCCATGTTTTCTCTCGGAATTGCCCGAATCCATTTGTGTTTTAAATCTTCTTCACGTGGGAATCGAAACAGAGAAACTTTGGGTCCATTATCATAGCTGCCTTTACAGGCAGTTACGCAACATTTATGAGGCATGTTCTTGATTATTGTACAGAATAAAAACAATATTTTTCAAAAATAAGTCGAAAATGAGTGATTTGTTTATGGTAAACAACACAGTAACAAGCCTCTGTTCAAGCGTCACTTAGAAGAAAGCGACAGCCTTCGGATGCAACGTCACAGCCATTTGGTCACGTGGTAGTCAGGCTTTCTGCTATTAGAAGGTACTGTCTGAGCCCTTTATTCGAATCTGTTAATGCTGCAGCATCATCAGTACAAACCGCAACACAGTTTGCCCAGGTAAGGGACTTTATTTCAAAATATTCATTTATTACTTCGACTATTTTTCTCCAGTTGTTTTTCCTTCCAAACTTTTGCAACAAAAAACATTTCTGTTATATCTTCATTAAAAATAAAAATAACGTAAATAATTAGTTGTGACATTTTAGTAATATCGGTAGTCTCGTCCAGTCGTAAAGCAAATACAGATGAATTTTGTATGCGTTTTTTGACTCGATATTTCGTGACATTTTGGAAATCAGCCGAGACACGGTATCTCTTGTTAATGGTATTGTTATTTGTTCATTTCCATATTTATCGCCATGCGTAATTGATGCTATCTTTGTTGCTGCAGGAAGGGTAAGGGGTTCTCCAATTGTATGGGGTTTCATTGTTTTTCCTATTGGATAAGAAACTTCTAAAGAAGCTCGTAATGCTTTCTGAGGTATTGTTGTAAATTTCTTTAAAAGTGCACTTTGAATTTTTAGATTTTTAGCTCGTCTTTGAAAAAAATCGGCAGTTTTATTTTGAAGTTATTTATGTTTAGTTTCTAGGTGCCTTTTTAATTTAGCTGGTTTCATGCTCTCATTTGCTAATTTTTCATTGCAAATGACACATATCGGACTTTGTTTATTATCAACAATACAAAATTTAAAACCATACTTAATAAATTCCTCACTGTATTTTCTTATTTTTTTTAGATCGGGCATTAGTTCAGTATTTTGCGACTTCTCATCAATATTTGTTCGTTTGTTACCTGAAGATGTACCTCGTGTACGTATTACCCATTTTTCCATTATGAAGATAGGGGTTAAAATATTTAAACAAAAACGAACAATATATAAAATTTTATCGTTTTTTTTTCGAGAAATTCAATAAAATTAACAGAGATCTTTCTCTAATGATAGTACATACCTGATAACAAAGAGTAGCAAAACCCGATAAAAATATAAAAAAAAATCATAATTACACAACGTCACATGATATAACTCGAGGATAAACTAAAACAATTACAGGCCAACTGCTACATGCTGCAACTTCGTGCGAACACTTCACGTCTTTACGCTGACTATCAGATACACCGTGTACCTCGCCATCTGATTGGCTGATCCCGAATGCGAACTTTTGCCCTTTCCCTGTGGTTAACGTCTAGTCAAATAGGCGCTTTTCAATAAAACTGGCGAATTACCGCGAAGAAGGCAATATTTACCGGAGTGAAAAACTTGCGTCTTCAAATTTTACATACAGTCAAAGTAAGAGCGGACAGCATGAAATTGCAATTAAACAGACAGTGAGTAACGGCGCTTCACTCTTTATATGTAAACTGTATGGTATACATCATACAGACATATGATGCATTTCATAAAAATTTGGCGACTCCCAAAAACTTCTGACGACGCCCATAGGGGTCGCAACCCTTAGTTTGCACACCACTGTTCTAGAGTCTTGTAGAAATCGTCCTGCCGATTGAAATATGTGATTAAACTTCATATTTATGTTATATAAACTACACTAGGGAATAACCTCGAATAAAAAATAGTTAAAAATTTAACCACTAAAATGCAATTTTCAAACATTTCTTTAACAAATCAGAAAAACTTATAGTCTAGTAATAAGAGTCAGGAAATCATTCTTAGAAGCTTTATCATCGTTAGTCATGTCCTTATAGATGGGAAATTGAGCTTTACTAGTATAATTGTTTCATAAAGATGGTAGCAATAGCCTACTTGCATTGCATGTATGTCATCGTTTAAGGTCTCATAAAGAAGAATGGGTTGAAGAATAATTTTGAAATTTGAAGAGACTAGACTTGGCATTACATCGATTGAGAATAGAAATCAAATGTGAAAGGAAATTGTCGAAAAAGTCGCCATCCTATAATTGAAACACCTTCCAATTTTCCGTTGTTCTTCCCCAAATACTTGGTAGGTGCTATATGAGTCGGCGATTCATTGGTTAGCAGTATGAAAAATTCTGTGATCTGGTTTGGAATGATATTCATATGAGATCTATATGATACAAATATAGCAACCTCAAGACTGAAAACCTTTACTGAATTCATTTACTGATTTTTGGCAATAATGGCTTCTGATGACTGAGCTTTGAAGAATTCTAGTTATAGGAAGGCCTGTTTTCAATGGGTGCAGCAACGAATAATAAAAATTACATTATGTGGAAAGCTTTCTTCTTGTTATTGTAACTAACAACTTCTGTACTGCCATTAAAAGGAACAGTTGTTGCACTAGCATACCTGCTGTACCTAGGGAAGAGTTGAGCTATACCAGTTAATGGAAGCTTACACTCTAAATTCACAGCTGATTTTACCCTCGGACAGTTTTTCTTTAAAAATTTTCCTCCTCAGAATTTTAAAATGTACTCTATCACAAGAGCAATGTGCAGTGAACTCCTACGTCAGCTCATCACTCTTGTTAGTAGAGAAATGTCTTTATGCAAGATGGAATGATTCCTCACATAGCACAAGTAACAACTTCAGCGTGAATATCCAGAGCTTTTTCGAATACAAAGCTTCCTTGTTCACCTGTTTTAAATAACTGATATCTAGTAGTGAAGAATCATAAAACCACCGCGTCTTTGGCAGAGGACTTTAGTAGAATTGAAAGCCGACATTAGAAGCCATGATGTGTAAAACTCCCGAGAATTTCTTCACTCTACTATTGGATATACTATAATGCGTTTTAACACTAATTGATGCCAATGAAACACATTCTGTAACTAAAAGAAAATAGTGATTCTAAGAAATATTCTTTATCTCTTTTAAAGTACCACGATTCTTCTTGATGGCCAAAACTTTAACTGTTTTATTGTAGAAATCTTTTTTTTTTGGTAGCCGCTTTAACATATACATCAAGATTCAACTATAATAGTAGTTCTACAGGGATCTGACTAAGGTTACTTTAATTATAACCTCTCTAACGTAATCATAGATGGAATAAAAGGGCAGCTTCTGTTGTCGGAGGACTAGCACCGAAGGTAAAAGTCTGAACATATTGGATTGGCCTTCATGCCTTGGGTGCCCCTACCAAGAAAATACTTTCCTGACGTATTCCATCCACTCCGTCCAGGTACACCACTACGCGGGAGCATACTTTGAGGCAGCCTGTGAGACTTGAGGGGGTAGATCAGACATCACAAGATAAAAGAACCTTGTAATGGCAAGATTAAGCCATTCTAAGATCTGTGTCACAGTAACGGCGACTCCTGATCATATTTTGGATTGTCTGGGTATTTACAGGCAAGAAATTATATTTAGAAACCCAATAATTCTATTCAGAAACCTAATCACATGTGGTTTTGGACTTTTTGAGAGTGAATAAATTCATAGACCTGGTTCAGCTCTGCCTAATTCAGAAGGTAAGTAACAACAACATTCTAGCAATACGTTCCGTTGTCATGCTAAGCATTTTTAATTAATTTTCAATAAAGTTATGAAGTTAATCATTTGTTATTCTTATTTTCTTTGTAAAAATATTCATACAGTTCAAATTTCGCTAGCGAAATCTTCATAAAATGCGTTCGACTAAAGAGGATGGAACATTTTCCGCGGAAATTGACAGAATTATAATGGATATGAAACATAAAATCATTAACTTATAAGTTTTAAGTCATTTTATATGGGCAATTTTTAAAATTTAAAGCAATTAAGAATATTTTTGAGTATTTTCTTTAATTAAAATTTGTTTTAAGACGTAAAAATTAATTTGAATAATTATAAATTTATTTAATGTTAATAAATTCTATTTTTGTTGCAGGATATTTTAAACAAAACAAAAGAAACTTGATGATAATTATTGTATTGTGTATGAATAGTTGTTAAATTGCCTCAATTTCAGTAAAAAATAAATTCAAGTTTATTATCATGAAGAAGTTAACAGAATAAAAAAGAAATGCACCTTTGTTTGTGAATATAATACTTATATAACTATAAGTTTTTATGATTATTTTCACACACACGATATTTTTAAAATGAGATGAAAAATATGGTATCAATAAAAAACTGATTTTACTTACAAATTAAAGTGTGACTGTATATTTAAAGTATTATTTTAAACATAAGTCCTTTTTTTGAATTCATTTTACGCAAATATCATGGGTGTAGCCTCAGGAATATCATTTAAATTTTTTTTCACTTCTAGAAAAGATAAAAAATATCTTTATCGTACTTGAATCCATATACTTATTTATAAAATTTTCTCTTCTCATTTTTATTTATATTTTCATTTCCAGATATTTTGTCATGACACTAATATAAACGTGAATAGTTATCAAATAAAAATTTAAACTATTTGTTTTTCCATATATAAAGCTTGCATATCAATTATTATTTGATTACCATTTAAATGGTTTTTGGTATACCATCATAATAAATTAGTCTGTATTACTAGATTCAAACTGGTCAATGTTTCAAATATGACACTTGACTAGTTACATTGTGCTGGCAGAATTACAGGGACCGAGCTGCAACAAGATAATCAGGTGGACTTCATTACAGTAAAATATCTAACATGCAATAATCCAGAAAATAGCACCGCTGTCGGAGAGTTTTACTTGGTAACCGATTTTGTCGGCAACCAAGAAATGTAGCCAAATTTGTGTGCACGAACATAGAAAATATTTTTTCTTAAAAAATTCTTTTGAAAAAGTAAAATCTTAAGATTTTGATACCAATGAAAATAGGGAATTCAGAATAGAAGTGGGAGAACTAATAAAAGTAAATACTTAATTTCTAAGCATAATTAGAAGACGAAGTAAAACAAATTATTAACCAAATTTGAATGAATGCTTAAAAGCTATGATTATTAGCTATGAAGTCTAGATGACATTTATAAAACAAATTATGTTCAAAAAGATCTTTTTTTGTTCTAATTAAACTTATATCTCACTTTATGAAAAATATTTTTAGGCTGTATCATGCACATATTTGTATTATCTCTCATAATATTGTGTGAAATTTTATGCAATTAAAATCAAGTAAAAACAAGTAAATAAAAATTCAATTGAAAACAAGTAAATACAAAAATAAATTTCGAACAGTAAGTTAATTTTCTAACTATGATTGAATAAAGTCATATAAGTAGAATTTATTATGATAAAAAAAAGGAAAAGTTAACAACAACAAAAATGCTGTATGAAACAAAATATATTTCCAATTTTAAATAATTAAAAAATGACAAAAAATAATAAAACCTGAAAGTAGAATATCAGAAAATATTTGCTTGAAAAAACTGATTTTAATTGTTTTCATAAAAGATCAATTAAATTGACAAGTTCAACCTAAAATGTTCGAAATTACTCAAAATGAAGTTTAGACAATGGTTGTCAAAATAGAATATTGTAAAATATTCTCAATTATTTCAAGGAAGTAAGAAATTCAGGTTGCCAGGAGAAGGGAAAAAGCACCCAAAATATTCACCAATTCAGAATCTCCCCTAAAAAGATTATGACACTTATTCAGAAAATTATCAGGCTTAGTTCTAAGGCAGAGCCGCGTTACATAAAACGGGAATCCAGAACATTTAAGTAAGAGGTGGACTTGAGCATGTATTATCATTTAATGTCATAAAATTTTAAAAAAAATGACAAAAGCATAAAATAGCAGAATATCTTTATTTTATACTAAAATACTACTTACATGTGATGCAAAATGGTAAATGCTTCTTAAACACGATCATATCTTAAAAGATCCATTCAATAATACAATCGAACAAAATAGAACTCATCACATAGTCTGAACAATAACAATGTCACAAGAAAGAAAAAAAAAAAAGATATTCATAAACGACATTATTTTGTGTGTAATTCTCATCTTTTTGTAATTATAAATTACCCTCACGCAAAAACTCTGCAGATTAAATTTTTACAATTAGTCAAGTTTAGATATTACAATTAGTCAGTCAATCATCAAAGTTATTTCTATAACAGTTTATGTAATTCCATACACTAGTACAGTTACCTTACAGCAAAACAAATGTGGTTTGCATGTTGGCAATCAAATAACTTATAATCATTAAAAATAGTTCATTAGAAGATGAGCATTGAGTAATGCTCCATAACAAAATGAACAGATCTTTTAATATCTTATAAAATATTCCGTTTATTATGATGTAATTAAATACACTTTAACATAAAGATGACCAGATTCAAAAAAAAAAAAAAAGTCTGAAAATATGATAATTTTAGTGAAATAAAATTATCAATTACAGAGCAAATTATCTTTTCTTACTGCAGAACAAAGTACCCCAATTTCGTCAGTACTACAATTACACTGCCCCAGAAATGATGGGCACATTTGAAAAAAGAATGATGAAAATAAAGTAAAAGGCAATAAAATTGCAACATTCGCTGCATTCCACTATGAAATTTAAGGAGTTAATCCCATCGATTTATAAAATTAGTACCAAATTTTATCAACAGATGGCACAATAGTTTTTATCTTTATTGAGGACTTTTATTTCATAGAATGTATTGGGCCATGTTATCGCTGCAATCGGGGTTGCTTCGAAAACATAATTTAACTTTTCCAACAATTTTTTTTAAAAGGCCATTGATCTTACAAACAAACTTTACACATTTCGACAGAATAAATTATCGAATTTTCAAGTGAAATGCAACAAAAAATACATTTAAGGCCTTTTATTTTTTTTAAATTTATTTTTCAAATGTGTCACTTATTTTCTGAACAGTAATTTTTAAATCAGAAAAAACCGATGATAATATGCCAAATCAAGTGATAAATTTATAATAAACTGAGATTTTTTTTTTTTTTGAAAAATAAAGGCAGGAGTACCCTATTTTGAAGTAATATCAATATAAGAAATACATAATCAATATACAATTGAACACATCAAACATGATGTCAAGTATTTCAAAGCTTTGAAATCTTTGGCACTTAGTTACACATAAAAATAAATCCTTTAGAAGCATCTATGTCTTTAGAGTTATTGACTTCAGTAACTTAAACTAGGGACATATATATCCTAATGAAAAAGTATCAATAGATTTGCTATTAAGCACATAAAACTAATTTTAGCTTGTCTCTGTACCATCTACATCAAATCATACCATTTTCTTTTAGACTCAAATTATAATTCCTATGAGTTTATAGCAATTTAGAACATTTTAAAACTTCAATTAAGTTCTAGAGGCATTATTTTTCTAGGCTATGTATTGATTACATTCTAGTTAACAGTGATTTGCACATTTTACTTGCAGAGGGGAAAAAAATGTTGCATCCAAGTTAAATATATTAAGACTGAAAACACACCCGTAACAATTAAGCTTCTTTGTAACACAGGTATTCTCAGTTTCAGAAAGAGTTGTACTTCAACACATGTATATAATTTTTCATAAAAATAAGCACATCAATTTATACAATTTAGATTTGTCTCTTATTTCAAATTTAAATAAATATATTAACATTGGAAACTAATTTGGAACTTATGCATTGCAAATTAATTGAACATCTAATAAATATAAGAATTTGTAAAAATATATGTATTTTTACATATGTATTGTATGTATTTTTACAAATTACTCTTGTTTCATTTAAATTATTTTATAATTGTAAGTGCATTATAATTTGAAATGGAAGTAATATGAATGAAATAACAATTTAAAATTAAACAAAAATTCCCTATTTTTGAAGGAGTTATAGGGTAAACCAATACTCTTTATAAAATTAGTTCAGTATGATATAAAATTTAGAGAATGCTTACAATAATATTTGCATTGTCAGTGTCTAATATAGACTTTGACAGTTGATAAAAAAAGTTCAAACATTTCGTTATTACAAAAAGAACTTTTGTGTAAGTCAATTCGATTAAAAAAAAATATTTGTTCATTAGAATTTTATTAATAATGCTTCTATTTCAAGAACTATATAATCCATTCCTTTCAAAAGTATTTGAATCAGTATTAAAAAAGGGAAATAAATACACTTGTAAAGTGATGTGCAGATTTTTGAGAAAAATGAACCATTTAATATATTAAAATGTCCTAAGGCCCATGATTTTTTTTCATTTTATATCTCTTCAAATAAGGCTGCTTTACAATAACATTGAGCTCCATATACAGTTTCTATCCATAACAATTAGTCAACACTGATAATATCATACTCATATAGATAGTGACATAAATATTTTAGACTCTTCTGTTATATGAATAGAGATATTTTTCACATTAAAAATATAGAGTAAGCAAGAAAGGAATCTGAGATATATTCTATAAAGTAATATATTATTTTGTCTTAGCACCTAGGTAATACATATATTTTACACATACTTTACATACATTTACACATGGCAGTGAAAATCTGAAAATGTATGAAGAAAAACTTTGAATGAGAACACGGGAAAAATTTCAAGTGTATTTTGATTTTCAAATTATGACGCTATGAAACGATGATACTTCTGAGAAAATAGAGTAAACATTCAAAATGTTAATTATTTTGTATAAACTCACATAATTCAAGGAATAAATCACATATAATATATGCATTTTGCTTTTTGATAGTGAAAATATAAACAGCTACTTTTTACTATTAACTAATTTTAGCAACTAAACTTTTTTGATTTCTAAATTTTTAGGGTGATAGTTCATTGTCATTCCACAAGAAAAAAATTATAAAGTTAAAGAAATTAATTGAGAAAATAAACATAAATTTACAAAGTAATAAATGGCTAAATCTTCATGATAAAGTTTTCAATTATAATCATTGATTACAGGGCTCCAGAATTTGTATTTAGCATTAAGATAGGAAATCAACACAGACGAAGTAACTATTTACAACTTAATAATTCAATGGTATCATAATATCATTTTGTGTCATTCATAAAATAAATTATTATTCATACTCATTTATATTTACTTTTTTCTTGTAAAACATTCCATTTGATTCATTTTAAAATTTTTAACATAAAGCTGATTTAATAAAGTTCTAGGTAAAATAATTGGATTTCAAAACTTATATTTATTTTGACTGAGAAACAACTCATGAGAAATGTAATTCTGTTCAACAAATGAATCAGTAAAGACATTTCCATGTATAAACACTGGTTGAAATTAGCTATTTGAAGTACATACATATATTTAAATTGGGTTTATCATATAAAATATTAAAATTACATTTATACATTGCTGTTACAAAAAATCATTATTTTTGTACAAAAAACTTATTTTTCTAATATTTTTTATAACAAATAAATATTTTAAATGTGAAACCAAAACTTTTTACAAAGAATAATATTAGAAAATCTTTTTAATGCGATTAAATATTTTTTTAAAAATTAGCTGCTACAAACACATTACAGAAATAAACTCAGAATATTTACATTAACACTATAAGTTTCCATACATAAAAAATTATTTTTAATTAAAAATATATTTTCTCATAACCTTCCCAATTCAAAGTGTATTACATATAAAAATAAATCGTAAGTGAGGCTAAATAAGATTATAATTTATTTGTCAAATTATTTATTTATTAAATACAATTTATTCAAATTTAACAACCATGTTTCAACTTTATTATAGCATTTCAAAATTATGATAGAATAATGTTTACACATCATCTTTAAATTAAAAAAATGCTATTATTTTATAGTATCTGAAGCAAACAAAAAAATTTAAGATAATGACTTACATACATTTTCATGCTATGTATTTGACATATTGTTATAAAACCGATTTATTAATATTATAAATACATATTTTAAATATTGGCATTTTTAAATATATTTATTCCAAAAGTATACATTTTAATTTAAGAGAATTTATATTTATGTTTACCGTTGTTCTGAAAATATAGTTTTATAGAGCAATTTGTAGATTATTATTTATTCATTTTTTAATTTTATTTTTGCATTTTCACGATCATAAATTAAATTTTGATTTCATAATATATCTTAGTTACTAAAGTCAGTACAACATTTTAAACTCTATTTTTTATTTTAAATCTAATGAGAAGGATTTTATCATTAACAAAGAATATTTGATTTATACATAACTAAAAGTCAGTGCTATATAATCTTATAAAGTGGCTTGATTTAGTCACTCTTAAATCAAAGCATACTAATCCTTTTATAAACATTAAAAATCATCAGCACTATGGAGCAGTTACCTGTTATGTATTAGTAAGTTAGCAATTCAGGGAATTGTACAGTATCTCTCATAGAATAGTTTAAAGCCATAATATTTACCTATTTTACAATTATCTACAAAATTAAAGAGGGATCATATACATATTTAAATATAATTTATAACTTTAACATTTCACTTGTCTGCGATACGAATTATGTAATCTGCACCATTCTGAGTGCTTTGAGAGATTACAGTTTCTGCAGAGCATAAAACAGATGTATGTGCAAAATAAATGTAGGTGCATTTTTTTTAAATGATGTAAATGAAACAGGCACTTATATTTCAAAGGGGTGATTAAACAGTGAAATCAAAAATTATTAAATTTATGAAATCAATAATAAATGTTACATAGGCAGAACTCGTAAAGAATTATTTTGCTATCATTTTTAGTCAATCTTTGATAACCAAATAAATTATTTTTAAATAAACTTCTGAATGAATATATGAAGTTGAAATCTCTTTACAATGATTATTTAGTGACACATACCCATGGAAAGATTATTTTATAAAACCTTTTTTTTTAATTACGATTAATATTTTATTTTAAATTTTATGCATATTAATGAGAGAAATAAACATGCTCACTTTTCAAGAATTAGATTAGAAAAGAACTTAGTAAGTATTTAAAAATTTAAATTGTAAAATAACGAAAAATATTTCCATTTTTCTTCAGAACAGACTGCAAATTCATTATGAAAAGATTAATGCATTCTTCAGATTAAATTTTTTGCATAAGAATTGAACTTAATAATGCTAAATAAACAAATAAATATTGACACACTAAAAATTATCATAATAATTTAGTTTTGTTAAAGCATGTTCAGATTTAACAAGTGCTTGATAATTTATATATCCCTGAATATATATATATCTTAGAATTGTAAGGAGATTTCACTAAAATATTTCACTCTTATTAAATTTTACAAGCATTTTTTTAACAAGTAAAACAATTTTCAATGAAACAGTGTGTATGAAAAAATTTGCAAATTAATTTTAATCAAGAAATGCCATTAAACTGAAAAGAAACAACAAACAAAAAGATAAATTTATTTACCCCTTTGCAGCTCAAATAGTTTGAAATATATGAGTGTCAGCCGCTAATGCAGTGGGAGCTTATTTTCCTCATTGAAAACTTAATAACTTCCTAAGTTAAATTATAGGGAATGTATTTCAAAATTAAAACATCATATAAGTAATATTTTTCTCATTATGAAATTTTTAAAAATTAGAAAATAACTCAAAGTAATCATGGAACTCCAAATAAAGATCAAACAGAGTACTACCAAGATTTTTTGTTTCAATATTTTTACCTTGAAAGAAAAAAATTGAAACATAATAAATTTGAATTAAGGTTTTGATTAATTGTACATACACAAAAGTAAGAATTACTATTCTCTTTAAATATTTCACAATGACCTACGAAGAAAGATTAAGTATTTGGTTTTATATTATGATGAAAATATTCCCAAGTGATTTATTAACAGTGAAGAGCACCATAGCAGGAGTGGAGGGTATAAAGCATTTAGTCATAATATTTTATATTGGATGGTACATTTTTCGTTGTGTACTGATCCCTCTCTAAGTATTTATACACTTTGACAAACTAAAACACAAAAATAACACGTTTATGAAACACTTCAATTGTGCTAGCCATAATAGACAATTAACATTTGAAATAATGGAAAATCTTTGAATATAAAATATTTTAACATGTAAGGAGCATGTATCTATTTTGTTTTCCAGCATAAATAGCTTTAATTTCATAATGTACACCAGGAGAAACTGATAGTTACAAACAATGATAACCAGTTAATGTATTTAATTAAATATTTAAAATAGTTTCCACATTATTTTCAAGAGACATTAGAAAATATAAGTATTTTATTGCTATTTTTTCATTAGAAAAATAAATTCATTTATAAAGAGGAAATTTTTTAATCATATGATATTTAAAAAATGATTTGGAGCTTCTCTTTTATGTAGCACTAATAAAATATTGCAACTAGCAAAAAATATCTTATTAAACAAAATAACCCAGGATTACAATAAAATCTAGTAAAAAAATCATTGCATTTTACCTATTTCTTAGATAAAACACTGAGATGCAAAGAAATATTTAAATATATATACTATATTTTATGTAACATTGCTTTGTATTTGGTTTATTGAAAAATATAATTTTTTAGCTCATTAAAATATGTAGTTATAGTTTCATACTGTTCCCCTTAGAAGAAACAGCATTTAGAAATATTTCTTTTAAATTATAACACATTTTTTAGTCAGTAGAAATATTTATTTTACGGATAGATTTTAAGAAAAACAATTTTATTTGAAGATTTAGTTACAAAAGAGAAGAATTTTATTTTAATTCAATAAAAAAAATAAAGAAAAATAGGTAAATAATCCATGGATAAATTAGAAATTCTGAAATCACTGCACCATTTACAAAAATATGTTTTCAAATGAAACTTTAAACAAAATGGCATGCCCATTGCCAGAAGAATTTTTCTCACATTTCACAAGTAATAACATGAAGGCATGAACAAAGAATTCAATTTTACTCTTTTAAAAATAGTTTTGGTAATGCAGTACACATATTTAATTCAATCTCTGTCAAGATCATATACTGCTAATCCATTAGAGATATATCTACAATTTTTCATAGTAATAATGACATGGAGATGTTAAAATATGTAAACGATTTGAAAATACATTTAAGCTTTTGGACTATTGATAAACACTCAAAATCATTTTGACTGTACAACTATTTTCAGCAGTTAACATGGAGAAATCACATTAGCAAGTGAAGATATACATCCATGGAAAATAAAACATACTCATGTTATATATTGAATATCTATTTAAGTCTAAAGTGAAAATATTTAACTTCAAGTCCAACAATCTTCCATTAATTGCTGTATTTTATTCACAAACCATGAGAAGTGAATGTATAACAAAATAAATAAAAATATTTTTTAATAAAAGTTTTAACATAACAAAACTTAAATCTATAATAATTTTTCATTATTCTCACACTTTGATGGAAATCAATAATTTCTCCCTCCCCTAGAATACTGGTATTCTTAAAAAGTATTTTGATAAAAGATTTTTTCTCATGTTAATAAGTGAAATATATTTGCAATAAATTCTAATCAGGATGTAATTAAAATTATGAGTTATTCATTATAAAGCAAAAAGATTAGTATTTAAACATAATGGAAATAAAATATAATCCTGTATTCCAGGCTAAAGATATAATTGGACTTGAAATCCATTCTTGGAGATAAGAGTATAAACTCTTTCCACGTGGAGGTACTAAAAATGAATTCGTTTCTACAAATATTTTATGCCAAGAGCAAGTGACAGTGATAGTTATGCCGAAAACAATGCTCACATTTATTGCGAAGAGCAATCCTGAAGTGAAACATTCCTCTAGTCTCCTATGATACATGCAAATGGCTTTTAAGAATAAAAATAAAATATCCACTGCATTATTTTTGTCCAGTTCTTATATAGCGAAAAGTGAAAAAACATGAAGAGTAAATGGTCATGGTACAATATAGTTTTAAAGCTACTACAAAAGATATTATTAAATATGTGTTTCAGACATAACTTTTCAATAAAATTTGACTAAAATTAAACAACTTTGGGCTGAATTATATTTTAGCCAGTTCTATATCGTTATTCAATATTGAAACCACATAATTAAACATAAAATATTATTCTTGAAGCAATTTGAAAATAAAATGGTATCTTGTTTCATATAAAAAATTATTTTGTACTGTACTTGAATTCATGAGTTCATATTGCTAAAATATAATGGTTGACATTTTTAATAAAAAGCACGATATCTGGTACACAGATAACATCCAACATTAATTCCCTATCTTTAGGAATTATACATTATCCAAAATACTGTGGAATGAAAATGGCAGTTTGGTATAAGCAATTCATTTGTAAATTCACAACATGAAAAATTACACAGGAGTTTGTTTTACAGCAACTCAATATGAAATGAAAAATAATCATTAATATATTATTTAGTAATAATTAATAAATAGATTTTAAAAAATATGTAGTCTCAAAATAACATTAACTTGATAGGCTAAAATCCAATTCCCCCAAAAAAGATATAATGCAAAACGTGATTTGTTCCAACTAATCGAGCCAGCGCTCACAAGGACAAGGTCACGATCCTTGCATTTATTTATTGTACATACAACATGTTTAGTAAACTAACATACTTTCTCATAGTTACAGAAATAATGGAATTATCCAACTCGGCAGGCACAGTGTGTGGAGTCAAGAGGAGATTTCTCCAAAGTAAAAAGAAAAGAAGAAAAGTAAATAAAGGAAAAACATTCAGACAAGCGTGGGCACATTCCTCAGCAGGGGTTGATGTTCCAGGGCGCTGAGTAGGTCGTCACCTTGAAGTAGATGGGATGACTGAATAGGAGCGTTCACTTCAGCATCATACTGGCTGATTTTCAGAAAGGAGTCCAGTAGTTCACTGTCTGATGCCAAAAGTTCAGAGCAGCTAGGGGATGAATCGTTGCACAATTTATTGCTGTCAGTAGAAGGTATGGATAACACCCCTGCTTCCATCTAGAAAGGTAGGAAACTTTATTAACAGGTGCACAATTCAATAACAAACAGAAAACACAAAGACAATTTGCATACTCCTAAAAATTATCATCCTAACAATAAGTGCCGATTTTATTTGTTACCATTAATCACATTTAATTATCATGAAATCAAGTTACCAGTGAAGTGACTGCAAGTTTTTTGTAGGCAGGTAGATTAAGCAATATAATCCATAAAATGGCTCAAAAATAATTTTATACCGTTTTTATTGACAATTGAGAACTTACATAATTTACAAGTAGGTTTATAAATAGTGGATTTTGTACTTACAAATTCATTGCTTAACTTTTCGATAAAAAGTTCTATCAACATATTTATTTTCTTTGTATTAAAATGCATATATTTTTTTTTATTCTCGACTGACAATTTATAAAATTAAGTAAAATTTTTTACAATAACATTTTTTAATATTTTAATTTATCACCAAAACAAATGAACAAATACAAGAAAGGAAAGTTTAAATTAGACAATTATTTATAAATCTCTAACATAGTTTCATTTTCTAAAAAAATTAGCTTTTTTTTTTTTTTTTTTTTTTTGCTATTTTTTATAAATATTATGGATAGTTAGCTCTTCATTAGCAAATATTAATCTTTCATGAATTTGCCATTTTTAACTAATATATTTTTATTATAATTAGTGTAAAATTGTATTATACCATGAAAACATTTATTTAATAATAGTAGTTATTTGTTTGACCAATTTTTTTCTAACATTTATTTTTAAGCTTAAATTTTTTATAACAATATTTATTTTTTAGATAAGCTTTAGGTTTTAAGTTAAATTAATATTTAAGGAATTTTCAAAGATAATGATAAAAATCTGTGGAGACATTTATAAGGATAGCAATCCATAGTAGAAAGTCATGATAAATCAAAGAATTATGATAGAGAAGGTAACATTTTTAGTGAAGTTAATCAAATTACAACTGCCATGAAAAAATTCATTTACAATATTCTTTTAAAAAAAGTTTACATACATATCTTTTCATTTTAATTTCTTTAAAAAATAGGGAGGAAAACGTAAATAATAATTTTAACTAACTTAAAATATAAATATATAGTATTATAACATTTTGCGGAAAATTATAAGGAAAATATTCATGTGAAATACTAAAAACATTCCCAAAATGCTAGAATTTGCTTTTATTATATATTACTATTTTAAATAAAAATATTTCTTCAAAATAGAAATTTAACAGCAGCAAACTATAATTTCTAGCATTTTTAATTAAATTAATACACACAAAACAATAAGTTTTTTTTAATTAAACATAGGAAATATAACTATATAGTTATATAAATTTAACATTATCAATTAAAAATATATTAATTATTACTATTAATTACACAATAATTAATATTAATTTCTTGACAATAGATTTTTAGCTAACAATAATTTAATAATGTTAGTTACATAATTAAATAGCAATAATGTAATTGTGCATGAAACATACTCTGTTTTCAGAACATCTGTTATTATTAGAACACAGATATCCCCGGCTGGCATCTTCTCCGCTAATTAAGAGATTCAAGAGAACACTGTCTCTTGCAATTCCTTGAGGTCCTACAAATAATGCAAATAATTAAACATTAATTAAAATTATACTCAAAGAGAGTTTTGATTTAAAGTTAATACATTCTGTTTAAACAACCATCTGAATTTCTTGTTATTTTTGAGCACTTAAAAAACAGATATTTGTTTCCAGTAAAAGTCTAAAAGTCCCATAATATTTTGTTCATAGAAAACAATTTGTAAATTTTTAGGGGGAGGGGGGAGAACAACAAAGAAATTTTTCTTGTCACATTAAAGCTATTCAGCCAATCAATCAATATCAACATACTATGCAATATTATTGTACGTCTGCTGTACCTGTTTTAATTTAATTTGTTGCTTGCACACAATTGTTTACTTTTTGCACATAAAGATTAATAAGGTTGGGATTAATAATTATAATGAACTCTTAACTACTATGACTAAAGGATGAAGTAAGAATCAAAGACACAAACTGCTGAATTGTAGACAGAGCACTAATCCATTTATTATCAGTTTAGCTAATTTGTTCTGATGAAGAATACAAATGTTAATGTGTATTAGGGACATTTTGAAAAGCATATCTTGAACCAAATTCAAGATGAAGGCAATGACTACAATATGCGAACAAAAATACAAATAACCAATACTAATATATTTTCCTTTGCTCTGTGTATAGTGCTACACTGCCTGTGAAAATAGCATAAAGTGCAACTTGGTGACAAAATTTATCACTAATTTAAAATTTTTTCACAAGTTTTCTGAAAAAATGTCCTTTTTGTTGTTTTCTTTTACTGACTGATTTTTACACTCACTTTATTTTACAGTTAAAAGTTTCGTTTCAACAAACTCACAGAAATTTAACTTTTTATTACTTTGTTTCCTTATTTAACTAATATGCATAAATCGAATACTTTTTAATAAACTCAAATATCTAGTATTACATATTCAAACATCTAATGTGATGCTTTTAACAGAGGAACAAAACATAATACTTAATTTCTGATATCATGCTATCTAATATAATATTTATAGAAAGAAGTTACTGTAAAATTTTAATTCCCTCTTTATTATATTGGTTATAAATTTTAGAAATGTATCTGTTGATTTTATGAATAATATTTATTATATATAACACTAGTTAATTTTTTACTCTTAATTTTAATAAAAATCAATGTTAAAGCATAGATCAAAATGAAATACAAATAAAGTGTGCTATCTTATTACTAATATTTTATTTTAAAAGAGATCATATCAAATTTCATAGAAAAAATGTCAATAATAAAAAAATCTGAGCAATTCTTTCACATATTGATATTTTTTATAGTTTAATTATTATTAGAGGGAGTAGGGAAAAAATTTTTTTTTGCATACAATACAATCGCACGAATAATTTATCCAGTCATTAAGAAAACCTTTATAAATAAAGTGGCTAAAAATATTATACCTAATGATTGAATGACGAAAATATGATTGTCACTAAATTTTAAAGTACAGACATAACTTATTCACAAAAATAATTGATACATCAATCATAAATTTAAAAATATACAAGAAGAATTATTACATTAACCCCTTGACTGACTTTGACGAGTCTGACTCGTCATTGATTTCCTGGGCCATCACAGACTTTGACGAGTCAGACTCGTCAAGTGCTTCTTTCGGCGGACGCCGTGCAAGTTACAATTAGATTACATAGTTGCTTCACTCGTTCGACGATTCTCATTTAAAAAAGCACACTGAAAGTAAGAGTTCAGTTTAGCAGAAGTCTCGCACGGTGAATGTTATACTAGCCAATATTTGAGTTTAGTAAAGATTATAAATAATCCCCGTAACATGTATAAGCCGGATGCATTATATGAAAGTGGGGATGATGGTGTAAATTGATGGTGTAGTTCAATTAAGCGAAATTAAATAGTTTTTTTTTGTCGCATCAAATTCCATTTAATTCGTCAGTCAAGGGGTTAATTAAATTTCATTATATAACCTATATGAACTACAAGGTCATAAAAAAAATTGTGTAGGAAAGATAAAATAGAAAATGGGAACAAGAACAATAATGTTAAAGATTTAAGCAATATATATATACATAGCATATCAAAAAAATTTTTAAGCGATTTAGATTTCAAAAGAAGCTTTTAAAATATCATTTCTCTGTATTTATCTATCTATACTTTTTTACACTATCAGTTTAATATCATTTTAGAGGTAATTAGTTTCTTGCATAAAATCATTTTTCAATAATCTTTTCAATTAATTTAAACAGAAAAAGGTCCAACTATTTAAAAATTTATTAAAAGTATACTATGATTGGTCTAAATGGAGTGAAATTAATAAATGGAAGACAAAAAAATTTATAATTCCTCCCTTTTTTTAAAATTAAAATCAACAAAATTTTACAATATGCATGTTTCTATAAGAAGCAAAACAGAGAAGAACTATAGCTAAAAAATAACATAGTAAGTGTTTTAATATAATGATTACCTGAACATGAGAGTCCGTTATCAACTTTTAATCGTTTTGGACTCTCTGCAGGACCCAGGCGTGAGGGACTTGATCTCTTAGGGGGAGGGTCTGGCGGGGAAGGAAATGGTTGCTTGTGCTCGATTGGCGACGTTGGCAGTTCGGACACAGAGACTTGCACTTTAATGAGGCGGTCATTCACCTTGACTGTTGCAGTGTGCGAACCAAATGGCGGGGAATTTGATCGGCGATCATTGGCGGCAGTTTGGCCATTTCTGCGGTTTGAGGCATTGGCTTTCCCAGGTTGCTTTTTAATTGGAATAGTGTCTAACATGATTATATGTCCTCCCCCATTTGAGTTACCACCACAGCTTCTAGAAGGAGTGAAGTTTTTGTGCCTCATGTTTGTGTTCTTATTACTCTCTGATGTGGTATTTGGCCACCTTTTGTGAAGCACCACTTCCCTTCGAGCAGTGTTTCCAGATTTTTCCAGCTGTTTGCTTGTCAAGGGATTTTTCTTGATGTCTGATTGTAGTAAAGCAGCTAAACTGGACTTGAGAGAGTTTTCTGTATGAGATTTCTGTCTAACGACTGTTCGAGGAGGTTCTGGATCAGGTGTCCTGATAAAGGAAAATGACATTGTTAATTAGTAAAGCAAAAAATTATATATTTTTTTAAAACCATAGAATCTCACTAATCTGTACTTGATGCAACCTAATCTCGTGTGCATTATTAAAAGATTAAACTAAATAAAATCTGCTGTAAAACGCTGATAAACAATTAAACACAGATTTTTTTACCATGAAAACGACAATTTCATTTACAGTGCTACAACATAAGTCAATTGTATGTAACAATGATCAGAATATATTCAAATACCATGAATTAATTTAGCAATGGATTAGAATATATTATTGAGAGATTTGTCAAAACTATTTGAAATACATTATAAAACCATATATTGAAAAGAGATCAATTAGAAATAATTGTAATAAGAATACTAAAGACTGATTAAATATAAATACTGTTAAACACATGTTTGAGATTCAAGATTTAAGTTTATTTGGATGAAAGATGTTTATAGATTAATAAGATCTACAAAAAAATTCAAACAAAGTTTAAAAATGGTAAAATTTATTATCACAAAAGTGAACCTAAAATAACATAATCATTTGTTAAAAACTTCTAAAATTAAACTTCAATGATAAAACACTAATATTTAAATTTATATATTTAAATATTATAATACTAAACTTTCATACTTAAAAATATCAATTAATAAATACATATAGAAGAATAAAATTTATTGGAGCAAAAATTTCTTAAGAATATTGCATTAGGAAGGGAATTGAAGATTATAATAAAGTATCAATATAATATATAACTATAATATTGAGTTAATTAATCAAAGACATAATTTCCTAAAACATTTTACTAAAACTTTTCATGTATTGCTTTTTTTATCCCTTATATTATTTAAAAATAGTGTAAAAGCTATATACAATATTTGAAGAATAAAAATAAGGCTATATATATATATGTGTGTGTGTGGTGTGTGTGTACATACACATATTTAAAATATATGAAAGTACTCAAAATGAAGAACATCAAAAATAATAAATTCATATTTTATGACTTGGATCCATTGGTTTAATTTATTTGTTGTTCAAAGGTCTTTTTTTAACACAAGAGATTCAATTGGACCAAGAAATACTTCTTAAAGCGCAAAATCATTACAAGCATCCAAAGCCTGAGGTGAGATACGAATCCACCAGTTGTTGAATCAAAAGGCGGAAAACTAAATATTCAGCTTCAAATCCGGCAATTTTTTGAAAGATATAATATAAACACACACATGCATATGAAATGAAAATAATATAAATTCTTGAACATACCGCTCAGGTGGAGGCGACTTTTTAGGTGCAGGTTCCTGAGGTCCCCACATGACTGAATTGGAGGGCATAAGGAGGGGGAAATCATCATCCATATTCATGGAAATGAAAGGAGCTCGGAAGTCCAGATCCTCCTATCAACAAACATTGTTCATTAAATTAAAAGTTTCATTTCAGATAAATACAAGACCAGAAAATTGTTAGCAAGAGCAATGAAAATAAAGCATAATATTTTATACATAAATATTTTTTAATCAATATGCAATTCATTTATATCATTTAATATAATCAGAAATTAACTTTCCAATTTCTTTTTAAATTAAAAAAATAAAAGAAATACTAAACTGAAAACTTTATTATTAAAAAAATTATCATTATAAATGTTCTCATTTCTTAAAGTAAAAATTCATAAAATACAAAAGTTAATCAATTAGGGTGAAAAAATAAATTTTAAAATTATTCATTTTTTAAAAAAAAATGTTTTAATTTAAAAGCGAGAAAATTAATAATAGCAAAAGAGAATAAATTGTATTCTCTTATTAATGTGAATTAAAAATTGCAACATAAAAGAAATTATTAATATATTAAGAAATTCTCTGAAGGGATTCTATATTTATATAAGGTAAGAAGATGTCAACATAAAAAAATCATTTTTAGAAAAAAGAATCATATGTTATACATAAAAAAATCTGTGTGGGTGCAGAATCGAGGCAGAAATAAGATTAGAATGATTTGTACATCTGTATGATTGTAATTAGTGATTGAAAGATTTACACATCTTTAATTTTTAACTTTAAACGATTAATAAGCACAATATATAGGCTTAAAAATAATTTTAACACACAAATGATCGATCAAAAGATGTTTAAAAATGAATTGCAAAAATCAGAGGAAGAAAATGTTTTCAATGAATTTCTATTGCTTCATTATTCTGTAGCACAGTAAGTAAGAAATTTATACAGAAATAAAAATTTTCAATAGGATTTTTTATGCCAAAGAATTAAAGTACTTCAGATTAACAAAAAATTTACTTATGCACCAGAACAAAAAAATAATAAATAAATATAATAAATAAATAAAAATAAAAATTACTTGCAATAATTAGACCTTTCTGCTTAGTTAATAGATATCTGAATCCATATCAAATGAATTCTCAATAAGACTTTTACATAGAGCAATCAATTGTAAAAATAAATTTTGTAATAAAAATTACTTTAGGAATAGGACATATAAAAATGGAATAGCTAGAAGATACACGTACATTGATATAATTTTAGAACAAAAATTATTAGCAGCAATTAGGTACTTTGAATCTAAAAAAAATATGAAATTATTAAATTAAATTTTTTTGCTTACCTCATAGCATTCAGAATCCTTATCAGATGCGGAGGGAGGCATGGTGAACTTGAGGTCCAAATCTATGGGATCTAAGCTCGGTATGTCTGATAGGCTGCCAGAATCGGGTGTGTTCGGAGTTGTGTTGAAACGATCTGGTGATGTACTGTTGCTTGTAGGCTAAAATTAGTTAATAGCTTATTTTAAATGCATTCGCAAATAATTATGCAGTTATGTTCAATACGTTTTATATGACATGTCAGTTACATGAAAACAAATATTTTCTTTTTGGATTAATAACAAAATGAAGTTTTAGCCGTTTTCTGTTTCTAAATATATGATAAATAATAAAATATTTGCTTGTTCAGGGATAAAAATTCTCAAAATGTTTAAGTATGATATTACTAAATATAACATTTATATAAATGCCATATTTTTATATTAATAAAAATAAATGTTTGGGAAATCAATATTTATCAGTAATATTTTGAAAGACAAATATTTTGCTAATTTTGTTGTAATAAAACATGTTTTTAAATTTACAACATTAAGCTTTAGAATAATAATAATATTGTTATGTAGATAAAAACTGCAAAAATTTTTTAACCAGAGAGGAAAAGTATTAAAGTACATTTGGTGTTAACCATATCAGATAATATTTTGCTGAACTCATTCCTGCACAACTCACATAAACCAAGCCAGTTAGATAACCAGATATAACATAAGAAAAATGTGATATCTGATTATTTAATTAACCTTTTTATGATAAATTATAAACAGCAAAGTAAACATTGAATATATAATGATACTTTTAAATAATTTAAAAGCAAGAGACAAATTATCAACTATTACAAAATTTTATTAAAAAAGATTATTGGAAAACCACTTAATTTTAAAGGAAGGTGTGATGATATAACATTTTAGATTTATCTTCCTAGTGGCTAATGAAAACACAGAACAGAATTGCAATTTTGGAAGCAATACATAAAACTAATGTTATTCATGTAAACTTGTCTATTTGTAGCAGATTCTACAACAGAATACATATATATAACAATTATTGAAATTGTTGAAAGTTGTTCAACTTTCTTTCATTTATCTGTGGTTTAATTTGATTAAAATCTAGAGTTTAAAATAAATTCTGATCTGCAATAAAACTCAAAACACCCGAGGTGTGAGTCTTCAATTAAGTAATATCTATTGTAGAATCATGCAAGAAAATGCAGGCAGACGGTCTTACCAGGTTAAGAGAGGATTCTGGTGTTCCACAGTAGCTGGGGGAGGAGAGTGAGTCATCCCTGTAAGAGATGAAGGGGTCATCACATATTCCTATGTTGCAGGGGTCATCGGAGAAAATGCCCAGATCCAACTGTAACTTGGAATCTTTTAAAGGTTCTTGGAACAACAAAATGTCTGGAAAAGAAACACATGTTAGGATCACAAAAATATAAAATTTTTGAAGAAAAATATAAATTCAGTACAGTTCCATGACTTTAATTCTTGTTTAAAAACTTTCTTAGCCACTAAAATTTCTTTTTAGAACTTGTTACTATAATATAATTGTGAATTATGAGAACTTATTTGATTTGTAATTTATTATATATGAATTTCCTGCATTAATTTTATGTGAATTTTTCATCCTAAAAAAGTTTACTGAAATGATATTATATCCTAAAACTCCCAAATACACAGTATGACAACAAAATGAAATCAAACACAATATTAGAAAATCGATAAGCTCTACAATATTTACTGAGCTAAATATTTTGATTTTAAAGAAAAATATTAACATTTTACAAATGAATGTCTGATGTTTAAAAATCCCAGAGAATATAGAATTTTTGTGATAGTTACCAGTTCTCCTGTAATAGTTTTACTTAGATCTGACACTAAGTACCTTTGCTGAATTTAAAAGTTGAAACAGAGTTCATAAAGCTCACTCTCACAGAAACTTTTTCTGCGGTCCAGGGAGAAATATCTACTGCCTTTGAAGTCTGCAATAGAGTTAGGCAAGGGGATGGACGGGTTGCCTCATTTTTAATATAGCTCTTGACAAAGTGGTAAAAGATGCTGATATTAATACAGGAGGTACTATATTCGATAAATCAGTTCAAGTTTTAGAATATGATGATAACATCGACATCATTTCGAGATGTGAAACTGATCTGGGGCAGCCTTTTTGGCGTTGGATAAAGCAGCTAGGATGATGAAACTCAGAGTAAACATGGAAAAATCAAAACATGTTCAGTGGAAAGAAAGAGAGAATACCAGTCTAAAAATTTTGAGGTCCACACATTTAAATCTGAATCTGTGAGAAATTTCAGCTATTTGGATTCAGAGATTGATTACCAAAATGACATCAATCATGAATTCAGAAAGAGGATCATTGCTGCAAATCGTTGTTTCTTTGGCCTAAAATCTTTTCAAAATCCAACTAATCAAAAGAAGGACAAAGTTTATGTTATACAAGATATTGATTAAGCCATTTTAACCTATGCCTCAGAGACATGGACCTTGACGATGAAAAAAGAGAGAGCATTAGCAATGTTTGAGAAAAAGGTACTGAAGTTAATTTTGGTGCTGTTCTGGAAAATAACATCTGGTGAAGAAGCTATAACTTCAAACTACACAAAATCTATAGAGAAAACGACATTATTAAATCAATACAACTGCCAAGGATGAGATGGGCAGGACATCTTAGGATGAGTACAGAGAGAATACCTCTCAAGGTTACCCCTTTCTCTAGAAGACCGAAGAAGAGGTGGAAGGACTGCCTGGAGGAAGACTTTGCCACACTGACAAGACAAAAAAACTGGAGGTCGATTTCAGGAAATGGGTCAGAGTGGCATAAACTTCTGAAGAAGGCTAACAAAGGATTATCATGCCAATGATGATGATCTGAAATTCTAATAAATTTTTTACTGTGTTTTTAAATGATATGCATTACATAAAACTTTATAAATTAAAGCTCATTCAAGGTAATATCATTTCAAGCAAAATAAATGCATCAGTTTTTAATGTAAGCAAAAGCTGCTTCATTACAAATCCTTAAGACAATATTGAAAGTATAGAAACAAGTATATTACCGGTATCAGGAAATTCGAGAAAATCTTTGCTCATAACTGTTTCTTTGGGAGCGAATATTGCACTGGTAGTGGAGATCAAATTAGAAGGTTTAGCCAGTGCCTCGTATTCCTTATCCAGGGAGGAAACTTGAGTCTCTTCCTCTTCTTCGTCTATTTTAAGTTCTTGCTCAATACTCAAGATTTCATTTCTATGTTCAGTTTTGCTGAAATAAGAAACGAAAAGTTTTTATAGTTATAATACACAAATAAAATCGTAGTAGAATGCACAAAACTTATAACTTGAAAATTTTAAAGGTGATGAGTTATCTCTGGTGCCTATACTCCATCATTTGAGTAGACGTAAAAGTTAAAAAGGCATTGTGACTTGAGTAATCACATCCATAATGTAGTCAATTCTATAGTTTTAAGTTTAGTATAACTACACAAATAATAAAAATGTGCATATTTGATAAAAATTGATTCGAAGAAGAAAATTTGTGCGATTTTTATTCAAGCAGTATTTTGGAATTCTGAATGGAACTTCTACACTCACATAATAAAAAGGAGACATTTTTAGTTGCTTTATGCAAATTTTATCTATCAAGATAGTGTTTAAAATCTAGTCTACTTCAATAATTACCAACATATTGGGACATCCTATTGGCAATTCATTTTTATTTTAATGGTGCCCATGGTAATCGCTAGGAAATCATATTTAGTAATTTGTATGACAATCCATGTTCCATGTTAATTACCAATAATCTATGTCTATTTTAATGAATCCCTAGAAAATCATTGATAATTCATGTCTACTTTAATGGTTGGTGGAACAATACACAAGCAACAAAGACTCCTCACAATTTCAGATTGTAAATATGTAGTGATTAAAACTCGAATTAGAATGAACTCATCAAATTTGAATAAGTCAGTTCATTTAAATGAACTGATATAATCAATAAAAAAGTTATATCCTTATTTTTTTTAGAATTTTTGCTGATATATAACAATGATAAAGATTTTTTTTCTACTATATATAAAGAATAATGAAAAATACTGTAAATCTAAATAAAAGCCAAGTAAATGGCTAGAATTATAATTTTAATTCCCTTCATAATTTTCAGCTACATTTTATTAATCTGAAATGCTTCAATGGAATTATAGAACTTATCAACAAATTATCATATTGACACCTGTGTTTACATTTTTAAACACAGTGAACCGTAAGTCCAATCTTCCATTATGACTCAAATAATTAATAACAAGTACATTTAATTTTTTTAGCAATTTTACAGACAAACATAGATATTGCAGTCCAACATGGATATTAAAAATATTTTAAAATATATAAAGAAGAATTCATTCATCTCTAAGAACAATGAGCAGCTGCAGTTGAATAACACATATTAGATAGCATAACATAAAAATAAGATGATTTTATACTTATTTTTTCCCCTCAAAAAATGTTTACTTTCTAAAAAATATTTCAAATCACTGCAAAAATATGAGGGAAAATGATAGGGACTGTGATGTGGCAGTCATTGCTTGCATCAAACCCTATTTCTTTTAAATACAAGGCTGTGTTTGTGTGTAAATATGGAAGCTTATATTTGTGGCAACAAAAAAATTAAATATACTGAAATATTTTGGAAACCATTTAAAAGAAATTTCTTTTTTGTTATTTTCACATACAAACAATAATGAATCTCTTTGTAGTAACATTAAATATGTTAACTGATTCTCAACAACAATAATAATAATTTTAAGAGATAAGTTTAACCAATGGTATTTCATAACACTTGAATAAAAAGAGTGACTACAAAGTCAATAAGTATAAATTCCAGGAAATAATTTTAAAAAATATTTTTTTTATTCCATACAACAAATTATAAAATGGAGATTAGTCATTTTATACAGAGAGATCTTATAATGGAATCTCACATATATACAAATTATCTAAACTCTTCCTCATTGCATTAAATAATGTATTTCCTTAACAGTTAATAAAATAAGTTTGAGTGAAATTGCATGCACAGTAAATAAGAATATTAAACATTCACTTGATTAAACAAAAATTTTCTGGAGACAACTTACATTAAAATTTTGTTCTTTAAAAACTGTTATCACGCATAACATTATAAAATACTTTAATGAATTTTAAACATATGGAATTTGTTACTGAAATTATATAATATGTATTAATAAATTCCAAATCTCTCTATATTTCAAATTTAACTTCAATAGATGAAGAAATCAAGGCATATGGAATTTATCTTTGGAATTATAATTCCATTAATAAATTCCACATACAATTTCAATAATAAATTCAAAATATACAGAATTCGGAATTTTTTACTGGAGTAACATAATTTCCCATTAATATATATAAATAATGAATTTCAAATAAATGATTAATAAAGAATTAAAAATATTGAGTTCTATAATAAATTTCCACAATATAATTTCAAATATTAAATTTCGAAACACATCTACGAGTGACAACTTACCTTAAAACATAATTATGGCACACTACATATTCTGGTTTTTCCTTCCCGTTTTCATTGATGAGGGTAGCTTGAGTCAGTACCCACACGAAGCCGCCATCTTTGCAAAGGAAGCGATAGTAGCCAGTCTCACACTGCCCTTTGCTGAACACTGCAAGGGAACATTCTACTCGTCAGTATTCTCAAGTAACAGGAATTTGAAAAAGCAAGGCAAAATTGGATTATTAGCAACAAAATACATGAATCATTAGAAATAAAATAATATTGGATAATTATTTTCCTTGGCGTTAGTGGAACAGTTTTTAAACACAAGAAGATGCTTGAAAAGTTCATAATCTCATCATCAAATACATCAGTTTACTGAACAGAAACTAATGAAATTCTGTACATTACTCAGCGATTTATTAGTTTTTTTTTTTAACTTCGACTTAAACTGACATAATTTTTTAATCCAATTTTTAATCATTTATTTTTTGTACAAAAAATCCCGTAAATGTTATTATCTGAATTTTTGTCTTTCTGATTAAGATTTGTCTTTCTGATAAGAATTTTCAGAAATGGTATTCATTCCCGGCACCAATAATTTCCTATACTTTTATTACCTACAATTCATATTCTGATAATTTATATTGCATTCAGTCAAAACATGTGCCCTGAAAAACGTTCATTCTTCTCACTAACCGTAGCAGAAAATAAAATATAAAAATAAAAAATGTTCTAAAATACAACTAAATATTTTTATTCTAAACTGTGGGTTCACTGAGATTCATTTTCCTTAACCTGAACACTAGACTTCTCTTCGATAATCAAAATGAGATATTGCAAATCCTATTTGTTTCTCTTTACATTCATTCAGTGATAAAAATTTAAGAAAGAAAAAAATCTTAAAGCGCCATTTCTGGCAATATCATATTCGATTGAAATTATTAAAATTGGCACATTTTCAAAACTTTTCATATTGTATGTGTGAAAATATATATATATTCAATGTCAGTCATTTATTTAAAATCATATCTACAAAAGACTACTTTATGTAAAGTTATGATTTATCAAGTAATCGTAATTGAAGTAAATAAAACATGGAAAGATATTTTTATTAGTCAGGAAATTCTCAGCAAACATGATCATTTATTCATCAGTTTGGACATCATTAAGCTGGCACATTGCAAGTTTCTTTCCATATCTAAATATTATTCGCCTATCACTTCATTGACACTGAAATATGATGCCTAATTTACAGGAGTATGGTAAAGCGATTTTTTTTTCTCTTTCAGGAATGCAAAAGAATCCATTAACTGTAAAAGTAAGGAAATTTCCTAGCCAATAATAATTAAAAGATTGACTTATTAATATTACAAAAATTTATATTAATTTCCATGATTTTCTGTGAATGCCGCAATTTCAGAAAGGGAGAAAAATTCAAGACTCGCCAATTTTCACTACTTTTAGCGATTCATTTAAACTGGCAACCCTAATAAAAATTATCAGGAACTTTCCACTCCCTCGAACCTGTTATATAAAAACACGCATTCCTATAACACTGCCGACGCTATTCATGGCGAAATAAAAATTAACAGTCTAAAAATAGGTAACTTTTTATAATATTTGAACATAAATTGCATGGAAAATAAAATTTAAAAATACAGAAAACAATTTAAAAATATTCCTTTAAATAAAAAATTTAAGGATTTCCAAATAATTTTTGTTTTGTTAATTACATAATATTATTCTTCCTATGCTTTTATAAAATAGCTTTAGAATTTGCTTTACTGAATCTATTTTGTAACAATTTCGCTATAAATATAATAAACGAAACATAAAAACTATTGCAAAATTGAAGTTTCTTTTAGTTGGTTTATGAGCATCCTTTTGTATATTAGTAATCAAGAACTACCGTCTTAACCATTACAAATATTATATAGTATTTGTTTAACCAATATGAACTCGAGGAGAGAATCTCTCTATGGACTACAAAATTAAAGGATACTGCAAACATTTTACGAAATTATCAGAACAAAATTACTATCAAAACACTCCAGAAAAATGGGGTAACATTTATTTAAATACATTTTTTAATAAAAGAAGAACACGATAATATTATATTTTTGATAAAATAAGCTGAATTAATGAAACATAGACTTTCATAAAAAACGAAGGAAATAAAATGATGGCGAAAAGTAAAAAGCATTCTAAATGAACATTTAGTCCCACATAAACGCAGCCGACACAGTTTCGTGGTACAAGTAATAAAATAATGAAAAGTAAATAAGTAGTATAAGTAATAAAGAAAAAAAATTCAAGACATAGCCAAGAATATGCAAATATCACGACCACTGCTACACGAATACAAATATTCCACACAAAAATTAAAAGGAAGCAAAATAAAATACCCACCAGTTTAATTAGGGTTGTGGAGGCTGGGATTCGTACAGATGATAGTACGGGGAGACAGGCAGTTATAAACAAAAAGTAACAAACTGACGTAACAAAAAGGCTGCCTTACAAGATACTACGGAAATGCAGAAGAGTGAAAAAATAATGAAGACCGTGTGTTCAAGAGGAACCAGAAATTATGCAACAACTTGAAATATCTGTTGCCACAGAATACTAAGCAAATGATTGCCCAAAGACAGAACACACACCGCTTGGACTTTCAATTTCATTTCTTATGATTATCATTACATCAAAATTTTCTTTTTTTTTTATTTTAAGTAAGTAACCACAGAAGTTTGAAAACCGAAAAATAGCATTTGGAAACATGTATACATAGTCAACAAAGTTCGTTAAAGACACTCGGTCCTCGATTTAACGTCTCTCGCTTTTCATCGTACCCCTAACAATGTCAGATATTTTAAGACCTGCTCAACACAGAACTTATCTTGTTAAACTTTTCCATTTTTAAAGCTTTTTTTATTTTCAAATCCGTCTCATAAATTACGACAAAATTTCTTCAAAAATTTTCTTATCCGTCATTATGATTCAAGTAAATAAAACTGAGTGTGAAAAGCTTCTCATATTTTTTAAACTTATTCATTCTATAAATTTTCAGCAATAAATTACTCTCAGTTTTAAGTTTAACGTTATCTCATATTTCCAAAACTGTTTAAAAATTACCTAAAACATTAGTAAGTATTTTTTTTTTCAGTATCACGATTCAAGTAATTGCGAAAAAAAAATTTCGACGTATTTATTTTATACATAAATTATTTTTATCTAAATTTTTATAAAAGATTTTCGCGGAATTAACGTTAACTTTTATTTCTCAAAATGATTAAAAATATTTGTACTAAAATTCTTTTCTACCAATAATTATACAAAATCAATATCTTAAACGATGTTTAAAGATATTTAAACATCGTTTAAGATATTGATTTCATAGATTATTTTATAACATAAATTATTCGCATTTATTCTCATTAAATGCTATGCTTATTTCCAGAACTTAGTATGTCGATAAGAGAATCTTGTAAAATATTACTTCAGAAGTTCGAATCTAATTTCCGCATCATATGCGTAAAAGTATTAATTAAATGTACTTTATTTGTTTAATTTGTATATTAATTAATTTAAGGTGAATTTAAACTTTTCAAGAATAAAAGGTTTATTCTTGAACTATTGATTTCGATTTTAACTGGATAATACCAAACATTAATTAAAAGTTTAAGTTTTGATAAGTGTTTGCTTGTTTTGTTTATTTGTCGCTCAGTGGCTTTTTTGTGCACCAGGGCAAATTAGACAGGGACCTACGATTTGAAAAGGATTCCGAACGAATACAATCATCCTAGCTGAAGGAAGGAATAGAGCCCACGAACTCTTGAACCGAAGGTAAAGAGCACTAGCTTCGGCTACCAGCTCGGCGATGTCTTGGACACAGCCGAAAGTACATAAGAGAAAACCTGAATTTATGGGTAACAAAACGGTGGATTTTCAAAATATAATACAATAGCATCAAAAACTTTTTAAGAATAAATATAAATGATGATTTAAAATAATTTCAATATTATTTTATAGCGCGTGTAAATTTAATATGATTATTCGTAAAAAAACATCCTTAAGCAAGTCTTATATTCAAGAGAATACTTTTTTTCAGTGTTCCTGCAGTTTCATATTCATCTTGTAAACTACACAATGATCTTGTCGACCCCTTTTTTCCAGGCTTCTTCCATTTTTGAAGGAAGGGGACGTTTGAAACGAAAAACGTCTCTCATTATATTGCACCACCCCATCACATTTCACCCCCTCTTCTGCAGCTTCAGGCCATTTTCTGATGACTGCGCAAATTTCATCCGACAGTGGATGCTAAATTTAAAACAACGGATGTATAACTGCCGCTCCAGAAAAACAGCCCTCTTCTCAGAAGGAGGGGGCGGTGGGGTTTCGAGCACAACCCCCAAAATAAACTGAGATGGGGATAGAAAATGCTCCGCGTATGTGGCAGAGGGTGTGAAGATGGTTCCCATTTAGACGTCAACACAAAGCTGTTTTGATTTTTTTATGTTCATGAAGATTAGGAAATGAACAGGGGCGATGAAAATAAGTGTGAAAAATGCAAGCAATCAATATATTAAGGAAGATGAAAGAACAATTACATAAAAATAAATATAAAAACCAAAAACATAAAAATAAAAAATACGCAAAAATAAAGAGGAATTTAACCAAAAACATGAGAAGTATTGAAATTGCACAACGTGGAAGGATTAATACATTTTCAAAGAAGATTAGATCAAAACACGGCTGTATACAATCAAAATTTAGATTACGGTCATCTGGAATCGAAGGGTTCACTCTTCGATTCCGCACCCAGATAAAAGAGCCTGTTCTTATACAATCCACAGAAAGAGGTAGTAGAAAAATGAAAGCAAACAAAGTTATAAGATCAAAATTCATGCCAAAATATAAATGAAAAAGAAACAAAAGATAACGAAAACATAAGACATTAAATAATCGCTTTGATTCACCTGTCGCCCAAAGATCCACAGCAGAACTTGGTGTATGTGTGTGGTGAGTGAAATAAAAAAGTGGATTTCAAACAATTATAAATAATATAACTTGAGTTGGGAATCAAACTCACGAACACTTCCATATCGGCCATTAAAAAATCCAATTTTAATAAAACATTGTTAAAATAAAATTCTGGTAATAATTGTAATGAATGCAGATTCATTTCGATCGTTAGCTCAGAAGGCTATTTTTTTAAAGGCAACATCAGAGACAATATCTTTGGAATTAAAAATTAAATAAATATGTACATAACAACATGCAAAAATACCGGAAATTATCTAACACGTACAATTCTCATATTTTCTATTTAAAGAAGAATTTTCATTCACAAAAGAAAATTGTAAGCAATTAACAGGGAAAGAAAATTATGGTAAGAACTTACACATACCAATAAATGTGCCTCATTGCAGCATAATCAATAGAAGGGAGGAAAAAGTTAATTCTACGTTACATTTGTAAAAAGACTTACGGAAATAAAAACATTGAAATATTCATAATATTTAAAATTATGTACATTAAATATTTTTATATATTATAAATAATAAAATATTTAATACATACACATTTTTATAAATAAAACTATTTTTTTAAATGGATGGTTAGTTAGAGATTTTTTCTTAAATGAAAATAAATACAAATAAAACTTCGATTGCTACAGTCGCTTAATTTTTTAAAATATTAAAAAATAGCCATTTCTTTTTGCAGATAACATTTTATAAATATAAAAAAAAGAAACATTCGTTAAATTGAAGTTCTCTATTACGAGTAAATACTTTAAGTGCCTTACGTAATTCTTAGGAGAGGAAGGAAGCAAAAACTTCCAAACAATGTAAAAAAGATAAACGATTTTTTCTTTCCGAACTTTTCCCAGAATAGATCCTCCTTAACTAATAAAAAGTGCTTTAAAGTGCGTGTGTTATAGATCAAGGCCGGAGGGTAAGGTATATCACGTCGTTTTCATTTTTACTAGCTTAGTAGAGCAAAGGGAGGGGGCCTAAATGTCAGCGGTTGTTTCGGAGGGATTTTGTTCTTTCTGGCTCGCCAATCCAAAAAGAATGCGCACCATTCATCCAAATTAAATCGGTCTTTCGAGCCAACTCATCCTTGAATACGTGAAGGCAGCACTCAAACGACACTACGATTTTCTGTTAACTGTATTCACATGGCTTTGGAAGAACGCAACAGGTGGCAAACTGAAATGTCAAAAGATAATGTCGGAAACTTCATGTTTGACGCAGCATACATTAGTAGGCGAACAGTGTTTTTCGGAGTGGAAAGTTATGGGTTCAATCCCAGCCACTGAAGAACAATGAGAAAGATTGTTTGACACCACTTAACGCAATCGATTATTGCTGAAGACATTGGAGCATCTGCTGTATATTGCCTTCAAAGAGGATTTTGATCCCATGGGGGGAAATACGGAAGATTCTCAAGCACCCACTAAAATAAAAAATATTTACAGAAAACAGAACCTTATCCCGTTGCACAATGCAAGCTTTTAAAGCAAGAAAGTTCAGTCGACTGAGACCTACCGTTTAAAATAACTATGACTATAAAGTCAGAATTAAACTCAATATCTACTGACATAATTTTCCCAATGGAAATACAATCGCCGCCTTATAATTAATTCTAAGCCAATTTTCCTATTAGTAATAGAAAATAATTATCTTAGTTCTGAAAACTATAGTCAATATTAAAAACATATATGTATATTGACGACTTGTATTACAAAAATAGTATTTGTAATACAAATCGTGAAAATTAATTCTCCTCCCATTTTTTTCAGGTCATCCACCGGCGAATAAAGCAAAGGCACTTCAAATAATTGCTTTATTTTAACAGCGCCTTTAGATGACGAAATGGAGCAAACATTCCCCGCAAATAAATATTTGCTTCGTATTTATAAACGAACTCTTCCCATTGGAAATTTTTGAAGGAAAAAAATATGTTCAATATTTAAAAATATTATGTAATTGTATTCAAGTGAAAATGTATTCAAGCGAAAAGTTTATGAAAGTGAAACTTATGCTTGACATTGTATAATTTATGCAATTATATATTCGTTTTCGTAAAAAATATAAAAATGCAAAAAATCTCAATGAAAAAAAATATACACGGAAAATATAATTTGCAATAAAAAATTGTGTATAACTAACATTTAAATTAAATATAAAAAGATCAAAACTATTAAAAAGTACATTATTCATATTTATATAAGAAAATTATACAGAAATTAGTATTTTACAAATCTGCATCTATCGGCGAAATAAGAGAATTAAACTATTTTTTTATAATTTTTTAAACCGTTTAATTTATTTCTTAACATTAAAAAAATCAATTTTATATTTTATTTCAATAAATGTGTTTAGCAAAACTGTTATTAATTAATCAGCTATTTTTTTTTCATAAATAAGTTTTGTCATTGTTACAAATATTTATTTAGCATGTAATAAAAAAAATAGGGTCATTTTTTTAATTTAAGAAAATATAGTAGTTTTTAATTATGTTTATAACTGTAGATAGCTTTTTTGTTCAAACTTTCTGAATTCATTGACACACGATCGAGCTAACGCAGTGGTTCTGATTTTCAATTCAATAGATCGTAAGGTTGATTCCCATGCCAGGATAGATGCTTGTAGGATTTAAACAATGTTCTCGATTAATTATAAGTATGCAAAAAAAAAAAAAAAAAAAAAAAAGCTAAGACAGAACGATAAAGAGATGGAAATTACTCTTTCAGGAGTCAATATTTAATTGACAATTGTGATTAAAGAAAATATATTAGAAAAACCCTTTACCTATTTTTCCCTACATAGCTTTCCGCTCAATTTGATTTCTAATATTTTAAAGTACTTTGGTTACTTGTTAAGTAGAACATTGTTTAAATGTAATTTTTTTAACCAGCTTTATATAAATCTGCTGTACATGTAAATATTCAACAGAATTTTTTAAATTTCATTTTACAAAACAATATTTTAAAATTTTGTTGCTTCAGCGAGACATTGTTTAAACTATTAAAATAAATATTTTACACAGAAATAATTCCACAGATAACAAATCAATATTGCACAAATGTCTGAATTAGTTTTGCAACATTTATTGTGTTTATCAACATTCATTTTAAACAAAGATAAAGCAAAAATTCCTCGCTTTCATCAATGGGAGAAAAAAAAGTTAACACGAAATGATATCGAGGATACAAACATTCATTAAGAGAAGGGAATCACGAGAAGAACACGTGATAATGACGTCAAAACAGTATAGAATGAAATGGCGAAAAAAAAAAATTACAAAACGAATTTTATTTGATTCTTTTCTTTGAATTCAGAGAGAAGATACTGAGAAAGTGATTTTAAAATGTTTCCTTTTCGTTCTTTTAAAATTGAAGTTCTGAAAGTATTCAAGTTATGTTTATAAGTAGTAGTGTAAATTGATATGTGTGGCAAAAAAAGATAAGAAATATTGTTAATTTAAATATCATGATAAGGAATATCGTTTGACGTATTCTTTAATACGATGCAATGCAGTATTTTTAAATTTAATAGCTTTTTTTTTGCAAATTATTCTGTCAAAATTTTAAAAAAAAAATTGCCAGGGTAAAAATTATTAATAAAGCATTTTCTTGAAAGAATAGTTTTAAAAATTAACTGAAAAGGCAAAATAAGGTTATAGTTTCATACGCTTTCTATAATAAAAATATGATTTCATATAATGAAGTACTTTGATACTCAAAACATTACATACGAGGGTCACTCTGAAATTTTTGAGCTACAACTAGGTTTTTAAAGTTATACTTTCCAAATTTTAGGTGTGTTCAAAGTAGTCTCCTCCAGCATCAATGCACTTTTGTAGACGAATTTTCCACAGATTAAATGCTTCAAGCCATTCATTTCTTGGAACAGATGAAAAAATTGCATTTATAGCCACATCAATCTCTTCTTCTGAATGAAAACAACGTCCACGTAAGCTCTTTTTTAGATTAAATAATAAACAAAAGTCGTACATAGCTAGATTAGGTGAAAACGGCGGATGTTCGATCACTTTAATTTACTTTTGTTTAAGAAACTCAACTGTTAATCCGGCTGTATGTGAAGATGCATTGTCATTGTGAAGCATTAGACCCCTAATGTTCAGTTCTTGTAGAATTTCTGGAAGACATTTAGTGGTATACCAGTTTGTTGTTACTGTCTTCAGCCCTTCCAACTTGATGGCTTTCACCAATCACGTACTTCTGAAGAAAATGGCATACATCATTTTTTTCAGTGCGCGTTGTTTTTTCACCATTGTTGGCGTGGGATCATCTTCAAAAACCCATACTTTGCTTTCTTGACGTGTTAGAACGTCAAAAAACGGTAAGTACGTTTCATCACCTGTTACAATTTTAGAAATGATGCGGTGGCCACCATCATTTAACAATTTAAGAGTTTCTTTACTGATTCTGACACGCTCCTCTTTTAAGTGCTCAGTTAGATTATTGGGAAACCAACGGCAAACTACTTTTTCATCAAATTTTTTCATCCTAAAAATGCATTTTGTGTATGGCACGAATTCAATGACAAGAGACTTCTATACCAATTGATAGGTAAAACAAAGCAACAAAATTAATAACGATGCAACGAATTTAGGTAAGTTGGCATGAATTAGGTTCATAAACCCCATTAAGCATAAATTAACTATGTCATTAGTATAAATAATTAATAACATAAAGATATGCACATGCAAGCGAATCGATGGAAAACCATTGATTAAATGTAATTCTTCATGAATGATTTTGTGTATGGCTGCGGATTCTGGAGATTCATCTTCTAGAATTCATCCTCCTTTAAAATCGTAGAAAATCATAGCAGGAAAATGTTCGCGCGTCAACTGCATTTTCTCTTCAGTTTAAAATTTATTCTACGCTAAACAAGTTGAAGTAAGTCAGTAAAAAATCGTCTTCTGTGTTAAAATACTTTGTATTTTAAAATTAAACTGCTATTTTTATTTTGTAAATTCTCGTCTGGGCGTATCTCAAAAATTTCAGAGTAATCCTCGTATAAAAAAATTTAGGTACTTTCACATTTAGTTTGGCTATAAAGTTGAGATTCAGATTTGTTAGTTTACATATTAAAAACATATTTTTCAAAAAATTCGGCCGCAAATGTATAAGAAAAATATTCTCTGATGTACATTACAATGAGGGGAACTTAGTTATAGATTACTTTCAATAAACAAATTTGTCACGAGAAGTTGAAGCGAAAATTAATATAGTATTTTAATTATTGTAGTAAGTTTTTAGCCTTTGTAATTTATTTTAATAAATAATTATTCTTTATTATTTATCATTATGTGTAAATATAATTACACTTCACAAATAAAAGATTAACAATAAACGAGATTTAATATATATTATCACTTTCTTAATGAAATATATAACAAAAACAAAGATTCGTGAAAAAAAGTTAAATTAAAATTCTTGACAAGAAAATATGCATGCACTTAGATTGGAATACAAAAATAAGTTTTAAACACAGAAAAACGCGAAACTTAGTTAAGAAAACAAATAATTATTTAGCTATAATTGTAATTGAATGCACTTGACTGGAAAGAATTAGAAATCTAAATATAGATCGAAATTGAATATGTGTGTTGTAGAAAGTTATACTGATTCATGAATAAAAAGGAAAGTATGCAGTAATGGGAATATAAATGGAGGGAAAAAAATGCAGTCTATAATTTTGAAAATGAAAATGGTGATAAAGGAAACTAGTTCGGTAAGTTTTAGAGGACACGCTGCACATTAAGTTTTGCGCGAATGTCTTTCAGGAAAAGCTCCTAAACCATCGAATGATTTTCTCTTTTTTACTATGGTCTGATATTTTGCTTTTTTGTAGTGCCAAGAAAATGTAATGGGGCAAGTGCCATTGACAAGCATACTCATACTCCTACATTTCATACTAAAATGGAATAATCCTGTGGAGCGCGCTTTATACAGAAGTGTGAAGACAAAATTGTTTACCTTAAAAGACCTTTGCATACAAATGATATTTCATATATCTTTGAAAACTATGCAATTTAAAACGTGAAATATATAATGAGGATATCTTCATTCATTATTTTTCATTAATTTTGCATAAATCTGAAAAATTATCAAAATTTCTTTTTACAAATTTAAAAAGCATCTTTTCTTAAAAAAATATTAAAGTATTTAAAACTTAGAAATTAATAAAAAAAAATAATAAAAATGTGATTTACATAAATCGGAGGAATATTATAGTTTAAGAAGGGGGAATACACAAATAAGCAAAATATTTGTTATTAATTTGATAATATCGGCTAATATTCTAAAAATAAAAAAAAAGTTTTTTATAAATATTAATACTAAAAATTTCGAACTCACAACTAAAATATTTAAATTAAAGGCACTTTTAGAAGAATTTTATTATAAAATTAACCAACTATATTAATTCTGCACAGTTTTAAATAGAATTCAAACTTAAGTGAAAAGAAAAAAATAGTGCACGGTTATAAATGTTTTTAAAATATTTCAAACCTTTGAAAGTCAAGAAATGACAAATATCAACAGAAACTCACAACAAAATAGTTAGTATTTTTGTTGTCGAGTTTTAAGAGACTCGAGAATATTAATAAAAAAATCAATGGTTTTTATACAAAAAAAGAACAATCAATGTATATATATATATATAATAAACAAAAACAAAATAGAAATGGCTATTGTTTCGAGCAATAAAAAGAACTCCCCATTTCTTTAATTTAGAAAAAGGCACCTGGTGTGTCTCCAAATAGGTTTTTTAATTTTTTAACTTTCCCTGATTAACAAAAGTGCGATAGGCACTCAAAGCAACATCATTATTTATATCAGTGCCATCTTGTGGTTTCATTATCACTGGAAACAATTTTTTATGAAGTCTACAATATAACAAATCATACTCTAACTACTAAACACAAATCGACCGATTTCGAGTTCACATAACAAAATATATAAATCCCTCTAAAATATAAATATATTATAGCGTAATTAAAATATTTCTTCTACCAAAATAATAATAACTAAAAAAATGCCTTAAAAAGGTTAATTGTTATTAAAATTAGAACTGCAAGCGATTTTGGATATTCATTAAAGAGAATTACAAAACATTGTAGAATTTCAATGATGCAAAAATTTTTATATCCCCCCCCACAGAATGCTAAATTTTTGTAAAACTTGCTCTGTGATAAAAAAAAAAGTTTATTTTTTTAATTATGAAAAATTATAAGTTTCATTTAAGAATATTTTACGAATATTTAAGAGATTAAAATGTATACATAAATAGTAAAATAGCAAATGTAGAAAAATATAAAATGTATATTTGCTAATATACATTCGATACATATTTCGGGAAAAATGAAACATATTACGTATTTCTGTAGCGAAAATAATATTCTAAGTAAAAAATAAAAATTGGATTTTGCTCCAAATATTTATAAATTTTAACTAACCCGAAATTAAGTATTGAGATAATAATTATATGTAAATACCCTTTTCGTTTGTGAAATTATTTTTCTAGAAAAGTATCCGCAAAATAACAAATATATGCCACACCACTTGTTAACTTACTCATACTATTTTTACATTTGTACTTAAAAGACAAAGCAGAAAAAGTTAACAAAAATTAACTGTATCAAAGCGATGCGCAAAAACGGGAAAATGAAAATATAAAATAAATCTCACCGGAGAGAAGAGAAAGCCGGTACAAGGGAGAGAGAGCGTCACAAAGCGTTCCTTTTTTATCCCAAACGATAACTACAAGTGAGGCTCTGTATCCAGCGACAGAGTCACTCATTAGGAAAGAGCGGCAGACGATAGAGACCTTGGGAATAAAATCCGGCGATCGCAGCAGACTGCAAGGTAGAATAGAAAGCGAAATAAAGATCAGGGCACAACCAGTAGCGAAATACACCTCACTCTCCAGTTTATTTTCGAACCCTTCTCCCGTTCCTCTCCTCCCCCTCTGCCAGAAATCGTTTGGCAATCAACGGAATATTCGCGGCGCGATTATTTTAAGCCAATTTCGACATTTAGGTGTCTGCAAAACTTATCGAAAGACATTTATCTCCAGTGACAGAGTGAGATTCAGTCATAAAATAAACTTTTAAAAAATATTACAAAAATCTCATAAATAAATATTTTTGAAGAATTAGTTTTTAATAAAATGTTTTTAACTTTCTGGTAAATAACATTTTTAAGACACCGGAATAGTAGTCAGCAATCGAGAAATCATATTATATAGCCAAAGATGCTAAACCCAGTGCAACATTTCATCGTGTCACTTGATAATATGGCAACCGATAAACCGACCTTAATACTCAGAAGTGATTGTTAATTTGATCCTGGGTTTGAATGCCTGGAAGAAGGATATTGAATCCCTGAAGAAAGGAGATCAATCAAACTCAGGTCCATTTACTTGAAAAGGGACAAGTATTCCACATACAAAATGAAATCCTAAACTAACTTCATTCCAAGTTTTGGAAACTTTCAATCCTTTGTCGCAACACAGAACCAGTGTGCTTCGTTTCTCACTTATTCCCTTTAAATTATCATGCCATGGTAAAAGTTCAATCTGTTCGCTTCAGAAGCAAGTAGAGTTTGCTGTAGCATTTAAGTTACAAATGAAGTTCCGATTTCTACTATAGCAAAGGCTAATACTGAACGATAAATGCAATACCGAGGGCTACAGTCACTTTTCCTTAATAATGGAATGCCACGGCTAAGTTATAATTTGATACCTAAATAACATGACATTGCATTAGTAATTAAATTGTAAATAGTTTGATGTATTTCTCATTCCAAGCGCAATTTTTTCACACGAAAATAGGATAGGAATGTACACTTTAAAGGGGATATTGAAACTCTAGAAACAATCAGCGTCGAAACCACGAATTGTGGAATTGAAAGTTATTATGCATAACATAAAATTAGCTCGGCAAAAGTGTAGATAAAATTCGGTCTCCATGGTAACTGAAGTAGAAACTGTTTGCTTGGAAACTCTAGTTCAAAAGAATATGACTTATTTCTGAGCTTCTAATTTGAACAAGACCAAAGAGTAACCCTCTTGAAGTCCATGAAATATAAAAACATGAAATTTTATGAACAGAGGGTGATATTACGATTCGATTCGTTGGCCAACAGAATTTCAGAATACTAGATCCAGATCCTGTAAATGGAGTGTTTGGTTAATTAATTCTACACAACTAACTCAACGGATTTTTTGTAGACTTGAGGCGAAAACAAAATTTAATTACATGCATAAATAAATAGAAGAATCATTAAATAATTTTTAACAAAAATGATAATTTTTTATAATTTCCAGATTAGTTATAGATAAAGCTGATTCACATAACATACGCATGAACCATTAATTCTCATTCCGCTACCCTAATTTATTCAGATATCGCCATTTTGGCTCTGATTTAACAAATTTTCATAGATAAGGGGAAATTATACAAAAGGAGGAAACTAGGAAAATTCTGAAAAATCCAAACCCACACACAGGAGTCTGCGAAAATGATAGAAATGTATGTACACAAAGAGAGAGTCTTCCCAAATTAAATAAAAGGACAATTCTCCAAAAAAGGTAAATTACACAACTTTTAGCTGCAGGCAATCCCCACTAGCCGACAATACACATAGCGTCATGTCCTATAAGTTATGATATTTTGAACACAATATTTTGCATAAAATAAAAAATAAAAACTTATGAAAGCTATTCTTTATACGATTTAACTTCTAGTATTCTTCTTTTCATGGCATTTTAAAGTTGGAATTGTAGTAAGAATCTTTATACTTACAAAAAAATAAAATAATAACAAAAATTAAAAAAAACAAAACAATATCAATTAAAGACTAATTTTTCAAACTCAAAACTTTTGAGATGTTTTTGTTCCAGTTCTAACTTTATTGGATTTAGTCGAAAATGATATTTTCTGGCTTTCAGTTTTGATTACACACAGCATTATCTAATTCAAGTAGTTTGAACTAAAAAT
>CM057819.1:4955351-4960375 GCA_030067965.1 Latrodectus elegans | reverse complement strand
TTATTTTATGAAAAGAAATCAACTTGACTTTTCGCTTCTGTAATATTCGCATTTAACCAGCCTTATTAATGCTTTATAATGTGACCACACTGCCCTTTGTTATCAAAAGCGAAAAACGACAAAACACGAAAAACTGTCATCAGAAAATGCATGCAATATTCAACCTTCTCTTTGGTCACTGATGGAAAATTTGGAAAATAATTGTCTTCGGAGAAGAACTTGCAAAAAAACGAGGTAGTTGGAGTAAAAAAAAACATCACATTTTATTCTGTACTTTTACTATGTTGGAAAGAATTCAATTTATTTCTATTAATATATAATTTGCTTGCTGCAAAAATAATGCTACTCTATGAGAAATGCTTATAAAATATTCATTTGTATTTATAAAGCTGAAATTGAAAGGAACAAATGTATTTTTTATTTTTTTTTTATTTCAGTAGATAAAATTATAACCAGAGCTAATGTTTCACATTGTTTGCGAGTATCATTTCTTAACCTTCACTTTTTACAACAGGTAAAAACGTAATTATTTTATTTATTTTACTAAATATGCAATTTTTTAATATTCTATAATCATGGAATAACAATTATCGTGAGTAAAAGAAATTTGTTTAAATTTAGCGATAGTTGTTTAAACCAAACAAAATCAATTTTCATGAGTAAATTCTGTGCGAAATAAAAAGTACTATTTCTAATACTTTTACAATACCTTAGCACAGTTAATCAGTTGCTTGTTTCTAGATTTTAATGATCCCTCTTCTGCATCCAGAAATTAGATTCCACATCGATGAATAACTTAATTTCTCATAATATTAAGGATAATAGTGGCCTGTTGTAAGGTTCTGTTTGGTTGTTGTTGCACCAGCATGCTTCCCCGTATCTACCCCTGTATTGGGATTGACCAGTTAGATAGAAGCATCCAGATGGAGTGTTCGTGATTTTTTAAACAAGGACCTAGCAAATGACCCCCAATGCTTGGCCTGCAAACCCAGTGGTATCATTTCACTTGGAGGACATTGCGACCACGACATTTAACGTAACCCAGTCACCTTTAGTGAACACGATGGATCCTCGACTGAGTCTGGATTCAATCTATCTTCCGCTAAAGAGAACGACGCCCAAACCGCATCTGTGTTGTAACCGTTACATTGGAAACCCTTGACTGTTGAGCACTTGTGATGACTGTTGCGTTTCTACTTTTTTACTAGAGTATTAAACTTCTTCGTTCATGCATAGTCGAACTGTAGCTGAACAGTCAGTTTCTTTTGATCAACAGTTCGTGAGTTGGACTGCCAGCACAGACGTGGATATTTGATTTCATTCGTAATACCTAATATTTTACCAAAGTATGGCTATAGAACGACCCACAAAAGCCAATCCCTTGCGAGACATGAACGCATTAATCAGCGAAATATTCCTTAAGGACGATGGTTGCTCACGTTTAATTTTCTTTTATAAGCTCTTGGACATTACCTGTTGTTGGCTGGCCATTTCCTGAACATTGCATTCTGTCCACGTCATGCAAGGGGAAATTTATATCTTTATGTACTGTTAATTAGTTTTTGATTCCCGTTGTCGAGATTCCAACTTAAGGATATACAGTTTAAAAGGCTCGAATAAAGAATATCGATTCCAATGCTTTGCATTAAAGAAATATGGATAATGAGTTTAATATTTCATTTATGCATGCTGCTTCTTTCATGCATATTAAATAATATTCAGACTAAGTATACATAACAAATGCGTATTTATCAGCATTTTAATTTCATTTTTATCAATAAAACAACTGATTATTATTTGATGTATAAAAATTTTTCTGTCACAAAGAAAAAGTTTTTATTTTATTTTTTTTTCTTTTATTATTATTTATAAAACGTGTTATAACCCACAACTAATTTCATTTCCATTTGAGAATTATTTTTCTATCAAAAATGTTATTTGCATTTAAATAGAATTCCAAATTAGAGATGTGAATATGAAAACAATGCTCTCTATTCCTTTTTAGAAAACCTATATGATGTTGAATTCTATTTGTGTATGAGTGGTTCTTGACAGTAAAATTTTTTTGTGTTTAATCAAATTTCAAATTATAACTTTAAAAATTATAATGTGTTGTAATGTCATTCTTCGACCAAGACAATTGTACACCCATCATGGTTTCTTTCTGAGCAGTTACCAGGTCTGTAATAGTCTTAAGAAAATTTCCCCCTCCTCCAAATCAAAGTCAAAAATTGTGGCAGTGAAACCTCCTGTGGTGCCATCTATTAGAGATTCTTTAAGCAAAGTCGTACTTTCACCTTCTTGATGTTCTGATTAAACAAAACACACACCATTCTGACTTAATTCCGTAGCCATCGGTTAACGAGCTTGGCTCCAAGTGCCATAAGAAACAATCATGGCTTTCTATATGCAAATACCGAGAGTTCAGCGAAGTGTACCTCTTCAGTATAAATACCAGCACTCAGACAGCGTGGGAGTCAGGCCGCCTCCACTGTCAATAGTTATTGTAATTAGTCTCAATGAAATATTAGTGGCTGCCTCATGATCGTAAGACGAAAGTGTTAATCAAATGTAGATAATTTCTCTTTTTTAAAAGATAAAGAATGTATAAACATTTTTTTTATGTTGAAATGAACTTTTCAAAGATAAAACTACACAGATCAGAATTTATTACATCTAAAATTAAGCAATCAATTTTAGATAATATTAGCTACTTTTTTATTGAAAATTAGTTCCTTACAACAAAAACTATTTTGCACTTAAGCCGAATTTCAAACTATGAATGTCGGGATTATCATGGCCTAGTGGTAGGATAGAGCTCTTTAGTGCGTAGGCTCTGGGTTCAATCCCAGCCGAAGTCGAACGTCGGGAGATGAATCGTGCTCTCCATGCGCATCTTTCAAGGTGGGTTTTTTGGGAGTTTTTATCTTTTCCTTTGCGATACGTGAATAAAGTCTCTCTATAAGTTCCCTAGATTGTACACAATTTGGTTTGCACAATAACTGTAAAAGCTACAATTTCAAAATTCATTAATAAAACTTTTGATTGCACCTAGATATAAATTCTTTTATACAAGGAAAGGACAAAGATAGGAGAGAAAGTACACTTATGCCCGAATCGGGATTCGAACTCAAGACCTCCCTATTCGCAGTTAGGCACTCTGACCACTAGATAGGGTGGACCACTTTCGATTCCGGAAAATTACTGCTTAAGCGAAGGTACTTTGCTGGTGTAAAGCCGGAGGCATTGTTTCTGCTTGTGAACCTTGGGCTTTCCTGGGACAGGGGTCAGAAGCTATCCCTGATTTTCCTAGAAGTGCAAGTTTGGCGCGTTTTCCCCTTTCTACTGGTCATGACTGTTTGCTGGCACATTTGTATGTTTTTAAATTTTGGGGTTCTCTTTTGTGTCCTTTGCTCAAACAAGATCAACGTTTTGACGCTAACCATCTGGACAAGTCACTTGCACTTGTATTTTCAATTTGTACTGTTCAGAGGTATTGGTAGGCCAGAGAAATAATGTTATCAAGCCAATTTTCTGGGCATTTTTAATAAATAATTGCATAAATAATGAAAGTATTTTGAAGTATAATTATAAAAAGGAGTGATATAAAGTGAATAAAGCCGTACAATTATAGTAAATGATATGTACACTTACACTAAAATGCATGTGCTATGGCAATATATAGTTAATAAAACTTCGACTTCAAATTTATGCTGGCAATTAATTTAAAAAAGTATGAAGGGCTCCAATTTTGAAGTTTCATCCCAGGGCATCGTCAAAACGATAAAAGAGAGGGAGGGTGGACAAATGAGTGCTCAGTGGGAAAGCTTACTTTTTAATGCAGAGACTTCTAGCACATAGAACCAGACCATTCCAGGAGCACCCTCGAGCAGTTTGGGAGCTCTTGAATCCCCCTTCAAAAACCCTGGGGTTGAGTGCATAGGAGGAGTGCACATCCACCCCTTCATAAAAACCCAGCAATTGTTCGGCACGCTCCATTCCACCCACCTCCCTGAACTGCGGATGACGTCATTTTGCCACCAGTGTACGTGAGCACTGAATAGGCGCGAATAGCTTTGGATAAATGAATCGCAATCTTAAATTGTTAAGCATAATCCAGACATTTGAAATTTATGAAATTATGAAAAACTTATTTTTAAATTTTTAACATGTTGTTTTCATAAGGAGCTTTATTTAAAAAAACTAGTTTTTATTTATTATTTAAATAGCTGATTTGAATATTATTCTTCCGTATAGTAATGGTGTTCCTGGATTTCCTTATTTGTAAAAATTTCATTCTAATTGTGTTTGATATTCCCACTTTATTTAATCATTTGACCTGTACTGGTTTAAAGATATTATACTGGTATAAGTACCGAAATATCACATAATTGTCCCCGTTATACTTTTAGAAAGAAACAACTTGAACTTTAAAAAAATTATTTAAAATTCATAAACATCGCAGAATTGAACACATGTTCTCATTAAATTTTGAAACAGAAAAACTTGGTTTGAAATTCTGTTAAAAATATTTTTCTCTATATATTAAAACTTTTATAAAAAAATTATTTGGAGTTTAATGTCAAGATTTTTGCGGCAATTTTAGATACATTCTGAATTACTTTTTAAATAGGTGTCAATATGGGAATTTACATGTTATCAAGTTTCAACAATATTTACATAAAAAGGGCTTAGATTCATTCGTCACGTTCGTTTTCAGAGAAATTGTTGTCATATTTAGAACTTTTATTACGCCACAAAAATTCAACTTAATTTCTTTTATTTTTTCCAATTGGGTCGAAATGAACGCATGTATGGTCGGATTAACTCTGATATATATAATTATTTGTTTTATTTTATAAAAAGCTTAGTTGAAGTCTTAATGAAGAGTAAACACTGAAATATTGCCAGAGCTCATTTTGTTTAAAGGTGAAAGCCTTCTGAGTGGAAAGTTCCGAGTTCAATCTTAGCTATTGATGACCTACAAGACATAAATGATAAATTGCTGCTTTCTAAAAGTGCAT
>CM057819.1:4910351-4952851 GCA_030067965.1 Latrodectus elegans | reverse complement strand
AGTTTATAGGTTCGATTTCCGTAAAGGGCTTGGATGTTTATAGTGATTTGACATTCATTTTGAACTGTATATCGACTATTTAAATAGTTTTCTTCGTGACAAAAAAGACCATTGAATGGCAAACTAAACCAATCGACCAAAATCTATAGTTTAGAGTAGATTCCACATTATCCTAACACAATCCGATGTGGGAATTGAACTTGCAAACTGTTCAAATGAAAGCCAAATTGTTGATTATTCAGATAAAAGATTGGCAATATTTGATGGGACTATTTAGTATTGATGTTTAAATTCAATGAAGACATTGTAAGCTAAACTGACCGTGGTTCAATGACTGATATAATTTTGTCCCGATGGTAAATATACTTTCAGTTTGATATTTTTTTCTAATAACCTTTGCTGGGTGACTAACATTAAGGCCTGCTACTCTTATATCGTTACCTTTGAATCAAGTCATCATTGTGTAATGCTGACTTGATTGCATTTGACTTAATTACTTGGTGGCAATCAAGTCAGCATTAAACACCAACACAAATCTGCTTGTAAGTTGTTCCACAACATCTCAGAAGAGCGTACTAGGAAGCAGCGAGAGAAAAATCCAGGCCCAAACAGGGACCAACAGCCTATGTGTCAGAAACGATAGCCCCTCAACAGTTTGATATTTATTTTAGTTTTTCCAAGCTTCAGGGATTATGGCTCATAGTCGTCTAATATTAAGAACAAGTTCTTCAGAATAGATCCCAGATTCAGTTCTAACCAATGAAACGTTTTTAGTTTCTGCATGTATGTGTATCGGGGGAGGGGGTAGCTTAGGTGTTTTCTGAATTCTTCGTTTGTAAAATGTAAATATTAATGAAAATGTCTAAGTTTGAGTAAAACATTTTAGTACTAAGGACTTTAGGTTAGAAATGTTGAAACGATAATGCATTTTTGTACTTATCTATACATCGAGATGTGTGAGCGTTTAGGAGTTTTCCATCTTTCTTTCACAATATATGTGAATATGACTTACTACGAATGACAAATCCTTGAAAAAGAATTGATTATTACTTAAGGGAATCAGTTTTACACTCAAAGGCTACTTATATTGACGTATACAGTTTAAAGTGGATTTCAAGTCACTGCAAGCATCCCTGCCCGAAATGGGAATCCGACCCACGGACTTTTGAATTAAAGGTCAGAGTACTAAAGTTCAGTTTAGATTTTCTCGAAATATATTAAATATCATAATCCATAATTAAATTCCTTTGCATTTAGAATGAAATAAATTATTTAAAATTTATTCTTACATTTAATGTGTATTTTACTTACCTTAAAAAATTTGACTCCTTGGTTCTTTAAACAGAAAAGATACTAACACATTGTGCAAAAACCAAAATCTATTAAGATGTTCTTTCTGGGAAACCAATTCTTTTCCTTGTTTCTATTTTCAGAGTTATTTAATTAAGATAAAAATTGGTGATATATATAATCTAACACATGAGATTTATTTAAAATAAATAATAGTATATTTAATAACTATATAATCCATTATCAAATTATTATAATTCCCTCTCCTCGTCATATGAAGCCCGGTGGAGTAGTGGTAGCTTTTCGAGCTTCTAAAACACATACTCGAAATTTGATTCTTGGGCTGGGTAAGGTCGACTCAAGATTCATCCTTTAATGGTTTTATAAATTGGGTACCACGCATGTTAGGGATATAAACACTGGTGGCTTTGCGTCAGACTCTGACCATCTAGCCTGGAAATATGCTTCGAAATCCTGGGCTATCGGTCAAGAAAATAAATATGAGCACTGTAAGCGTTGGCCATCATAATGGGCTGTATTGCCACAAGTTCAATTTAGTTTTAGTTTTTCTCAAAATATGCTGAATATGATATTCCAATTTTTTAAAATATTTATAATGTAATAAAATAGTTTCAAAATTTGCATACAATTAATGCATTTTAGTGACTTTCTTTAGAACATTCAGTGATTTTTGAAACATCTTTAATTGCTATATTGAGCGCATGAAAATTTGGAAAATGACTAAGATATTTTCACTTTAATAAATTCAAAAGAAACGATGCAACTTTATAAAAACTTCTTTAAACCTCTACTGAAGCTGCGATATTTTTTTGTATTCTTAAAAAAAGACCAGAATATTATATGCAAAAAAAAATATTTTTTTTAAAAAAGAAACGTCTAACATTTTACTATGCGATCACCGGTATAGAAATGCTGTATGATGCCAGGCTGCAAGGATTTCCGATTTTCAGAATTACAAAAGGCGGAAGCGAAGGTATAACATACAATGGGGCACCCAGAGTTCTTGTATGTCATCGTAGCCCCGTAAGTGAGTCTTCGTAATTTAGAAGCTGGGATCAAGCAATCCAAGTCTGAGGATCTTGGCCTCGCATCCCTAGGGGTATCATTTCACAAGGAGGACAATGCGCTGCTACATATTTAACGTGCTCCAGCTACCATAAGCAAACACGGTGGATTTTTGATTAGATCAGGATTTGAATTCACTCCCATCCGATAAGTAGAACAAACGCCTAAGCCAAACAAGCCACAGCGGCCTTACGAATGGAAATAAAAATAGCTATTTTGGTATTATGTTCTCAATCTATATTATTATAATAACCGAATTTACTCAGATAAATATGGAATATTTAAGGCAATGTATTTATCATTTAAATGTAAATGTGCTATACAAATTACCTACAATTCTTAGTTCACAAAAGTGCCATTGATACCTTGGTGTGGCTGTATGTTCTCGCGAACAAGAGTTAATCGGATATGATACTGATCCATCATAGGAGGAAAATATCTATGTTATTTTAAATTTCCTTAGTGTAAAGTGTTCCGTTGTGGGTATGTGGGAAAGAGAATATCAACTCAAGTGTCGACTCCGTTATTTGACAATAATTCAAAGTTTATAAGGCAATTGGTTGCATTAAAGATTTCTGGGCAGCAGACACAGGCAGACGTAATGCAGTAGCCTAATGTTGGTTTAAACATGGTTTTATTGATTTTGTCGTTTTTAATAATATAACATTTAATTATGCATTTTATTTTTCTATTCACATGAAAAAATTAAGATCACTTATTTTATTTTAATATTGCTTATACTTCTTATGTGTGACAAAAAATTTAACTTTTAAAGTAAGAAATAATATTAAGGACATAAAGAAATTTTAATAATTCTTACAACTGACATTTTGCTTTTTCAAAGAATTTTATTTTTAACATTTTATATTTGTTTTTTTTCTTTGGAATGATAGCCTTCAGTTTTCACCCTTTTTCCATTTTAAAGTATTAATATAATTTAATATTCATGATTGAAGAGATAAATGTAGATTTAGTTTTCATACAAAAGAAAGAAAATGTAGAAGTATTCGATTTGAAAACCTATTGAAATGTAAGATAATTGCATTTAGCTTTGGTTTTTCTTTGTGAGGAGTCATTGTCTATGAAGTGAAATATATTCCAAGCCACACCCTCTTTTAATATATTTATTTTTCGTCTAACTAATATCAAAATTTGACTCCACTCCTTACAGATCTACTCAGACTGATAATTGGCAGTGGATGTCTCTCATATGGGCACGCCCCTCAAAACCTGTCCAAATGATTGGCAAGATGTAAATTTAGGCGATATTTCTCTTTTTTTTCCTTTTTACCTTAATACCTCGGTTGGAATTAAACATGGGGATTGAAAATGACATTTAGAACAATTTTCTCAAATGGAAAGTGCCTTCATCATTCTACTGGAATTATTTTTTGAAACATTCAAAACGATTTTCTAAAGCTCTTCGTTTAAAACCAATTTCGTCCCCTTTGCCTTCGACTATACAATGTGATTATAAATGATTCATTGAATTTTGATTCATTATAACTTAAAATGCATTTTTCATCATTTAATGGGCATTCTAACAAGCTAAACCTTGAAACTCCACCGTATAAATTGCCTTTGGGAAGAATTTTCAGCGATGGTAATCAAAACAGAAAAAAACGGAAAATTCCCAAGCAACCACCCCAATAGGCATGCAGGAAGAAGACAGATGTTCTTATTCTGTTGTTTAAAAAATGTCTGGGATTGAGCCCAAATCTTACAATTTCTGCAGATGGCCAAAAGGAACTCCAGACCTTAAACTTTGTGATCGTTTTTAGAGGGACGTAAAAGATAGTATTTGTATACATTGTATTTATGTATGTAGTTTGAAGCTATTTACAAGAATATTGTACTCGAATATCAAAACCTAATGTACTGAACAAAGCCTGTTGCGCTCAACAATAAATATTGTACTCTATAAACTCCTATTGTACTCAATTGTGTTTAAGAGAAACCTATTGAACTTAAATATGACATCATGGCTACGTTGGTAAACGTCGATGTCCAGATGTAGGATGGAATGCGACCACAGCATAGATGAGAACAACCAAAACATTATGAATACTTTCACTGTTTGGTATTGAGCCAATCTGGTTTGCCCCTTTATATGGTGACGTTTGCAGTGTTTCGAAATCCACTTTAAATTGTAGATCCTGGTTTAATTAGCATTCGCGTGCATAAAATAAGCGTTTAAAATGAAGGAAACTAAACGAAGCCGGATGCAGCACGTAATCCAGAGAGTATGAAATTTTTTTTATTTTTAAAAGTGTGAAGTGCGTGTGTTGCATGGATAAAGCTGAACAATTTTGATAGAAAGCAGATTAGGATGATCCGAAAACTCAAAAGGAGAGCTTCCGAGCTTAATTATTCTGTGCTGTCTTTGTAAGTACCTTCTACCAAGTAGACGATAAAAACCGTGGAAGATACAACATTGTTGGATGTCCCACACCACAGGCTGTCTGAGCTGCCTTTCCTCATCAAATAATGTCGGCTACAGACACTGACTCGTGATCATAGAAACAATTCTAGTTGGACTCCCATTATATTCGGCCATCAACTGTCTGCAGACCATCTCACTTTGCCAACAGGAGCAACTTGTTTCGCTCAAGGAGAAGGGACGACTCACATCGTCTCAGCGTCATTCGTCTACTTGGCATAGAGATTCAACGGCTGCTCCCTTACAACCGATGATAACTTGGGAGTTACTCATTTTAAGTCCTTCAGACATCACAATTTAAAGATTTTTAAAGTGACTCCCCTTGCTTTAACTCTTCACTTGGAGCAACGGTTATATTTTTGTTGCAAACCGAATAGTTAGGTCCCAGGTCTAACAGTTCATTGGTTCGTTTCCCATTTTGAGCTTAAAAATTTTTAATGCTTCCTTATCCACTTTAGAATGGAGATTCAAGTTTCATTCAACTACATAAGCAAAAAAGAAAACCGTCGACGGTTAAACGTGTATATATAAACGTAATCATAAAATCAAATTCTTAAACAGTTATCTAAACATTTTGACATCGCATAGGGTATCACTTAACAATTGAAAGTCTAATAAATATAGTAGATTTAATATCCACTTCGAAAGCTACCTTCTGGAAAGACTTTATGGAGATCTCATTTAAATGTTCCAAGGAAGGAAACCAGGAAAACTCCCAAGCCCCCACTTCCACTAATGTGCATGCAGAAAGTCGAACCATATCATCGAACTCTCGCTGTCCAACAGTCGTTAAAAATAAATCAGAACTTATTTTCCTCTAAAGAACATTGTTTTAATACTAGACCACGATGATTCTAATATAAATTTTTTGACACCACGTAGTAGGCAGCTCAAATGTCTAAGATTGATGAAAGGCCTTTTAATATACTTCGCATATATTTCTTAGGAAAATTTTTCCTATAGTGGACCGTAATAATGATGTACATCTGGAAAATTCCCAAGTACCCACCGTGAAAATCATGCATGCAGAAGATAAAGACACATCCATCTAACTTTGCTCAGTAGTGTCTGGGATCGAACTCGGTAACTTTAGCTCTGAGAAGCAGTATCTTACCTCTAAGAGACAGTGAGCAATGTCTGAGTGTTTATGTGATTCAATATAGATTTAAAACGATGAATTTCCATAAAAATAATTTTTCTGTGCGAAAAATAATTTAAAAACAGCAAATCAATCTCAATTTTTATAACAGTGAGTGAAAATATTACAAATATTTTTTAGAATGTTCGCTTCCATGCTAAATAAAAAGCCAATGTGAAGGAAGATCGAAATTTTTACATTTTCAGGGGAAAAAAACTCTCTGTTACTGTCATAAAGAGAGAGATAATTTATAACATCATTCACACTTAATGTTTATTAAGGGATTTTGTATAAACTGTGTAATTTTACAATTATGAGAAAGAAATGGAATTTGTTGAAATAGTAATGTGATGTTTTTCTTCCGTTTCCGGCAGGTTGATAGTTCTTGCAGTGGTGCTTGGCACTGTGGACTTCGGTACCGACTCTGCATGCGCAGTGGACTTGTACGAGCACGTCCTGGGGTACATGGTGATCCTGTCCGGGTGTGTCGTGGTGGAGGCCTTCATCTCGTGGGTGAGCATGAGGGGCACCATCCTCGTCACAGCCCCCCGGACATCCATGCAGTATCTTTTATACGTTAGGCTCGGTAAGTCTTACCTATCCCTCTGCGCGTTTCTGAAATGAATGCAAATTGAGCAGGGAAGAGGTATTCGTCGGTCACAATGTTTGTCTGTGGATAATTTAAAAGAAAAACTCGAAGCTTTAATGGCAGGGCTCGTAATCAACTCAGCATTAATAACGCTAAAGTTAAATAGCATTCTTTACTTATGGTAAGAAGCATATTACTATGGATGCTCGATTCATGAACGAAAATGTTTTGGGTAATCATCATTCATTTCAAATATTATTGGAAATATTACACGTGTACTCATAAAAATATATGAAAAGACCAACACTAAGTTTTGACACCCTCTAAAAATGTTCACAAATGTACAAATGTGCTCACCGTTGCACGACACACACCCAGACAATAATTGAACTCATTCCATGCATTAAACAACTAATATCGTTGAATTGCCGACCCCACCACAAAATGTTATGATTGCACGATGATACTTTTCCCAATTCTCCTGAGAGCTATTACACAAGAACTAGCCTATTCAAAGACCACCTTTTTCTGCTTGTTCCCAATTTTTGACCCATAATAACGTCCTACGGCCTTCTCCAATTGAAAGGACGAGGAATTCACTCTGATGCGAAGAATATTCAAGGAAAACTTTGTGAATTTATGATTCTATCCATATTTGTCATATGTTCACGAGTTTGCTTTTGAAAATCTGGCCTTTCCGAAGCGAATGAATCACTTATACTCCAGATTTGTATATAATTCTCTTCTCTTTCTTAAAATTGCTGTCTGTGAATAAAGTAAGCAGAGAAAAAATATGTGCCAAATGAAATTTTCTACATTTTTGACATTCCAACGCAGATTTTTTTTATTTTACAAATAACGGTTACTATTTCTATAGGTGTTTGATAAATTATTATTTTTACCCATTGCAGAATTTGTGTTTACGCTTTGCACACACTCTACCTCAGATAGGAAAATACATTAGAACGTGAAGAAAATTATTATTTTCTTATCTAATAACTTCAAAACTTAGAGAAATTTTCAGGCATTACACTGCTCATTTAGTTTGTTTTTGATTATACTATATCAGGGACAGCGAACCAATGGCACGCGTGCCCAAAGTGGAACGTTTGAAAATTTTGATGGCACACACAAAATTATTTTTTATAAGTTATCTTTCTTGACAGAAAGGAATTAAAAATTAATTATCTACACTTAAATTTATGATATAAATTTGTAGTACCGATATCTTAGCATGTTAACTGGAGCCGTCAAATTATGCATTTTATTATCGCATGAATTCTCTTGAAGTATGCGCATTAGATGAAATTTTTTTCGCTTCTATTAGTTTGACCTTCGAATGCTATTTTGCTGTCGCAGCTCTCAAATCAGACTGCATTAGTCCTTTTTGGTTAAACGTCGTCATAGAAACTTCAGGGACTTGTTAAAAAAATATAACCGTTTATTGTAAATAGATACAGTGATATTTTTAGGTAAATATTTTTACATATTTTATATTCTGCATTCGTTTGCAAGAACATACTATGTCACGACTAAAATTCTAACCAATAACAACCTAAAGGTATTAAAATTTACTTAACTTATAATTTATTTTTCTTATTTTCGAACAATAAAAATTTTAATATTATGAGAAATTATTTTAGCAATATAAAAATCAGTGTAAAATATTGAAATAATTATTAAAATTACCTTGAATTAATATATTATTTTCTTCTGTTGGTAATATTTTTAGTACTTTAATATGTGACGAAATATGTTCTTCCAAACGAATGCTGAATAAATTATTTATTTTATAACAATAATGTAAAAGTACATAATTTTTAGAATTTCTTATTATGGTTATATCAATCAAGAAATCGAAATCATCCAAAACATGTAGTAGAAGAGAATTTCAAGCTTGGTGGACCAATAGATACGGTACGATTGAAAAGGGCAGTAAAGCAATTTGTATGTTATGTTCTAAAACTATAGTCTGTAGAACATCTTCAGTATGTGGTATTATAAAACCAACCATAGATTTCTTCTTAATTGAAGTGTAGAAAAGCGAAAGGAATATATATCACGTGCCTAAAGAATAAAAATGCTTAAACCATTTCTTTAATGAAATACATTGAAACTCCATCTAAGACCACTGATGCTAGTTATCAAGCTTCAAAAACTATTGCCAATATGTGAAACCTTTTAATGAAGGCGAATGTGTAAAGAATGCTTGGCTGCAATGTGCACCATAACTATTCGATAAATTTGAAAACCAAGAAAAATTCATCCAAAGAATTAAAGACATTCCTATAGCTAGGAAGACAGCGAAAGAGAAAATGTTTGATACGGCGCGGCAAATGTAAATTTTCAACAAAAAATTCTTATAAAGTCTTGCGATTTTATATACATTTGCCTTGACAGGTCAACCGACGTAACAAGCTCTAATGCAGTTATAGATGTATTGGAAAAAAGAGAAATGTGCTCTTTTAAAATTGTGTTAGTTACAAGTAACTGTGCCCGCAGCTTTACTGGACGGGAAAATGGTTTAATAAATTTATATTTACAAAACGTATTGAACACACAATCTTGATTTTTATTGCATTATACATCAACAAGAAGTATGTTCCAAAACAGATTTAGAAATGTTTGATAATGTTTTGAGTTTTGTAAAAACATTTAATCAATTTTATATCAGCACGAACACCAAAGAAAAGAAAATTTCAAGAATTGTTAAACGAAGTAAATTCGTCGTACAATAGCTTACTTTTATACACTAATGTACGCTGATTAAGCCATGGAATTGTTTTTCGAAGATTTGTTGATTGTTTGGAGGAAATAAAATTATTTCTAAATAATGACAACATTATTCACCAATACAATCAATTATTGGATGTAGAATAGTTAGCATAATTATATTTTTTCACTGATTTATGTGCTCTGACTTAAATGAATTAAATATAAAACTACTAGGTGTGAATAAAACAGTCATTATAATGTTTGACTTAATCAAAGTGTTCGAAGTCAAATTACAGTTTTTAAATTGTGCTATTCTTTTAAATGTATATTAATATTTTCCAAATACAAATTTTTTTCTTTAAAGTGAATGTCTCGAAAAGATAAATAGTCATATACGAAAGAATTCTCAATAGTTATTTAATCTCTGATTCAAGAATTTTCTGCACATATTGCGCAGTTTAAAGAATTTGAAGAAACTTTAAAATTTATTTTATATCCTGATATAATATCATTTGAAAAATTAAGTTTAAAAGTCCTTGAGTGGCTAAATTTTAATGAATTAGAGATGAAATTAGTTAAATTTCTGTCAAGTACCATATGGAACCAAAAATTTGTTGTTTTAAGAAATGATTTAGAAATTATTGAAAGTAATTTATCATTGGATAAAAACAATAGAATTGCAGAAGACGAAATTCTAATTATACTGAATTCAACTCTTGAAACGTTTAATTGTTAAAAAATATTAGCAAAAGCAATTTTATCAATATTTTCATCGACGTGGGCATGGGAATCTCTATTTTTAGAATTAAATTTTATAAAAAATAAATATAGGAATAAAACGATGAATGAGTTTAGTTTTGCATGCTTACTCTTGAAATTAACTAAATATATGAATCTTGAACACAAAAATCACATTAAAAACAAATATTTTAACGTGAATTTTGCGTATTGCTTTTTGTAAAAATTGATTAATAAAATATTGTTTAAAGAAGATCTACTTTTGTTTATTTAATTATACTTACGTACAGTTTCACCACGTTAACATTCAGAATAAACATTTATTGTGGCACGTTACCTATTTAAAAAGGAATTTTTATGAATTTGTGGTATGGAGAGCAAAAAAGGTTCGCCTTCCCTGCCCTATATTGATTGAACTCTGATTTTGGTGGTAAGCAAAGATTTACGGAAAGCTAAACTAATAATAAGTATAATATTTCCACAAAAAGTAATTTTCCATACAAAAATTAAGAGCATATTTTTCACTGTAAACTAGTTTCCTAGAATATATATATATATATATATATATATATATATATATATATATATAGTAATACATATAGTAACCCTCGCGTGTATATATATATATATATATATATATATATATATATAGTAATACATATAGTAACCCTCGCGTGTATATATATATATATATATATATATATATATATATACACACGAGGGTTACTCTGAAATTTTTGAAATACGCGCAGACGAGAATTTACAAAATAAAAATAACGGTTTAATTTTAAAATACTAAGTATTTACCCAGAAGACGATTTTTTACTGACTCACTTCAACTTGTTTAGCATAGAATAAATTTTAAACAGATGAGAAAATGGAGTTGTCGCGAGAACATTTTCGCGCTATGATTTTCTACGATTTTAAAGCAGGATGAAATCAAGAAGAATGTGTTCAACGGTTGCAATTAGCATTTGATAATGAATCTCCAGCTCGTGCTACTGTATTCAGATGGTTTAGAGAATTTAGGAGAGGTCGCAATTTTCTTCAGGATGAAGAACGCACAGGAAGGCAATCGTCAGCAGTAATCCCGGATAATGTGTCTGCCATACGAAAAATGTAATGAATGATAATCGCTGTACCTATCAAATGATACAGAAGGAACTTAACATTGGATCCGCAGCCATACACAAAATCATTCATGAAGAATTACATATTAATAAAGTAGTTTGCCGTTGGGTTCCCCATAATCTAACTGAGCACCAAAAAGAGGAGTGTGTCAGAATCAGTAAAGAAACTCTTAAATTGCTAAATGATGGTGGCCACCGCATCATTTCTAAAATTTTAACTGGAGATAAAACGTACATACCGTTTTTTTTACGTTCCAACGCGTCAAGAAAAAAAGTATGGGACTTTGAAGATGATCCCCCACCGACAATGTTGAAAAAACAACACGCACTGAAAAAGTGATGTATGCCGTTTTCTTCAGATGTACGGGATTGGTCAAAGCCATCAAGCTGGAAGGACAAAAGACAGTAACAGCAAACTGGTACACCACTAAATGCCTTCCAGAAATTCTACAATAATTGAATGTTAGGACTAATGCTTCACATTGACAATGCATCTTCACATACAGCTGGATTAACAGTTGAGTTTCTTAAAGAAAAACAAATTAAAGTGATTGAACATCCGCCGTATTCACCTGATCTAGCTATGTGCGACTTTTGATTATTCTTTAATCTGTAGAAGAACTTACGTGGATGTCGTTTTCATTCAGAAGAAGAGATTGATGTGGCTATAAATCATTTTTTTCATCTATTCCAAGAAATGAACTGCTTGAGGCATATAATCTGTGGAAAATTCGTCTACAAAAGTACATTGATGTTAGAGGAGACTACTTTGAACACAACTAAAATTTTGTAAGCATAACTTTAAAAACCTAGTTGTTTCTCAAAAATTTCAGAGTGACCCTCATATATATATATATATATATATATATATATATATATATATATATATATATATATATATATATATATATATATATATATATATATATATATATGGTAGGTTAGGTTTCACTTAAAAGTTTTAGCGATAGCATTTTCATTAAGTTAACCCATAATTAACACTAATTTGAACTCCGTGCCGTTGCCTTTTGGCAATTACACTTCTCCGGAGCTATGAATGGAATATAGGCCGTGGTTGGCATCACCCTACGCAACGTTCTCATTAACAGAAAGTAGTAAATGAAATCCAAATCCAGATGAAGACTCATCTTTTTCTCTAATAGTGACTGTGGTGCGTAAAATATGTTGTGGTCAAAATGTCTCCAATTGAAATGATACCTCTGCGAGGTTTCCTGCTTGGTCTCTGCCTCTAACTTGCGAAGACTCATCCACTGGATCAGCTAAACGTATAGCAGGCTTGAGGCAAAGTCAACCTTTAGTGCCTCATGGTTTTGGATTTTACATCACCCGCATGGATTCATAGACTTCATCCTGATAATTCTGCAGATCAAGTGAGATAAGAAAAGACAAAGAATGGAGTGTACTGCACATAATGACCAATGTAAAAAATATTGGGGTTAAGCTCAAATACATCATAGAAAATATTTGCATAACGTTAATAAATAATAAATTTGCAAACTAAGAGTGAATATTCTTTCTTAAAGCAACTATTCATTTTCTCTCAGACCATGCAATACAAATTCTGTAGTGATTTTTTTCTTCAATCTTTATTTTTCTTATCTTTTTTTATTATTTTATGAAAAATATAGCTTCGGAACATCTTTCCTTTCTTTTTTTTTTACACTTAATAATGAGTTTCAAAGACACTTCATATTTTACGAGATAATGACTAATTATTAATTATTATATTTGTGATGACAGTTGTTTCCCAACACTCCATTAAGCATTTGAGAAATAAGTTTAGCAATAAGGCTACTTTTCTGTCCTTAATGAAGATATTAATCATTCCAAATTTTTTTGTCATCACTCTCGACCGAAAACGATTTTTTTATCAGCTTTTTTTTATGTATTTTTTCAAGAGGAGTTCAGTGTTCATTCGAAATATTTTGTATTTTTTGTCCTTTGTTTTTCTAATGAAGAATGCAATTGGAATTTTTCCCTTTCTTATTGGTCCTTTAAAAGAGAAAAATTTTAAGCATTTTCTCTTTAAAAATATTTTAATTTGCTTCGCTATGGCGACGCCTTTCTTCCTACACCGTTTATTTTTAAATCATGGACAAGTATCGAGATCAACACCTAAGCTGACATCATTTTTTCAAAACAATTCATTCCATCGCATGGAAATGTGTCTAGATTTTTGTCAGCTCAATTGCCGTGTCAAGTATAGAATCGGAAACGCTCTGGTCACAAGAACAATATTTTCATGGCTACCACGGAGATGTTTTCATTTGTTAACTGAAAAGTATTAATCATAGAATAGACGCCAATTGTTAACTGGAAAAACGTAAATAAAGTTAAGCATAAATTATATCATCAGACTGTACACCAAAAGATTATTATTTTTATTTTTGTGGTAATATTTTCTTACTTTTAATTTAGTTTTACTTTTTCAGAATAATATTTTGACGCAATCTTTTTATAATAATCTCCATATTTCAATGACCCTAAAATATTTATATGCCACAATATCTGTAAAGTAATTAATAAATCCATAAATAAAAATATAAATGTGATAAATTATTTCCAATAAATAATTAAAATTCAATTTCTTCCCTCCATTTATTTAAATTCTTATGGATCAATTAAATGGTCAGCCAATTTCTTAGTTGCAGATTATTTGAAAAAAAATACTAAATTGCTAGAAAATTATGGGATGAGGTGGCAGATTCTGCGCTAATCATTCTTTTTTTCGGTGATGTTAATTAAGTAAAACTGATCATTATGGAAAAATAATGGTTCTAATGGTAAGCTAGAATTTGATTGATCACTAAATGATCATGTTGATTGCACACATGCAGTTAAAAGTGCCTACTATGGAATCATTACCGAAACGTAAGAGACCAAAGTGGGAGTCAAACCCAACTGCACGGGCTGCTGTCCTTAGAAAATGTGATAACAGCCGAAATTTTACTCTGAGTTTCTATAGTCAAGTTAGATAGCTGAAAATCTTCATTAAAGCACCTTACTGCTTGGTGTTTCGCATCCTAGTGAATAATCCGTTAAATCAAGATATCTATGATGCATAGTTTCATGTAATTCAAACTCATAACGATTCTGATTCATATATTTTTATGATAAGTATATTTTTCTCCAGCTATTTTATGTTTACATTATTGCCTCTCTAAATTGGTTTTAATTTAATAAAATTTTAGATAAGATGAAACTCGATGACGTAGTGGTCGCGGCTCGGGCAGATATGATGTTCAAGCCTCGTGTTAAGCAAGGTAGACTCAAACTTTCATCCCTTCAGCGGATTGAAAAAACTGAGTACCAAGCATGCTTTGGAGGTAAACACAGGGAGTTTTGCTTTAGACTGATCATCTAACCGGGATACATGCTTCGCACCATAGAGTCCTCAATCAAGAAAACAGGTGTGGACATTGTAGGACTTGTTTGGGCTTTCATGCCATTGAGTTTACTTTATAGGTAAGATCGAGACGTTTTCATACCATTTAGGCTGATAGTGTGCGGAGAGAAATTTCTCTAAAACAATGCTGCATTAAGACTTCCCATGATCCAATTTTCATTCTATGCGTTGGTCATGATTCAATATACAAACTCTTATACCACAATAGTAGCCTTACGATCAAACATTACAGAAAATTGATACTGTCCATAAAATTTCACTTTATGAATATTTTCATGAAAAGTATAGTTATATTTCTTGACGATTTTACGTTTTTATAGAGTCGCTTATCAGCTAATGCCATTTCTAACATTAGTTGGCGAGCAATCCAATAAAGTGATCATGGAGCAAAAAAGTATTAAAAATTAGCGCCGGAAGAGTTATCTTGAAGACCTTTAAGACAATGGAGAAATGCCTGAGGTGTGATCGTCTATATATCGCTGGTGCCAGCCGTATTTTTTAATCCAATAGGATTCATAATGTAAATGCTTCTGCAAACCTGTCATGTTCTGTAGGCAAACGAAAGCTAGCAACCTTAATAGATCGATGCAGATAACTGGGGATTCTACTACTTTTTTGTGCAAGACACTCCACCTCTTACCCACAAGTAGCCCTCATTTTGAGTTATGACCATATTAAACATTTTTTGGACTACAACGCTTTTAACAAGTGACACCTTTTTACCAGACTCACATGTACTTCTATTCATCATTGTCACTTAATGTATCATTTATTCAATGAATAATTCTTTTGTTTATTTTACTATATGTCATAATTGCCTGAAAAGTAATATTTGATGATAAGTTACTTTGTTTTATATTTTGAAGTAAAAAATGGTTTTTTTGTTCTTTTTCCAGGAATTTTACTCGTGGAATTTGCATGGCTGATCGTGGGAGTGGTGTGGCTAGCAAGACACTATGAAACATGCCCTGTTGGGGGTGTGAAGCGTAATGTCTTAGGTACTTAAATAGCTCTTCTCGTTGTAATTGATTCATTTCTTGTTAACCATAAAGTTATTGTTTCTTTTGTACCTCTGATTACTATGCCACTTTATTACAATTGGTTCAAAATGTCCATGATATTAGATATTAGATAACAAAATGTCCATGATATTAGATATAACGTTTCATCTACGTAACAGCATATTGAGATGGGATCTTCAGTCTGATTTGTCAATGAATATAATGCCTGCCTTCAAATCGCATTCTTTCTAGTGGCAGCAAACAAGACAAAATTCCCCCTCGAATGTCAGAGCATAATGTCGAGTTCATTTTGTTAATAGAACGATTTCTCATATAAAGACCAAAGTATCGGTTTGAGAAGCCTTTTTCATTAAGACAAAACACCCACCGTAGAGTTAGTTTAAATCAACAAGGATGATTTAAATTTTTAAAAATTCCATTAATTAATGGAATTCTAAATTAAGGTCAGAAATGGTAGAGAAAGATCTTGTATGGCTGGCCAGAACTGGAGGTAAAACATCTTCTAGTCGGGACTTCGTTAATAGCCAATGATTTTTGAGAATAGATGTGAGATGAGTGAACGCTTCAGCATATTTTCAATTTTTCCATTCATTGAGTCTTTGCTTAAAGAAAAAGCTCCTGATATTTTGTTTCAGATCTTCTAGAGAAATGGATCGTACAGCTTATTGACTCGCAGTTGCTGCTTTCGCAAATGGGTCAGCGATTTCATTGTCTGCAATCCTACAATGTGTCCAGGGACCCAAACTAACTGTATTGACAAACATCTTTAAGTAGATTGTAGAATTTGGAATCGAAATTGTTGTATAATAGTCGGTGATGTCCTGGAACAAACTGAAAGAGCAGAGATGCAAGAAAGAGAATTTGTGAAAATGGCAAATTTTTTGGTCCACCGCAATTTTAGAGACTACAATAAGAAGTGCCAAAAACTCGACCGAGAAGATGGAGTTTATGGAACTAATTTTCCCTGTTACTGATATACTATTTGAAAAAATTATCTATTGCAATACCCAGATTTGATCCCTGTTTGGAAGTATCTGTAAAAATAAGCTATCTTCCTGCCATGATGACTCGCAAATCTGCTGAAATAGATTACCAATTATATCTTTTGGCAATGATTTAGTATGAAAAGAGAGATCTGAGGAACAAATAGAAATTTTTGTTGACACTTCTAACCAGTCTGTTGGAACTTTTAATATGCATGAACTATTTATTCCTTGTTGGTTGAGCCACAACTTTGCTTTAATGGCTAGAGGAGGATTATGATTAACTTGTTTGTAAGTTAGCTTTTCTCAAACTGAAGCACAAGGGGATGACTTGATTAAATTCCGAATGTAAAAGCTTCAGGAAAGCATTTCATGAAGAGAAGTTAATCCGTTACTGGAGTGAAGAGAAGTTTCACCTGCTTCTTGTAGAAGTACCGGTATGGGGGTCCACTTAAGAAGACCTGTAGCGATTTGATATATAATTTCAAGGAGCTTACCATCTATTGTGCATGTTGAGGCAGCCATAATCCAGACTAGAAACAGTAATAAAGGATTGCACGATTAGAAGACGATGATCAGTACGAGCACCCCATCTGCAACACCTTTTGATACCGTTGCTCTCTTTTCCATGAAAATGATGATGGAAAGATAAATTATGCGAAAAATGTAATCCCAAATTTTGAATATTTTTACTCCAGAAATAGAAGGATTGTTGAGAAACAAATTGAAATTAAGTTGTTATCGTTTTGAAGAAAAGTTAATCACAGAAAATTTTTGTGGGTCTATAGATAACTTCCACGCTTGACACCTATTTTGAAATATTCCAACTACAGATGCTAGTTTCAGTTGAAGTTTTCCCAAGTTAAGATTCGTACAAACAACAAATTTTATCGAGGATTTGTCTGAAATTATGTGAGGATGAATAATAGATAAAATGCTGTCACAACCTCGATTTGGCAGAAATCTGTGATTAGGATGAAAGTAAGATATAGTTGATATATGGTCAATAAATCTCTTCAAAATCATTCTTTTCATTAATTTACACATGACTCTAATCAGAAATATAGGACGGTACGATGCCACAGGCTTGGACAGCTTTCCCTGTTTTGAAATTGGAATAACAATGGAAGATTTCCATATTTCTGGTACAACACTTGTTAACCATGATTTATTCTTCAGGGAGAGAAGGTAATCTAAGTTGGTAAAAGTATTTAAGGTCTTTTAATACACCGATGGACAACTGCTAAGGACGGATCACAAATTGCAATGTAGCATAACATTAAGCGAGACATGAGGCCTAGTAGGATAAAATATAGTTGCCACACTATTCAGACATTAGAATAAAGAATATTTATTGTTCTGGAAAGTACAAAAACTATGAAACATCTGAAAAAAATGTTCATTTGATACTGCACATATGGAAAAATGGAACAATGATTCTAAAAGTCAGCAGGCAACTTGAAGAAAGGTATCAGTATGGGATATGTCCACCGTGAAGTGGGATACAACATTCCACACGTCATATCATACTTTGCAAAACATTATCCAGCAACTGTTGAATCAATTTATCCCATTCCTCTGTGAGGGCACGGTTGAGGGTGTTCTTGTTTATCGGAGGATAGTTTCGACCAGTAACTTGCCTCCCCAAAGCATCCCACACATTTTCAATGGGGTTTAGATCTGGAAAACATGTTGGCTGTAGGAAGCGTTGAATACCCTCACTGTCTTCAGAATCCTGAACAGCAAGTGTTCGATGACATGTTATGTTGTCGTCCATAAAAACAAATTTATCACCAACAGCATAATGGAAAAGACGGACATGAGGAAGTAGAACTTCATTAATGTATCGTTGGCCCGTCATAGTTCCACTGGCAACCACATGTAGGGGCATGCGGCCATTGATCATGATGCGGCCCACACCATGTCGGATATCGGTCCCTTTCCTGGATATTTTCTGGATGATAAGCATTACCATTCTCGCGCCAGATCAGTTGGCATCTTCAATCCGATGACAGACTAAACCTACTTTCATCTGAGATTAGTACGCATGCCCAGTCCTGTTGAGTCCAATTGCGATGCTCACGACATTGCAAACGGGCAGTACGGTGCTGTCTGCTCAATGGGACTCACACAACAGATCTGCGGGCGTATAGTCCTCCTCTCAAACGTCTGGCAACAGTTTTTCGGGAGATCTGCTTTCCTGAGGCAGCAAGAAACTGATTTGCCACCTGCTGAGCTGTGGTGCACCTGTTCCTTTTTGCTTTTATAGGACGATATATCTGTCTTCTGTAGATATCGTACTTCTAACACGACCTCCCCCGTGCCGCCTACTACAAATTCCAGTAGTTTTAAATGACTTTCCCAGCCGTGAAACAATGATGTGAGCGATGTCAAACTCCCTGGCAACATTTCTTATTTTTCGCCCTTCTTCGATCTTTCCAATAATTACACTGTGCATAAAATAATAAGTGATGTCGGGAAGTCTTCTCACTATATCCCACACGTATTCTAATTTTCCACATTTTGCTTCCTTTCATTTTGTGCTATGGATGATATTGATTTCATTTTGTGTTATGGATTGCTATGGATGATAGCGTTATCCGTCCTTAGCAATTGCCCAGCAGTATATTTTTTTCAGATATCTTATATGAACCAACAGACAAGTTCTTTCATTTTTCCAAAGCTTCATGCAGTTCATATGCAGTAAAAGGTTTATTGTAAAAGAAATCTTAACTTGTTTTTAAATCCAGTGGAATGCCCTCTAAAATTGGTGGACGAATGTAGAAGTCTGTAAACATATTGGCTTGATGGGTAAGATCTGTCACGGGAGAGTTATCATGTAATAGGATAAAATGTGAAGTTGGCGATACTGTAGTTCTATTTTGGAGATTTTTTATAAATTGAAAATATTTTTTGGTGTGTTCCAGCTGAAATTATTATTTTATCCCAATATTTTTGAGAGAGAAATAGGAATTATCGATGTAGTTCAGCTGCAGGTCTTTTATACGAAATCCAAATGTACTTATCAAACGTACATTTAGCAATACGCATAAGACGTCTTTTTTGGTCCGAACAGGAGAAAAACACATGAGGGATAAAATTTAGATAGCATTTTCAGCCATCTTCGAAACTCATGAAGTCTATTTATGCAGAGATGGTTGAATTTTTGAATGGGGAGTGATTAGAATTTTCATAATGAGTATTGATGAAAACAAAGAAATCTGACAACAGGATATGTGATACTCGTTGCATAGTGATCAATATCTTCAATAGCTATGCTAGTTATAGATGGTAAATGATGACTGTCAAAATAATCTGGATGAACATCAATATCACTTGGATGATAAATGTCTGGTGATATAAATGTGAAATCAATGAGTGAGAGTTTATGATGTAGACCGTAATGTGTGTTAGTATTTCAGAGTTCAGGAGGCAGCAATTCTCTCTCTGAATCCAGTCAAGAAAATCATTTGTTTTGTTGAATTTGAACAACTTCCTTCCTATTGATTTATGTCTAATATTGAAATCTCTATGGGGATATAAAGAAGGTGAATTCCTTGAATCATTCTATGAAGCCATCCCGAAGAAATTCTCTATCTGGTGGAATATAAACATTAATAATAAATATTGTAGTAGTTTCCACAGTGATCATGACAACTCTAAGTTTTCTGCCGTCATTTAAGAAAAGAATGGAAGAAAATTGCCTTGCTGGAATGCGTTTATTTACTGTTAAGAGAAGACAGTCACTTCGGAATCTTCTTTATCCTGACGATAGATTATTTTGTTAAATAAAGATATCTTGTCAACTATTTTAACCAAGTTTCTTGTATTGCAGAATTAATAAAAGAAATTCCCTGTATGGGCATTTATTGAGAACACTACGAGCATTCCATGAAATCAATGAAAACATGGAAAAAGTAACAATTATTGTGTTTACAATTTGACATCTAAGGACTAATGCACCCAAACTAGTAGTTGCGCATCCTCTGTTCAGAAAGTTTATTGCTTCCCTTTCTAAATTTTGCATTTATAATTGTTTTCAGTTGATCTTCTGAATAGTTATCAATGTTAAATACAGTGTCTACATGTAAAGTTGGATTGAACTGAATGTCACTATTATTTAGGTTTGATGATTGTTTCTGGATTCGACTACTTTTTCAAGTTTTTCTTCTATCGGGGGAAGAACGAGTGACTTCTAGTTTCAAAACGTTTGTTGACAATTTCTTCTAATTTTTGGAAAATAGTGCAAAGAATAGCTTCTTGTTGGGTTTGAATAGCTAAGTATTTTTTTTTGACTGAATTTTCAAATTTCTTAAAGAGTGAGGAGGCTATATCATATCTTAGCACGAGTATTTTTAATGGTTGATTAGGTTTGTCAATAGCAGCAGAATTGGTTTTAGAGCCTTTAAATAACTTTTTCCTTCAATTAAAGGTCGATAGTTTATAGCTATAAATTTTAAAAACTGATTTCCTTCTTTATGAGATGGACATGAAGAATCATCTGAAGCGTGAGGTCCTTTGTAATTTATACATAATATGGGACATTAGTTGAACAAGGATTACTATTGTGATGTGAGCCACTGAATTTGCGCAAAGCTGATTGTACCAGACATTTTTTGTTGCCTGTGTAAATTTAAAGAAAATTCCACATTAACGAAATTTATCCACAAAAATCTTTAAATTAACTATAGATAAAAGCACTTTAATTTGAGAGGGCATTTTAAGGCAGTGGACTCTTAATAAGATAGTTTCTAAAATTTTTAATGATAACTTTTTATTGAAAGTCAGATTTGAGATAATATAAGACCATTATTTTCAACTTCTAACACTAGATTCTCTGGACTTTTGTCCTCCGATATGAACGGGATTGTGAATTTCGTAGTGTACTATTCAATTTTTATTTGAGAAGTTACAGAAATATTTAATATAGTTTCAATTTTACAAACTTATGTTGCTGTTTTATAATCATTTGTAGTGATAATTAGCTTGCAAATTCTTGTTGGAAATATCATTTAATAGTTCAGATTTTAACTGTGAAGGCCTTTTAGGAACAGAAGCATATCCTGCTGTAGTACACAAAAACACTGTGGAATTTGAAATTCCAGTTTCTGAAGCTAATTTTATAGCTAGAGGTGCATCATCATCACAGTCTGATATAGAATTCAATGTATTTTTCAGTATGCGATATTCACAGTCAATAAAGGATGCATTCCCTTATAAAACTGTCATGGTGAATAGACCATCGTGTACGTACTTGAGAAACTAATTTTAAATAAACCTTATAGGAATTTCTACAAACTTAAATAAATTAAGATAAATTACTTGAGACTTTCTCAAAGCAAATAAATTCAAAGAAACCTGTAAAAGTCTGCTGCTTTTTCTGTTGCAAATTCCGAAATCATAATCTTGACACTTTTAAACAGAATTCCTCAGAATATTGAAAACAACTCCAAGTTTAGAAAATATTCTTCTAAATTATAATTGCAATATTTATATACAATGTATTTTAAATCTTAAGAGTAATGCTTTGCTTACGCCAACATTAAAAGTTTTCTAATTTTTTATTTTATATTTGTTCCATATATATATTGTTTCACGTATATTTATTTTTCATCTATAAACTATATTCTTCATATCTCATTTGTTTTTTCTTCTAGAACTACGTCCAATCATTCTAAGCAGCATAGCTACGATGCCTCCATAACTATACGCATTAAGACAGCTGTTATGATTTTCTATTTTCTGAGAACAAGTTAAAAATGAAATCAAAAGCCTACTGTTTAAATAAAAAAATTAGTTTTAATCGCAACTTTATTTCAATCACTTATGAAACAAAGATTATCATAAAGTTTGCCTTTTTTCCCCTCATAACTTCCCCGAATTTTGTAAATTATGAGTTTTTGTTTTAGTCACGTGACAGAACTTTGCTCCCGTGTTTCAGGCATAGTCATCTGCAACTGGTGCGTCCTCTTGAGTGTGGTCGTCACAACGTGGTGCACTTTCGACGCCGCTGGGAGGTCCTGGGTCAAGATGAAGCGCTTCAAGAAGAGCGACAAACCACCCCCAAATCACCGGATATCCGGTCGTCATAGGAACTGGAGACATAGGTAATACATTTCTACCTTATAAATCCTGAATTTAAATACTCCTGTCTGAGCTGTTTAAGTTCTTAATCAGAATTTACATCCCGAAATAATTCATCTATCTTGTTTTTCGCTCAAAATGTGGAACAAGAATGATCTTCGAGGCATTGACATCTGATATGGTCTACGACTCCTTTTCGGAAACATCAACAGCGGCAAAGTTGGGATACACTTTAAAAGGTTTATTTCATAGTGACTAAAAAGTTTCTGTAAATAGAGCAGTTATTCAATTAACGTCTTCAAAATATCAATGGCAGAAAGAATCATCTCGTTTGGGAAGAACCTAAGCAATATTTCAGTATTACCACTATATAAATTTTAAATATGAAAATGGAAATAATTAATTTTTAATGACATTTAATTGAAATGAAAGATTAAATTTGCATTTTTTTATGTAGAAAAGCTATGCGAGAATATCAAGACAGCTGGAACAAGCGGTGCAAGCTTCTCTTTTGCTGCATAGGACATTCTGACCAACAGAGAGTAAGTTTACACGAATGCATGTTTTATATATATTACTACCGTTAAAGAGTAGAAACAAGGTATTTTGCAGATTAGTTGTGTAACATGCGTATTAATTAATGTGTTCTTTTAAAGTTTACCAGAAAATATTTCATTTAAAATTATTGAACTGAATCTTGAATATTTTTGAGTGTCTGCCTAGTGAATGATGCTACCGCCTACGTTGATAAGTAAATCCAAGACAAAATGTTTGTTCTTTATAATAAAAACCAGAAAATGTTTCTTGGATCCCCACTTACAACTTGTGAACCCCTATTTTCTTTCACATCTATGAAGACCCATGTGTAGTCTCCTGTGGACCCCTGGGGGTCCACCTGGACCACTTTGGGAAACTATGGGTTAAAGTATGCAGTAATGGTTTACAATCTTTACCGGTTACTAACTGACTAACACACACACATCTGAAATAAAAGAAGCAAATATCTTCATCATTAAAAAACTAAACATCTTATAAAATTTAAAACTAATTTCTTTTGAAATATAATTTATTTTTTGTAAATATATGTAGTAATCTGTGTATCATTTGAATTTGCCTAATTTAAACGTAACAGAGACAGTATATCTATATTAAACAAATATTCTGATTAAATGAAAACAATGTAAATTATAATTATGATGCAAAGTAATACCTCAATTATAATATAAGATTGGAATAAGATTTTATTTTAACCGTACTATATCGTATACTAAATGCTTATGTTTTAAAATAAAACAAAAAAAAAAAAAGCCGATCGATGGTTGAGTAGTTAGCGCTCCTGACTTTTGAGCTGTGGGTCCCGGGTTAGAATCCCGGTTCGGGCATGGATGTTACTTTTTTCTCTGTGTTTCTGTGTCCTTTCTTCTGTGATGATGTATGAATGTGGCCCACCTATAAACGGGTTTGTGGTGATATGGCGCGGGCAACGATACTCGCCTCCCGCTGGGTAAAGACAAATGAGTAGTAGTTTCTGGACTTATTGCGGTATAGGGTTGTTCGTCACCCAAGGGAAAAAATAAAACAAAAAACTATATTGATGAAATTTACTATTGCCGAATATCTCATAATTTATGTAAAATTTATAGCAATCCAGACAAACTAGACATACCAAACATTTTGGTTATTTAAATAAATATAAGAAAGATCTGTTTTTTTAATATAATATTTTGATCATTATTTTCCTTAAAAATTTCCTATTAGCTCTTTTAAATTTATTAAAATAACATTAAATTCATACTTTCTTCTAAACGCCACTTTCGTCGCAATATTTCATTACTTTTGAATCAAGTATTTTATTTTAGGATAGTGAAATTTAACGTAAAAACAAATCCTAATTGGCTAATTTCATATTTGAATCTATGGAACACACTTCATTAAATTTCGCGAAATTTTGAAAATGTTTCTTGGTTAGTTGTGAAATAAATAGTTGTAAAACTAATGTTTGGTTAATTTTTTTGCTTGCAGAACAACTTCGCCGACATCGCTAAGCTTCTGTCCGATTTCTTCCGAGACCTGGACGTCGTTCCCTCCGATGTTGTCGCAGGCTTGGTGCTCCTCCGAAAATTACAACGAATGGAAAGACAAAACACTGTAGATAAAGTAAGTAAATGGCAGACCACAGTACTTTCGAATGAGGCTATACAGCACATTTTTATTTGCGTTTTATTCCTTTTAAACTGTTTCGATAGAGCGAAGCCAAACTTTGATATTTTGTAGAATGACTTGTCATTAAGTGAGGGTATAATGTGAGAACTGTGTTATGTTTTCGAAAGTTGACAATGGTTATCACTCTTGCCTTCCATTCAACAATTCACGTTTTTGAATTTCACTATGAGCTTTGATATTTGTAGTGTTACGAAGTGCATTTTAAACAACAAGTCCTGGTCTAATCAACCCTCGTGGCAAAAAAATGACCCTTAAGTGACAAACCAACCAATTTTTTTGAAATTTTTATACCATACTAGTTGACGGACGATATTTTCTAAGAATATTTAGTACTCGTATTTCTTAATCTTTGAGCATATTGAACATACTACTTGCATGAAAAGCATTTCTAGAGCCAACAGGGTACCATTGATCCTATACACGTTTCTTTATTTTTCCACGAAAATAATCACCCATTCGCGATTTTCAACAATGATTAATAGTAAATTTGTCATTGGTGAGTGATAGTAAAAAGTCGTCACTATTGATTAATGGTAGAGAGAGGTCACCATGGATTAATTAAAAAGTCGTCACCATTGATTAACAGTAAGGAATAATGATAAGGTATTTATAGGCAAAAATCCTCACCAGTGATAAATAGTAAACATGTCATCAGTAATGAAAGTAATGAAGGATTGCTAGAATTGCTTAACTAGAGTTTAGTTCCAATCTCATGTTACTTATCCTCAGAATTCTTTCAGGAATTCAGTCTAAATCAGACTTCAGTCTAAATTATTGACATGGAAATAACATTTAATCAAATGCTATCTAATCGGGATGTGTATGTATGTATGTAACATTCCTATATATGTGTGAAGGTGGATCAAAAACACACAAGTTACAATCAGCATTTTGGAAAAAAAATAACTGGATGGAGAGTACTTTTTCCCTAGAAGAGACAGAGAAAATTAGCTATCTTTTAGTAATTATTTAGATAGGCAGTATGAATTATCAGATTTTTTTTACTGTTAACTGATTTTATTTTTGTTGAGGTTTTGCTTAATAAATAAAAAATATCAACACCATTTTATTTTGGTAAATAGTTCACTTTGTCATGTTGAGTTATATGTGGAAATCTTGCATGATGGTGAGCTCGAGAATTTCTGCCGAAGTTCAAGTCTACAACTCAGATTTAGGAGCAAGTTACTTCTTTTGAACAAATGACGAGTATACAGCTACAACCACTTCACCCCAAAATATCAATAACAGAATATATTTGGTTGGGTCACTTTCTTCATTTCTGTTGAGATTTGGAGCCATGAAAACTTGTTACAGACAGTAAATCATCTGAGAGAGCTTAATTTTTGACACATTTGGAATCAATCCTGGCTGAATTAGTTTCCGATTTTTAAAAAAAGACGTAAACGGATAAACTTAACTAAATGAATTTAGTCTAACAAATATTGGAATATGTATCTGGATCTAAATCAAATTTCATTTAGACAGTAAAAAAAATAATTAATGATTTAACATCTCCAAATTTATTTCTTTACGGCAACTAATGTAGTTTTCTTAAGCAAAAGTTTATCCATATCAAAAATCTGCATTAATATTATCTTATATAACTGTTGGAAAAAATATTAATTTTATTTATTCTAACAGATGGCGTTTCAATGGAGTTAATGATTAAAACACATGAAAGTTATGCTTAGTCTACCACAAATGTTTCTAATATTTTCATAAGCCTGAAATTACTAAATATTTATGTTCTATTCTCTACATTTCTTAAAACAATTAGTTGTACATTTTCTGTAATTCTTTCTTGCTTAGCGCTCTCTATTGAAATAAATTTAAACTAATTTTTCTCTATAAAACTTTTGTCCCTGAAGCCAAAAATAAATAAATAAATAAGCTAGTTCATTTTATTTTCGTGTGCCTTTTATCAATTCCTAAATTTATGGGATAGTCCATTATATACAATATTAGGTATAAAAATATATAAAAAAAAACCTTTGCTGATAGCATTTATGTATATTCTTTTTCAGACCAACGATGACACATATCAATTTCTTTCGGGTGTTCCTATTACTCCAGCAACCAGATTTCTGGACATCACTCATCCAGTAAGTACTTGTTTTTAGACGATTGTTTCATTTCCTTAATAGATTATTAATTGACATTTAATCGATGAAATTGATAGTAAATTTAGAAATTTTATCGATTATAATGCATAGAAAGCTTAATGATATTCCTGAAAAAAACATTTCATTTCATTATATTCTGATTCCATACAAATTCTATCTGCATTATTTTGAGTTTTTCTTATAGATTATAGTTCCAAATATATATCATGTGATGTGGTGACTGAATAGTGTGCTTTTTTTAAAATCAAATACTATTAGCAACGAACTGCAAGAAAAACTTTTAGGACTCTGGCCTTCGATTCAACAAATTGTTGCACATGAATGCTTGTAGGGGTTTGTTGCCCACTTTAATCTGAAAGTTCAGATCTAATTAACATAAGTGTGCAATAATATCGTTGAACGACAAATAAACCAATGCTAACAAAACAAACTTAATTTTTTTCCATGCTGTGCCGATGAAACTGCTAAGTATTTTTAGCTCTTAAATGTGTGAAAATCCTCCTAAATATGATTATTTATTTCAAAATATTAAAAGTTTGTGACAAAATTGCATAAAAATTAAGTTTTACAGTATAATCTATTGCTCTATAAGGCAGATGTGATATAATTTTAGTTAAATATTATATAGTATAGTCCCATGTTTTGAGTCAGTTAATCATTACTATTCAAGAATCCTTTCTAAGAAAATGTTCAGCTTATAGCAATATACATGAGGCACATGAAAAACTAATAATCCTTATGAAATCTTCCTTCATATGAAAAGAATTTAACCCAACTTTGACTTAAGCATGACGTAACAATTACGAAAGAATGACGTAATTTCTAACAGAATCCTTTTTTCAGTAGTTTCGTATTTTATTGTTAGATCCTAGGCTATTGGGTTCAACTAGTGACTTACAAATGTTTACGAAATTTGCTCCTATAACTTAGTCTGAGCAACGATATTTAAAAAAAAAAATTTTTGCACCAAAAAAATTAATTTTATTATATGTCCTTTCACAAGAACTAATTTAAATATAAAACTTAATTAGATTTTAATAAAATATCGATCTAAATTGATTAATATTTAAAAAAACAAGTGAGATTAGCATTGCATAACACAATTATATATAGTTCCCTAACCAACAATAATAAGCAATTAATCTAAGGGGAAAATTACTTCTTAAATACGTTATAATTTTATTTAAAATATATTATAACTCAAACAAATAATATAAATAAAATTTTTGAGTCTTCAATAAATAAGTTTACAGCCTAACTAAGAAAAACAAATTTTTCTTAGAAATTCCTGGTCAACATACTTTCCTTCAAGAGCAATATATTCATTTCAACTCTCCTCTAGGTTTTCGATGCCATTTATGCAAAACGATTTTTTTTTCTTTCAAATTTGGCATCCACTTCTTCACGGGATCTAAATTTCTTTCCTTAGGACATCTTTCTCATGTCTTCAAAAATCCATTGATCGCTGAACTACAATTTTGGAGAGTACAGTAGATGGAGCGGCAATTCATTCATTGTTCATTGAAATTGCTGTCTTAAATTACAAAATTCGGATCGTAGCCTCTTAATTATCAGAAAAATATTTAGAATACAAAAAAAGTGATCTTATCCTCTAGACTAACAGTCAGGATGCCAAGAAATTTTGACACATGCGGTTTGATGGTTTGCAAAATCTTTCATTAAATTTGTCATATATGTATCAAACTGGGCACTTATTGAGAGATTTCTTGCCATTTGTTTTAATATTAATGCCATTCACATTCCATGCAAAAGTTATAAAACTACCTGTTGCCTTTCATAAAGTTGTCACTCACGAGTCGCTATTTTATGCATCCATGATCCTGACAGGGATTTTCTCACGTTGATTCGCACAGCATAGCTCAAGGTTCTCTGAGCTCAATTTGTTAGAATAACCATTCTGTCATATCCAAGATATTATTTGAGATATTATTTCCCCACATTCAGAGACCTGGATTTCAACCATGGTGGTGGGTAAAGCTCTGACGATCTTGGGAAATAAGGTCTTAAGAATTATTTTTGGTGATGTTTTTGAAACATGTAACAGAAGGAAAAGTCAAAACATAAAAATCTTTAGAATTTATAAAGATGAGAGAATTATTAAATACATAAAATTGATTAGAATGAGACGTGGGCAGATCACCTGAGAATGATGGCTGAGAGAACGCCTCTCAAGGACTTAATGTCATTCCTTTCCGTGAAAGACCTAAGAAAAGAATAAGGTAGGAATTGGATGAGGTATTTCTCAAATTTAAAAATTGGAGGTTCATTGTTGTGAAAAGGATGGAAAGGAGATAACTTCTGAAGGACAGTTCTCCCTTGCCAATGTTGATATTTCCACTCATGCCTTAACTCTGTCATGGGTAACTGTCAAGCGGGGCACATTTAACTGTTTAGTAATCTCTCTTACCGATTGTTTCAGTTCATTACCAACTGCTATCATAGACATTTTAAGTGTGTTAAAATCTTGCCGAGGACTTATTCTGATCGGAAATACGTATTTAATCTCCAAATATTTCTGTTCTTTTTATATATTCGTGTGGTCTATTTGTTTAGGGCATTGTTTTCGTTATCGAAAGAGAGTAAATACTAATTTTCGGTCTATTAACAGAATATCCATTGTAATCACTGAAAAGCAGCTAGTGCATGTTAGTTAGATCGTGGTCGCAATGTCCTCAAAGTGAAATATGATACTTCTGGAGTGGGCAGATCAAATATTTGGGTGCTCTTCTGCGTCGTCCTTGCTTCTAAATAACGGAGACTCTTACCCGGCTTCATCCATCTAACTCAGGCCTAGTTACAGGTAAGCGTACTGGAGAAGCAGCATGTCATTGCTATGTTGAGATTATTTCGTAGTAGTATTTGTTACTGGAAAACTAGACTTTTGACTGTATATTTTCTTTAATTTATTCAAATTATCGGATTTTGTTTTTTCCAAACTTTTAATTTAAATTCACTATTAAAGTAAAATATTTAGAATTAATAACGAATTGTTTGCAGTAAATGATAAGAAACGTATATTCACAGGCTGTTGCTGACCAGGTTCTCAACATCACTCATTACTTCCACTATGCACTCGCCGTCTACGGATGGCCCATGTTCATGATGGTGCAAAGCAAGACGGCTTGCTGCCAGCTATGTCCATATTTAAGGTGAAATTAAAAAACTTCTTGTTTTTTTTTAAGTCTCTTAATTTGCTACTAGACGTTATAAATTCTTTGTATAAAATTTGAATAGTTTCAACTTTTAGGTTTTTTAGTATATTTCACAAAGTACCCAATTCTTTGAACACTCCTTGAGATATTTTAAAATTGTATGAATGTTTTAATGTGTCGCCACATAAGGTCTCATTGAATAACGCATCAATCGAAGGGGTGGGTCAAATTAAGTATTTAAGAATTGCATAGTATAAAACAAACAACATAGTTTAAATAGCGTAATTATAGTTTCTTAACATCCAAAGGCTTAAATATATATAGACATAATGTAAAATCTAAGCTATAAAGTAACCATAATCAGACATCACATTCAGTTTCATCAAATAAATCCTTATATTTTTGTAATATCGGAATTTAAAGATCAAAGCATTGAAAAGCAATCTTTGATTTCGTCTAAAGCATATGCATTTATGTTCTTTGTAAATATACCATTTCATAACTATATATTTCATCATAAATATGTATGATTTATCATAAGTACATACGTTCGTCATAACTATATATGTTGCATCATAAATATATATATTCTTCATATATATTTAGTCATGTTTTTCTCATTAGTCACGCATAACACTTCCAATCCACGGAGTAATAATATCGCCATTTATTCTTTCTTTGTATACTTTGCAATGATGTTTTTGTGCTGTTAGCATTATTTTGTATTTTACATTTCTTTTTCAAGTTAATTAAGTAGGAAATTACCGTTAAGTTATAAATTTGACTGAAATATTTCATTTGTTTTATGGATAATCGTTTCCAATCTGATTATTATTGATATTTGTTTACCCATTGAACTTATATTTATTATTATTAAAGTCTTGCCTTAAATATGGAGTGAGAATTATATATATATATACATATATAATCTCAGATAATTATTGAAGTTTTACCATGCCCAACCTTACTTAAGATGTGCTTAACTTTTGATTCCTTCTTTTAATTCATATTTAAATTGGTATTCGTCACGACTTAGTATTATTTCGCTTTCCATAAAAAAGTAATATTGAAACTAATTCTATGAGAGCTCCTCTTACAAAGTGTTACGCGTTTCTCCAGCTAGTCACGTAACTGTCGCACCTCCCGCGTTGCTAGGGGCAACCAGATTTCTTGTAAGGAATCGTTCGTGAGTGAAAAGGGGGGTGTTGATGCCCAGATTACACTGGTGTCAGTGAGATATTTGTAAGGCTTCAAAGCACGGCCTCGAATCCTTTTCTGTTCTTTTTTTTTTTTTTTTTTGGCCTTTTACAGTTTTTTCTTTGCTATCGATGAAAGAAAAAGAAGAAAACACTTAACAGGGCATAATTTAAAACTTTTAGAACTTTGTTGATACAAGGATAAATTGCTTTAAAATTACCAAGAAAATATTTTTATTTAAATTTTTTTTCTTTCTTTGATTGCTTTAGAAATACAATTGTACTTCAAGAGTATTTTGCTTTTTGACAATATTAACGGAACTTAAGATTACTCTAAATTTTATGATATCAAAATTTCGCATTTGTTGAGCGTTTATAATATTCAAAATTGTACTGAAAATGTTCTAACTCTCTTTCACATTAATCAATTATGCTAGTTATCAATATAATACAAATACATTATAAACATACCTGAATTGATAATGTGTATTTTTCTCTAAGAATAATGATCATATTTAATCCAATTATTTTAAACTTTAATATTCATAAATGGGATTAATATATATTTGGAATATTTTAATATTTATTGGTATCAAAATATTAAAAATATAATCATTTTTAAGGTAATAGTTTTCTCTTGAGCAATCTGAGCAAATTTAATACCACAAGGATGATTACATCTTGATACATTGAACATAATAATTTTAAGTGAGATAAAATTTACGGTATGTTATTACTTACTCGGTATAGGTTTCACTGCACACATAATAAGTAAATTATTCTTTGAAGATATATTGACCAAAAGCAATTCTACTGGGATAATTTGGCATAAATATTTCAAAGCTCGATAATTTTAAGGTTAAAACTTGTGCAGTTTTATCATTTGTTCTATACACTGTATTATAAGCTGAATTATTCATTAAACTTATATTATTTTTTATTCTTTACTCTGTATGTATCCCTGTTATAATAACCTTAATTATATTTTCTTTAAAAAATGCTGATTAAATTTAATCCTACTGGAATAATTTGACATTAATATTCGGAAGCTTAGTAATTTTAAGTGAGATAAAATATATTATTTACATATATGTCACACTGTATTATAAGCTAAATTATTTTATCCTTTGAAGATACTGTGAATCTTACTGATATTAAATAAGATAAAAAGTTATAAAGTTATACCATTAATGATGTAATATTAATTATAAATATGCAATAATATATATATATATATATATATATACTTATTACAATTTCAAGTTCTCACATTTTCCCTTGAAGATGCTGACTAAACATAAACTTACTAAGGTAATTTAACATTTATATATGGAAACTTAATAATTTGAAGTGAGATTAAAACATGTTTTCTTGTTTATATTCTCTAAACAAAACCATTTTATTAGTTATACTACAGTAACTTTTGATGGTTTTAATCAAGCTAGTTCTACTGAGATAATTTGGCCTTAATTAGTATTGACTGTAAGTGGATGGATTGTTAAAACAAGATTTGTTTTATAAACATATAATTTTTATACCGATATTTATTTCTCTTTCCCGGATAATTTTGGTGTTTACTTCCAGTCTTAATAGATTTAAATAAATTTCATATTCTATATTTTCCAAATTCAGCAGAAAACAGATATAGATTTCGATATTTTAAAATTTGTTTACATTGGTATTCAAGTTTTATCTAGTGAAATTTTTTCCACCCAGTGTAAGGAACCTTTTTTTTTTCTTCTTTTAGAAATTGAAGTGCATCGTTTCGTTTCAAAATAGTCAATAATTGTGTTTGTGTTTATGAGTTAAAAGATTAAATCCACTATAATATAAGCAAAAATGTATTTGTTTTGATTATAAATTTAACTGAAAACACATATATACACAATTTTAATGAATTATAAAAAAATGAAAAAAATGATTTTTACAGTCAAAAATTAATTTTATACTTAAATCAAAAACATTTTAAACATCAGTTTTTAATTGTTTCACTTTAATTCACTTTGAGTGGTTTTACTGAGACCCATTATAAATCATACTCATTTTTTTTCAAGCGAAATGCCCCTAAAAATGTTTTATATAAGCATTGAAGTATTCTGCAAATTTAAACACACTGTTATTATGGTTAAAATTTTCCACAGGTGTGTTGATACATTTAATGGAAAACTCAAGATCTGAAACTGTGATATCTCCTCCTTAAATTATTTTTTTTATGAAATTTAAGTTCTTTTGATAATTTGAAAAACAATTTATATATTATTAAATAATTACAGCTTATACAAATGTTTACAATTTAATTAAATCAAAATATTTCATATTTTTTCTGTTGATGTATGTAGTTTATATTAGACTTCATTATATATTAAATTTCCTGTTTTATGCCAAGAAAGAAATATAAGGAAACTATTTTGCGAACATTGTGGTTGTTACACGAATTTAAATACACAAAACTATGATTCAAATTTTGTAATAGGCTTTAATAATTTGCAATTTGAAAAATATTTTTGTCTTGTAAGTAGATTTATAATATTTACTTTCGATGATACTTTACTTAGATTGAACTCGTATACGTTTTCATTATTTAATATTTGAGTTCCTTTAACTATAGTTAGGAACTTTAAAATTTAAGCTCTAAATAAAATCTAAACATGCACTGTTACTTCCCAGCATTTTCAAATTGTATGAAGATTTATTTTTAATTTCTAAAATTAAATGCCTTTCATATTTTAAGTATATCAAAATGAATTTTTAAACAAAAATGATGTCCATTTTAAGCATTCATTTTGATTAATTTTTGCATAATTATCAATGTACATATAAACTTTGCATTCTATTGCTGTCTTGTACAGTTAAAAAAAATGAAACTAACTGTAGTTTTATCTGTAGATGTAAATGTAGATGATGATTAATGTTTTTATCTGTAGATGCCACTGCTTTGCATCTAATGAAAAGAAGTACGATGCCGCCACTGTTGTCGAAGACAACTGTTGCTTCTGCAACTACGCAGCTTTGAAAAGATTATGCAGGGACCACAACATGGAAGTTATTTTTGCAACCTATCATGTAGAAGTGAGTTTTGCATATTGAATGTTAAACATAGTTTTGATCTGTTTTTTCCAGAACGACGAAAGTTACATTAGACAAACCGGATATGAGCACTAAGTATTAAAAACATATACTTACTGCTTATATCCGGGATATAATATACAATTAATATATCCGGTATCTGAATACAATTTATATAATATATACACTACTGACCATTAAAATTGCTACACTAGGAAGAAATGCAGATAACAAAATGATATTTATTGGACAAATATATTATACTAGAAATAACAAGTGATTAAATTTTCAAAACATTTGGCCCATGCAGCTTCAACACGATGCCACAGTTCATCAACCGTAGTGACTGGCGCTTGGTGACGAGCTAGTCGCTCGGCAACCATTGACCAGACGTTTTCAATGAAGTTGGTGAAAGATCTGGAGAACGTGCTGGCCAGGGCAACAGCCGAACATGTTCTGTATCAAGGAAGGCCCGTACAATACCGGCAATATGCGGTCGGGCATTATCCTGCTGAAACGTAGGGTTTCGCAGGGCTCGAATAAAGGGTAGAGCCACGGGTCGTAACACACCAGAAATATAACGTGCACTGTTCAAAGCACCGTCAATGCGAACAAGAGGTGACCGAGACGTGTACCCAATGGCACCCCATACCATCACGCCAGGTGATGAGCCAGTATGACGATGACGAATGCACGCTGCAGTGTGCGTTCACCACGATGCCGCCAAACATGGATGCGACCATCATGATGCTGTACACAGAACCTGGATTCATCTGAAAACATGACGTCTCGCCATTCGTGCGCCCAGGTTCGTCGTTGATCACACCATTGAAGGTGACTTGTCTATGACGCAGCGTCAAGGGAAGTCGCAGCCATAGTCTCCAAGCTGAGAGTCCATGCTGCTGCAAACATCGTCGAACTGTTCGTGCAGACACTTGTTGTCTTCCAAACAACCCCGTTTCTTGACTCACGGCTCGTGACGTGGTTGCACGATCCATTACGCCCATGTGGATAATATGCCTGTCTTCTCGGCTGCTAGTGATAGGAGGCCGTTTAGATGGCGTTCCGTATTACCGTCCTGAACCCATCGATTCCATATTCTGCTAACAGTCATTGGATTTCGACCGACGCGAGCAGCAATACTGCGATAAGATAAACCGCAATCCCGGTACACTACAATTCGACCTTTATCAAAGTTAGAAACGTGCTGGTACGCATTTCTCCTTCTTACACGAGTCATCACAACAACTTTTCACCAGACAACAACGTTCAAATGCAATTTGTGTATGAGGAACCGGCTGAACAATTTCCTCATTTAAACACAATGTAGGTGTCGCTAGTGGCGCCTGCTTTGTCTGAATGCGCTGAAAAGCTAATCATTTGCATATCACAGCTCTTTCTTCCTTTCATAATGACGAAAATTTCATTAGACAATCGTGATGCGAGCAATAAAAATTCAAAACATCTATGAATACTGATGCTACTTATTGAATGCTAAATATATTCAGAATGTTTCTTTTTTACAACAATGAAATTTTTATCAGAAAAATCAGGAAATTAGCAGTAAGCAATGAAAACAATATTGCTCATGGATATTTCTTTAAGTCATAGTCAGGATATTCCTTTTCCAGAACAACGAAATTTCATTAGCCAATCAGATTAAAAACAAAGATTTTCCAAACATTTATGAGAAGTAAAGTTTCCACTTGAAAATTCATACACGTAAATTGATGAATGTTTTGTATTTTGAACATCGTGTAGCGGGCGTTCTAGTAGAGGAATATTATTATAAGTTACTTGAAGTGCCATCATATATAGCTTTCCGCGAAAACTTTTTTATAATCAAAAGTTAAAGGGTTTAACACTAAGACACTACCAAAACACTTACTCCGGCAAATATGCATAGCAATTACAGAAGCGTATTATTCAATAATGAATGTGATCGAATCTGAAAGTGTATCAAAAAGTATAACCCATTAAGGCATGGTTGTTTATGATCCACAAAATGAGTGATTAGGAGGGTGAATTTTAAGTTCAGTATTGGAAGCCATTTCTATTGCTTTATTTTACTATTTCATTATTGCTTATTCATCCTATATAGTTTTATTGGTACATGAAGTAAAATATCAGCTACTGAGAAACTCACAAACTACAGGACACAAGGCAATTGAAAAACTGTTTCTTTATGTGTTTTGGAAATAAATGATATGTTTTTTTTTTTAATATGAATCCCCGCTTTCTTAGCAGTTTCCATGCAATAACTAATTTGATAAATAATGTGACATTTTTCCAAAATTTTGGTTGAGAATTTGAGTTTCCTTTTAGATTTAACTTATAAGGAGTCTTATAAAATTTTAATTTTTAATTTACATGATTACCAGTGCTAATGAAAGAAAATAAACTGACTTTGAAATTCCTAATATAAAAGAAGTTATAATGTGAAATAAATAAAGCAATTTTCGTATATTTTTATTTTTTCCATACGAAATAGTTTCTGTAAAATATATATTTTATCTTTATTATTTTTAATTTAGTGTGTAATATTGTAGTGTATTGAAATAAGGCGTAATAGTAGTTTCTGGGCATTGCAAAATGAAATGTTATAGAAACTAACTGTAGTATGAATCATTCAATTTTAAATGAAGAAGTCGGCACGGCATGTGATGCTTGAGTTTAAGAAGAGGGAAAATAGAAAAAGATTTATATCTTTTTCATTAATGGTATTTCTAGAAAATCGATTTTTTCAAATGAAATGTTTTTATGACGTTTATTATGACAATCTTTAATTTAATAAAAGTATCGTACATTTCTAAATTTTTAGCAGTGGCAATTTATAACTGTGGTTATGATTTAAAAACACTAAAGATTAAAATTAATAAAACTCTCATTTATACATTTTTCTTAATGTTAAGTTTTATTTAAAGAAAATACTGAGGAACTTTGAGAAGTCCTTAACTAAATTAAAAGAATTATATGATATCTAGTCAAGAGAAATTTTTGTTGTTGCACCAGCTTCTTCCCTGTAACTGTCACAGAATCAAGCTATAAAAGTTGGACACAAGAAGACAGGTAGGAATCTTTGTCATTTAGAAGGAGAGACCAAGTAGAGAACTCCCCAGTACTTGATCTGCCACCCCAGTAGTATCATTTCACTGGGAGGACATTACAACTATGATTTATTTAACGTGACTCAGCCGCCTATTGTGAATTCGGTGGACTTTTTATTAAGTCGGGACTCCAACTCACAGCCTTCCGACAATAAGAATGACTCCTTGCTTATCCAGGTCACCCAGGGGATGTGAAAAAAATGTTTTTCCCAAAACATTTTTTCCCACCGTGGCTCTGAGAGCACTTCACAAATCTCATTTTTCAGAAATAAATTTTTTTCCCTAAACATTTTTTCCAAATTATTTTAATGCGGTGTTTAATGATGTGTTTCGAAAAAAAAAATCCTAGTGGCTGGAAAAAACCTTTTAATTGTGATATTAATAACTAACGAGTAACTAACGATTGAATTACAGTGTTATGATACAAAATGATATATTTAATTTGCTGCATCAGCAATTCACGAAAACGCTATTTCTTGCACATTTTTGTTTCATAAAGTGGTATAAAAGTAGAATTTATGTTGAAGACTTATGGTGGTAGGACAATGTTCCTTAGAGTGAGAAGTCCTAGATTTGATGTCAGCTACTATTTTACAATGTTGTTGTTGTTCTCGTGTGCCAACTTGACAGGCAAATTGGGGTGCGCTACTCCACTTTTCCAACTGAACCGTATTTGGTGTGGAGTCTGACTTCATCAGTACACATAGGGACCCATATGTAGGGTAGGAAATCATTCATACTTTATTCACACACAAGGAAAGGACAAAGACAGGATGGATAGAGAAAGAAGTATATCCATGCCTGAACCATGATTCGAACCCAGGACCTCCCTATCCGTTATCAGGCTCGCTGACCACTAGACAAGTTGGCCGGCTTTATTTTACAATGGATGATGGATATGGCTTTCCCGTTATCTGCATGAGCTCTGTCTAATTGGATATTTGTAGTTACCTCCTTTGCGATCGATGATTTCGATCTGTATGAATGAAAAGCCCTCCCAGAATACAGTTTACGCGGTAGAATTATGGTGCTTTATAATGATCTTGAATAACAATGAAGCTGTTCACAAAAACATTTTAAAGCTTAAAATTAGTGATTAAGTCCTGTATTTCTAGAATAGAATGTTCCGGGTTCGCTCCCAGTACTGTGGAACAATGAATGAAAGAAATTACTTTTGCGTTTATGCAAATCTAATGGGATAGGTTTTCGATGGTTTTCTTTTCTTTCAATTTACGTGGTTTTTACTACATGTTTAGCATAAGACTTGTTTGAGAGTGCATCAAAATATTTTACCTTATTACACTCATTATTCTCAATCATTGCATTTTTACTCTTATATCTTTTTTAAAGATATAGGAGTAAAAATGCAATGATTTTCTTGCTACATTTTTACTCTTATATCTTTAAAAAAGATACGACCAATAAATATAACAATATTGTAATTTAATACTGAATGAAGATATTTAAATATCTATGAGTTTATTTTTGAACATATTTTCATGTGTTACATTATTGTATATTAGTAGATAAATCTCCGATGTAATATGAATGTTTATTTCGTTTCAGATCGGGGAGACCCCCTTCTTCGTAGCACTCGATCACGAGAAAAGAACTGTCGTCATATCAATACGGGGAACATTATCCCTGCAGGTACTCGCTCATTTCAACAATTACTCAAATACTTTAGAACTAAAGTTTACTTTTTCACAACAAGTATATGACACGCTATAAGTTATTCCCGCTTTTAGAAAAACGTTTATTTTTAACTATTTATTTCTAGGCTTAACGAGTTTTAAAAAATATTAGTCGTATTTATACTGGTGCAACGCTTTCTTTATTGAACGTCACAGAGGTAGGCCACTCTTTCAAAAATGTTTTCCTCGAGGAACAATCAAGAATATTTGCACTTAACTTACTCGAATCTTATCCAACAAAGAACACCATTGAATGAATAATGGAATAATTTGATGGATTAATTTAAAAATTGGCGAGAAAATGGAGTCTATATCACCGAAGGGAATGAAAAGTATTTAGTATGTAATACTGCTGACGTCATTCCTTTTGCAAAATTTTCCCAATATAAACAAGTGAATAGCGATCTGACTTTCAGTTTAACTGTCGACAGCTTCGATTCCCACTTTGAGAATGATTATTTACTCCGAACCCCTTTAAAAAAGGTTTCAGTCAAATGTGCTCACGTGAGAGAAAATTGATAATACATCGTCAATTAAACCAAAACAATCCAATACAAACTCAAATATAGGTTTTCTTTTCCAATACAGTTTACCATTTGAAATATGGCATTTATTTCTTTTGACTCTTTATTTATTTACGTTTCTTTAGTTGCATAATATTATAAGTAACACGTTTGCTCTTCAAAAGTAAGAATTTGGTAAAACCAATGTAGAAGTCTATTTTGAGGGCTACAATTTGCTAATGGATTGATTAGTTAATTTCGTATCATCTGACTTTTCGTAACACGTTAAGGGATTTTATTTTTCCGCATTATGACGATCACAAAGTAGCATAATTGTAGGCCATAAGACTTATTCTAGACTAAAATTTGTCTTGAATTCCATTAGCTTCGTTTTGATATTAATGATAAATAATTGCAAAATTAATCAACAATATTATCCGATATTAATAAAATATTTATTAGTAAGGAAAATAATTAATTACAATTTCGAAATTAATCACGTGTTTTTATTTATAATATGGCAATATGTATTAATTTTCATGTAACATATGAAATTATTCTCATTTTCCTGGACAAAATGAAAATTTCTAACAATAAACATTTGTAAATTTATTTTAAACTATATTCTCTTTCTGTTATGCTAAGTTAGAAAATAAAATTATTTTATTAAAATTGCATCATACTTCGGTTCGATAATCCTCGTAAAGGGAAAGTTTCATTACTCTCCTAAATATTTGCGGTGTGTATTGCTTAGAAATGTTTACATTTTTAGAATCTATTAAAAATAGTATATAAACATTATTCAGTTTAATTTTATAAACTGAATAATTATCATTATTAAAAAAATTATTTTAAGTCCCCTAAAAATTTATTTCTGACGGATACTGATTTGCAAGTTTGCAATCGCTTTGATGATTGATTGTAGCAGTATAATGGAATATTGTGGTAAATTTTTATAAAAGAAAATTCATTATGACTAATCATATAAAAAGAAAATTTTTGAGCTAAGCTATTGAAATAAAGTGAAAAAATGTGAAAATCCTTATAGCATATTAATCAAATGAAAATTAATCAATGTGTTTGTCAAAGTTAATTTTGTTCTGAAGCAAGTGAAACCCGTTTCATACAGAACCAGAACAAAACACACATAACTATCAGCATTGCAATGAATGTTATTTGATTTAATGTCAAATAAGACAACTTATAATTCAGTATAAAGATACTGTGAGCCTATAAAAACTGGATAAAGAAAAATATAAAGTTGTTACTGATGAAAAAATAGAAAAAAAATTGACAGTGTAAAAAAAGATTTGATTTTCAGAAATCAATGAAAGACCATAGTGTCATCCATAATCGTATCATCTTATATTTGATCTTTTACGTCATGACCAATGTCAATAGTCATTGATTAATCACAGATGAAGTTACAAATAGAAAACATTGTCAGTGATATGAGCGTGTGACGTCATCACTAATAAAGTTATAGAAATGAATTATTATTATTATTCTCAATTCAAAGCACACAGAATCAGAATGCATAACTATAAGTATTGTGGTATTTGTGATTAAAATGAAATTCCATTGGTTGTATTTGAGTATAAAAGTTATTCCAGCAATCTAGTGGGCTTGAGAAACTGAGTAAAAAAACTGAAATAATCTAGTTGAATTTTAATTCCATATTAGTTCTCTCTGTGGTTCCATTTTACATTATGTAATTGACGATAAAAGGCAATAACTTCATCAATTACCTGAGCACTTAACAGGATCACTGGTCGAATAAACGATGATGTTGTCAATCATTTAAGCATGACATTATCAATGAAGAAGCTATTAAAATGAGGATTTAGTAGAAATTATTTTATCATTACTCGCGGGTAAAAAATGTCAAAGTGACGGTGGCATCATTTGTGATCTGAGCATGTGACGTCATCATTGATGAAGTTAACAAAATGATAGTGCACCATTGCTAATCTTTATTTTGAAAGCTATCAAAATAAAGATATTATTAGTTATCAAATCATCTGACATTATAACTGATGAAGTCATTGAAATGACGTTAACATCATCATTGGAAACTTCAAAATGTCATTATTTTATTCATATCCTTTCTATTTATCATGTTGTAAGTATGACGAGTTAATATCTTTTTCAATTAAAATGTCTCATATGACCACTTTATTCTTCAGGATATTGTGACGGACTTGAACGCAGAGGCTGATCAACTGCCCACTGAGCCTCGACATGATGATTGGTTGGGACATAAGGTAGAATTTTTTTAAATATTCTATCTTGATATTCTGATTTTCATTGCATAAAAATTATGATACTCGTGCAAATCAAAGACCTTCAAATGATTTAAAATTATTATTTTCGGGTTAAGGCTTATTGACCACACCACTTTAATACTTGTGGAAAAACTAACAGATATCTCTTTTCTGATGCCTACCGTCACTAGCCTTGTATTTTCTTCCCTGTAGGGGATGGTACACGCGGCCGAATACATTCGCCAGAAGCTGGTGGACGAATCCCTTCTAGTACAAGCCTTCAACCACTGCCCAGTACGTATGATGTAGAAAAATATCTTTCAATAATGATGTCTTCAAATAATAAAATTTACAATTAATAATAAGTAGGAATTTACAAAACTTTTTTTCCTCCTTGTGTTCGATTATAGTACCCGCAGTATAATAAATAGGAATTTGCTAAACACTGTTTTCTTGTATAATACTAATAATATAACAATAAATAGGAATTTACAAAATATTTTTATTTT